>CM028368.1:3094272-3386772 GCA_016624345.1 Platycodon grandiflorus
TTGTTTTATGCATTGAAATGCATAACTTTTATTTTCAATGCGCAACTTTTAATCGACATTACATTTGTAATGCATTAAAAGTGTGCATTACGATGCACAAAATTAAACTAAAGCGTCTTGTTTTATTGCGTCGCGATGCATGCAATTTATTTCAATTTAAAGAAATGAAAGGAAGAAGATGAATAGTAGAAGAAAAAGGACACCGACTTGAAATAAAAGAATAGAAAACAATAATTTCTTCCATTATAAACATTAGAGATACACAATTTCAATGATTAAGTCAATCAATCAATCTAAACCTACTAATTACACATACCAATTTACCTTGAATATATTTGACAAAAATATTATATGGAGTAAAGAAAAGTAAGACTAATTGTATACAACGAACTTAAACTATACAAAATAGAACTAAATAAAGTAAACAATAAATTATTTAATTAGTCTTACTTTCTTTACTCCATGTAATGGACGATAAGAGCAATAAATAAGGTAAACAATAAATTATTTAATTAGTCTTATTTTCTTTTACTCCATGTAAAGAATGATAAACAATTGTATACAATAAACTTAAATTATACAAAATATACTAATTGTATAAAATAAACTTGTATACAATAAACTTGAGATTTAATTAAGGATACTTGTTCACTATATATAAAGTTGATATTCAAGTACTATATTTCTTAGTGTGAGAAAATGTCAAATTAACAAACTAAATAATTAAAAAACACAGTTTGAGATTTAATTAAGGATATTAAAAATTAAAGATATTAAATAAGGGTAAGAAATCACAATTGAAGGGAAGTTGAGATTTAGAGCCGTAAATCAAGGAATAAATAGCTTAAAACATGTTTTAAGTACATTACAGGAGTAGTTTTAAAACAATTAGCCAATTTATCACTTAAAATGACTAGCGATTGAAAACAATTATGATTACTAAAACGGTTGAAAATCTTACAAAGAATACCAACCCGCAATTATTCCTAAATATTATTCATTTGGATAAAATGACTTCCCAAGGTCCCCAGCCCCCACAACATTTAGCCCTTTTCCTTTTCCAAATACATCCACCAAAAATATTCCTCCCTTTTCAAATAATTATCTTCCTTTTATTTTTATTAAATCAAAATAATTATTTTATTTAAATTTTTTAAACATCACTTTTACCATTTCTGCTTACTTTTCCCCTACTTTAATTATAGGTCACATACACATAGGCATTAAAGAAAATTACACATTATATTAATATTAATAATCAAATCAATTATTTTTCTTAATCTAGTGTCTAGGATCAAATAACACAATAATTAAGGAATGGAGGGAGTAAATTTTAGGGTCACGAAACTAAATCGTGAAGCGGTGAATAGAGAGTAAGGAAAGGGGACCAAAGGCAGGCCGCACTATAAATTTTAGGCAAAAGGTACATTAGGTCGGCTGAATTTTCTTGACTTTAAAACTATCGGTTAGGCCACCATCCAGTTATGATGCAACCCAGACATTTTGGATGGACGTTAGTTTAAGCATTAAGTTAACATAAAATACCAATTTTATCCTTGTCTTCATCATCATCTTTCTCTAATAAAAAAAAATACAAACCCTAAATACCAATTTTACTTTGTTGAGATTGGCAATTCTTGAGATCCGGCCAGAATATAATGTAAATTACAATCAAAATACAAAAATCAAAATACTTTTAGTGTAACAATTATCTAAACAGGACCTGACGAATTCCTTTATTATTACCACTAAAGCTAATGTCAATCAAGTAAATGTAGAAATCAAATTACCAGATTTCAACTAATCACGAGTTATCAATTACTAGTATCTATTCATACTAAAATGGGATTATTAACCCTTGTGAAACAAACAAGCTGGAATTTGAACCAAAAGCAGGAAATTTTCAAATCAAATTCAACAGTATAAGACAGGAAAGTGGGAGAAAGACCTGTAAGTGTGCAAGCAGCTGCTCTTAGGAATAACTTGTTTTCTCTCTCTGTCCGCTAAGGATTGAAGGGTGGAGATGGCGAAATTGATGACGACTCTGCGGCGGATAGGTTATGGGTCACACAATTGTCTCCTCCCTTCGGCGCTTGAAATGCAATCTGTGATTCTGGACCGAATTTGCTGGTGAGTTGCGCACTGGGGTTCTCTTTATTGGCGGATTGTTATTCTATATTCTCAAACTATCTCTTTTGTCTGCTACGCCCGGAGCCCCCACTTGATACCATTTCAGCTCTTCAGCCCTTGATGACCCAGGATGGTTTTCTCTCCACTCTCACCCAGTTCAACGCCATCAACTCTCCTGCCCAAGTCTTTACCTCCGATGGTGTCCCCAACGCCTGAGGCCGTGTTCTTGGTGGCAGCAGCGCCATTAACGCTGGCTTCTACAGCCGGGCCGATCAGCATTTATTTAGCCACTCATGTATTAATTGGGATCTCCATGTCGTGAATCATTCATACGAATGGGTTAAGAGTGCGATTATATTATGGCCGGACTACTTGCACGCTTACAGGTCTTTCTCCCACTCAGGTATTAATTGGGATCTCAATGTCATCACGGTCAAGATGCTCTAGCTATGGTGGTGCCACTCGCCGGAGCTGGGAGACTGATCAGTGTTGGTAGTGTAGTGTGGACGTTTTCACTTTTCCAAATAACAAACCGCCGTCGTCTATTAATGTAGCAAGACAGGAGATATTTTGGAAAGTGAGATGTGGCTATTAGGGAACTGGGTGAAAAAATCCTTTAACTTTTGTTTCTTTGTTTGTTCTTCAAAAATGGCCTAAAGATTGTGATAATAGCCAATCTTGGTGAATTATTCTTAAATCCAATCCCGTACTGACAGATGATTCTGTTCTACAGCTAATTCAATCCATGGTAAGACTTTTAAGGTAGTCATGTAAGTCTGAAAAACTCGAGTTTGTCTTCAGTTCCGATGAATTAGAACTCAACTTAGTATTTACTCTTAATGTTGAATCAGTATAACTTAGGATTGGGACACATTGTAGTTTAAGAAAATTTCTAGGCAAGTAATCAAGCTACTAAAAGCTCAAGTAGTGACAACCAACTACAATTCGTTTTCAGCTTGATAATGTGATGGGTTATTCCTTCCCTCCAATTCAAGCGAGCGCAGAGAACATAGGCATAAAATTAGCATAGAAAGGGGCATAAGCTGTTTCTTAATATGGTAAACTCAATTAATAAGCATAGACATTTTAAATATATGGACAGTCATGCAGAGGAGACTAATCTTGATGGTATAAATAGGACTGCGAAGAAAACTCAGAAAAGAGATTTTTCTTTTCTCTGTTTCAGCTGAAAATTGGAAAGAATTGTGGGCAGAGAAGGAATCAGCACGAAATTTGGTTGCATAATCATGTGGACTCATTATCTTAGAAGCTCGGCACAACCAAAATGGCTACACCAGGAAAACATCCAGATATGAGAAACCTCAGAAGTACCTGTTATCATTCATCACCTTCCTTTCTGCCTCTGCTTCCAAAAATGTAAATGGGGGCGGGGGAGAGTTCTTTGGCAGTGGTAGCATGATGTTTTTTATCTTCTTAGCATAAAAGAAGATGCAATATCAAATATTGAGTTAATCAAATACAATACAAGAAACTCGGCAATTTTAAGAAGCAACTTAATTCACGAAGCATTAAATCTGCACTGCTAATAGTCCACACAATACAAACACAGTGTACCAAATTCAACATGCACAAGTCACACAAAAAATGTAGTCATGACTTACTAGAAAACACATCAAAATGTCGGCTTATAGGAATTATAGGAATCCCATTAACCAAAAGTCTAGCATTTTTGTTTATCTAATGTCATCAAGCATGCTGGGAGTCAACTTTAAATGATGAATCTTAAAAAAGAAAAAGTGCAGCCTGTAGATTTCATAATGGGGATATTTTTCTGGAACGGGTAGCATTTTTTCTAAAAAATGACTAATTACCCACTTAAAAGGGGTAACAGAATTAGTATAAAGATTCGTAACTTGAACCAAAAGGAAGGCGAAAACTAGTTCGAGGACGGAGACACTCAGATGAGTAAGGCAACCATCAAATCCAGCCACACATAAAACAACCTGCAGCATACAAGCTGGGCAGTCATTTGGCATATAGGATCTCGCAGTTTTATCCTCATGGTCAATTGATAAGCTAGTTAACCAAAGCAATACAAATAGTTAGAAAAGCTGAAAAATCAACTCGCATTAAGAGCTACGGCAAATCACAACTACAAATTTCTGATTGCAAATTTAGAGCATAGAACTTTCATACTTGATTTCTAATGCTGATAACTGAAAGTTCGAGGAAGATGCAAACGGTTACCTGAGCGGCGAAATGGCAACGTTGCTAAGTTTAAAGTTTAAATCCCAGAGCGGCAACACAACGACTCTGCTCGGAATTATGCCCTAAAATCCACCGAACATATATAAGGTGCAGCCGAGAAATAGAATTGCCTCCAGACTCCAGAGAGTGGGTCGAACCGGGTTGACTTTTAGGGTTTCGGATTGATTTGGCTAACTGCCGGATCAAGTGCTTTGGTGTGTCAATAATAATATGTTCTGTTTTTCTTGTAAAACATTCTGATATCAAAATAAGTCTTTGTTGTTATCGAAAAAATAAATCATCATAAAAAAGAGAGGTAATTTTGACTTCTTTTTATTGCTCAAAATAATTTTTTGAGCAAATTATAGCAAATCCCCCTAAATTAGTTTTCTAATTGTCACCTTAAACATTTTTACTCGACAAAATACCCAAATGAACTGAAAGTAGATGACAATTTACTTCGAATCCACCTATTAGTGCCCAGAATCAAATACCCATACTGTGAACCGCACATATCATGCCTCTTAAAGAACTTGACTAAATCATCCCTCTTTTGTTAAGACTTTTGCTAAGTTAACTCAAGGACTCATTGATTCACTTATCCCAAGAAATCAACCATGGATATTAATCCAATATTACGCACATAGTCGGTATATTTCGCCATGCGAAGCAATATGGAGGATATTTGGTTTTGATATTCACTATAGAAGTCCCTCGGTGGAAAGATTGTCTTTTCACCTTCTGGATGAGCAAAATGTAATTTTTCAAGACGAAGATCCAATTGATTCTGTTATTAATAGACCTGGTCTTGATCTCTCGATGTTTTTAGCATGGATGGATTGTAAAAGGTGTATCAAGCCAAAATATAAGTTATGTGGAATTCCAATGAAGTTTGTGTGGAAGTAATCAAGGAATGGACTCCAAAAAGTGTGGCTTCTCCATTAGAAGTGTTATGTTGTTAGTTGGCCTGGCCCAATGTCTACTTGTGGCAGCCCTCGTTCTTTGGCCTCCCATTCCCTTCCACAGGCTAGCCCAATGTCTTGCATACTCGGAAGGCTCTTTCGGAGACTTCCCTTGGGCAGCTCCTTGGCCTTTTGTTTGTTACCATACATACCGTATATATGTGTGTTACACCCCTCGTGAGAGAGAGTGAGATAGAAATCTAGGGTTAGATTTCATGGGTCGGCCATTCTCCCTCCTTCAGTCTTTAGGCCTTGTGTTTTCTTCCCCCTCTCTTCTCTTTGTGAGTGTGTGAGTGTGTGAGATCCTTTGGTGGCCTTGTGTGTTCTTGTGAGAGAGTATTCAGGTGAGATGGTGTCGTTCTTAGTTCCTCTTGGGTTAAGGGTTCGTGAGGCATTCTTTGTATTGGGTGTGAGGAGGCGTGGGGTTACGTCTCTTATTGAGGGCCACCGGAGTTGGGTTGGGGTGTGTCGGGTTGCCTTGGCCAGGATCTTGTGTACTTGTGTTAGAGGTTGTGTGACTCATTGGTGGTGGAACTAGAAAGGGTGGTGAGCCTATATAGATCATGTCAGTAGAGAATGCTTACGTGACGAGTCGGTGAATGTATCTGCCGGCGTTGTTGCTCCTACTTGAAAGCCAACGAACGGACTAACACAAATCCATTGTACATCTCGTAATAGGTTAACAGCATATTCATTCAGTGCTGTACATTCTATTATCTCCGTCAACTATTTTGGAAAACACGTATTCTTGTAGGAGAATTGACGATGGTCATTTATTCACGTGAAACCCCGATAATTACGTATTTTACGTGGACGAGCTCAAACAGTTTGACAGTAAATCTTCGACGGTAATATATTCGAACGATGTCTGACAATGATCGACATTAATTCTTGTCGGATAATCGCGGTAATTCTTGCTTCGGCTATATCCGGCATTAATTGCGTCGGAGGATCCAACATTAATTGCGCCAGGCATTCTTGTTGGATATTCGACGGTAATTCTTGTCGGATATCGGCTTGATATTCTTGTCGGTATCTGTCAGGATATTGACGGTAATTTACTAATTGAATAGTGGTGAAATTCTTGTCGGAATATCCGAGAAGATAATTCTTGTCGGACAATCCAACGTGTCAGAATAATTCTGTCGGAATATCCGATAATAAATTGGTAGAATAATATTTAATTTACGTCGGAAGTTCCGACGGTAATTACTAATTAAAATAAAAAATAAAATTTGAAATTTTTAAATTTGTTTTTTGCACCCGATATAACAATTATATATACACAAATCACACACACCACACCGCAATAAAACTAATTAACAACTAAAACATAAACTAAATTAAAATTAATATATATACAAATTAAAATATATTACGGTACTAAAATAAATGTATCTACTGTGGAGGGTCTACTGTGGAGGGTCAAATAAAATACGCCTAGTAAATTTCGCTGCCTTTCGCCCATAACCGATCGTCGCGTTCTTTCTCCTGCTCGGCTCTTGCCGCATCTGCTCCTCTGCTGCGCATCTCCGCTCCATCCATGTCGCGTCTGCTGCGCCTCCTCGGCTCGCTGCATGGCGCTCGAGAGTGCGTCTTCTCGAGCGAGGCACGCTCGGTAGGCGGCCGGTTCAGAGGACCGAAGACGTGGTCGCCGAGGAAGAAGTCGATCCACTGGTCTAGCGGCCGGCCGTGGTCACCAAAGCCGTAGAGGCGATCTCCCTCTTCTTCCTTGACTCCGCATGTGACCGAATGCCAAATGTCGGAGACAAATGGCGTCTGCACCTCGGGGGTCGTCGGACAAGCCCTCGGCGACCTGCGTGGACATAGAGTCCTTATAGGCTCTGTGTCACAAAAACATTTTAACATTAATATTAACATTTACCATTAACTAATAAACAAAATAGAATTAAAATATTTTAAGTAATACTTACAAATGCTCTCTCTGTAGTCTCATCGACAAAGACAAGGCGAATCGGCACCGGGAGGAGCAGGAGTGGTGTGGGTCAAATAAATCGGTCATCGGTACCTCGGTACCGTAGTATTGATTCTACAAATATAATGAATTAAAATTAGCAAAGAACACATAGTAAGCTATAACACGATCAACTTATAAGAAAACAATAAAAACACCTATATATACACTCAAACCCTACTAAGACAGCCTATTTGAACTCAATTCATTCTCATAACAACCTATTAAGACTCAAATCGTTATAAAATAGTCTATTGACCCTCAAACCCCTTCTAAAACAACTTATTTACACTCAGAACCTTCGAAAATAACCTATTTGCACTCAAACCCTTCTAAAGCAACCTATTTAAACCGAAAACCCTTTCATAAAGGCTTTTGTACACTCAAACCCTTCTAAAACAACCTATTTACACTCAAACCCTTCTAAAACAACCTAATTGTTACCGGTGCCTGCTTTCACCATGGATTTCATAGCATCCACATGGCTACCCAACAAATCAATTTAAATCATAAGTAAAACAATAACATATAATATGTGTGTTTTGAGGAATTCATAAAGGCCTATTTACACTCAAACCCTTCTAAAACAGCCTATTGACATTCAAACCCTTCTAAAACAGCCTATTGACACTCAAACCCTTCTAAAACAGTACATTTACACCCAATCCCTTCTAAAACAACCTAATTGTTACGGTGCCTGCTTTGACCATGGATTTCATAGCATCCACATGGCTACCCAACAAATCAATTTAAATCATAAGTAAAACAATAACATATAATATGTATGTTTTGAGGAATTCATAAAGGCCTATTGACATTCAAACCCTTCTCAAACGCCTATTGACACTCAAACCCTTCTAAAACTACTCATTTACACCCAATCCCCTTCTAAAACAACCTAATTGTTACGGTGCCTGCTTTGACCATGGATTTCATAGCATCCACATGGCTACCCAACAAATCAATTTAAATCATAAGTAAAACAATAACATATAATATGTATGTTTTGAGGAATTCATAAAGGCCTATTTACACTCAAACCCTTCTAAAACGCCTATTGACACTCAAACCCTTCTAAAACAACCTAATTGTTACGTTAACTTTCAATGGATTTCATAGCATCCACATGGCTACCCAACAAATCAATTTAAATTATAAGTAAAACAATAACATATAAAACAATTACCAATCCCTTCTAAAACAACCTAATTGTTAGGTGCCTGCTTTCGACCATGGATTTCATAGCATCCACATGGCTACCCAACAAATCAATTTAAAGCATAAGTAAAACAATAACATATAATATGTATGTTTTGATGAATTCATAAAGGCCTAATTTCACTCAAACCCTTCTAAAACTCTACATTTACACTCAAACCCCTTATAAAACAACATATTTGCATCGGTGCCTGCTCGACCATGGATTTCATAGCATCCACATGGCTACCCAACAAAACAATTTAAAGCACCGCTAAAACAATTAAAGCATGTATTAATTAATTACAATACAACACATTAAAGTCCTTACCATGCGCAGTGGTGCTCGGAGGTGTTGATCGACCCCGGGTGTGCTTCACCCTCCGTGCGCTCGGCCTATTCACTTTGTTGCGATCGGCGGCGGCTCTAGCGTCATCGGAATCCCAACCCTCGGTATACTGTGAAAATGTTAAAATTGTTATAGAGATACAATATATAAAAATCTCTCATCTATTTAAGGAATGAAATTAAATCAAGTATATTATTATAATGTACTTACGGCGCCGACATCATCGATGAAATTTGGAGCCCTCACCCTCCTCTCGGTCCACGCCTTCTTCATGCCGTAAATCCGGTCGCGAACTTCTTCGCGCACGAACCTAAACGCCTCGTGCGCCTCGGCGTCGAGTGCGCAGGCCAACAATAATGAAGGCGCAAGTTTAACCAATTTAAACATATTAATTATAAACTTTGATAAAAATTATTAAATTATTAAACATTAACATATTTTATATATCCTTAGAATCCTTACCCTAAAATCATCCCACCATGGTCTCGGTCGCCGTAGGCACGCTAGAGTAATGTGGCCGGTACTCCTCGTGCCTCATCATCGCGAATACGTCCAAGGAAGCGGGTCGGATCGGGATACCCGCCCGAAACGACAAATATTAAACAAATATATTATACAAATATGCAATTAACATGTAACCAATGTCGTACAAGCATTAAAATTTTAAAAGAAATATTATTACTTACTTGCAAAATTTGGAGATGGTAACGATAATCCGACCATCTTCGCGTGTCCATGATCTGGAGTCGATGAGGACCCGGCCCGCTCATCGGCTCGTGGGGAGAGTCGGGTGCATCCTCGGGCCGATCCAAGTCGGGATCGGCTCCTCCTGCAGTGCAGTAGCTGTGTACCGTAATGCATGTAGGTAGAAGTCGGACCTTAGGTGTCAGACTCCTACCTCTACCGGCTCGTCGACATGTCTATATATAAATTAGTATATTAATGTTGACAATTAACGCTAAGTTTAGATGACAATTAAGTTAAAATACATAACATAAATTAAAATCTCTCATCTTCATGATAACAAGTAACATACAAATAGCGTTCTACACATGACATTTACTTTCTAACAAAAATAAAAGAGCCTAAACGGTACATATTGCAAGACTACTCGAGTCTTCATTCTCGGTGTTTGCATTTTCTTCATTCTCGATTCTCCGTCTCGGCGTTTGAGTCGCTACTACAAAACTCAAGTTCTTCTTGCTCATCCTCGGACATCCAATCCTCTTCACCTTCATTTACCTCGTCTTCTTACGCATCACCTTCAATAATCGGGATTTCGTCTTCGGACGGGGAAGGAGGTGGCAAATCAACGGGCAATACTATCTCCAGGCCCAAGGGAGGCACGAGCATTTCATCCATTGGATGACTATCGAAGATACAACGGGAGGTATGGGCATTTCATCCTCTTGATAACATCCTTCTAGTGACGATTACGTAGTTATGTCGTCGGACCGATATGCTATATCAATAGTGCTTCGGCCTTGGTCTTCCAAATGACCCACCATCCCTCTCATCGGCTCGTAGATAAGGGTATGGTGTCATGTAGACTTGTTGTGCTTGTGATGCTAAGATAAACACATCATCACCCGCATGTCTAGACGTGTGCTTCACATCGATTAGGTCAAACAAGTCGTGCTTTTTATACCTCGCACGGCGTCTCGCCGATCACAATTGAATAGGACTATATTTTTCCTCGAGATATCGTAACTCGATGACTTCTTTAAGGACACCATAATAGTCAAGGTTGCCTTTAAGATTGACACATTGTTATCTGTTTGTTTTCCCTCCCGTATTCCTTTGTATGGAAGACATAGCCATTCACATAATATCCGTTGTATATAGTAACTCTCATCAACGGATTTGCGGATATGTGAGATAATCTCGCGACTCGCGGGTCATTAGGATGCTCCAAAACCGAAAAGTATTGCATAATAGACATTTTTAATGGTGAGCCATTAATAAGAGGTCTACATATAAATCGAGCCAGAAATGATATTTACATATTTGCGTAACCACGACGGAAACTCTTTCTCTGTCCGATATCTCGCAATTCGTCGGATATATCATCTCGGCTTGATCTTGAACATCTTGCATTAGGTTTAGAGTTTATACGAGTTATTTGTGCATCTTGCAACTTTAATTTGAATCGGACGACTATCTAAAATTAAATGAAATTGATAATTAACTTACTTGAGATATTCCTCAACCTCGGGACAATTAAGGAGTATATAGAGTCTCGCAGACTTCATACTCCTTATTGCTTAGCATTCGAGTCTTAACCGGTTTACCGAGTGGCCGACCGGAGCATTAAATACGAGATGTCCTCATTGACATCGGGCTCTCCACCATCGTAATTGCGCCCAACCGAGTCAATCTCGTTTCAATATCGGGATGAAAATATTGCGCGGCAAAGGCAACAATTTCCTCTATAATAATAGCCTCGCATATTGAGGCCTCAACCTTTGCCATTTCTCATCTTCCTTTTCAAATGACCGAGATACCTAATTCATTAATGAATGACGGATTAAAAATGTTACTCAATCTATAACCGACTTTTAAATATGTTATAGATCATGAAAACGATTATTATGAGGCGAGTTATTACCTCTCAAATGGATACATCCATCGTATTGAACCTGGACCCCAACCCTAGCTTCATATGCCAAGTGGACCGGTAAATGCTCCATAGAATCAAAAAAGACGGAGGAAAGATCTTCTCAAGTTTGCAAATCGTCACGACAATGCTCGCCGAGTCTTCTCATGTCATCAACCCGCGAGTCTTTGGATGATAACGCTCGAATGATTCACTCGGCTCGGTTAACGCAATCCATATATTGTCGGGCAACAAGTCTCTAAGCGCAATAGGAAGTAACTTGTTCATAACACGTGACAATCATGACTCTTCAAACCATGAACCTTTCCTTCGTCTACATTTACACAATTTCCGATGTTAGAAGCGTAACCGTCTGGAAGCCTCAATCCCTTCAACCACTTCAACACTAGAAGTCTTTGTTCCTTGGTTAGCACGTATGGAGCGACGGGTTTCACTGTTTTACCATTGACCTCTTTTAGCTCCAAGGCGGGCCGCTTACATATGTCTTTCATGTCCATTCGGGCTTTGGGTGTGTCCTTGGTAGTTGCCCTCCAATCCATAATGGTGTTAAAAATATTGTCAAACACATTCTTCTCAATGTGCATGACGTCAAGATTATGGCGTATCAAATTATCTTTCCAATAAGGCAACTCCCGAATATACTCTTTTGGTCCAATTATGCTTTACACCAAAATCTCGATCTATCCTTTGCATACATCTTCCCCACCTGGTCTTACGTAGTTTAGACACCTTTTCATAAACACTTCACCGCTCAAACGTCTAGGCGCCTCATCACGCTCAACCCTATTCTTGGTGAATTGCTTACGTGATCTAAAAGGGTGGTCATCCGGTAGAAATTGACGATGACAATCAAACCAACAAGGTTTACGAGAGTGCTCGAGTGTGAACGACTTAGTGTCATCCATACGGATAGGACATGCAAGCTTCCCATGTGTGCTCCAACCCGATAACATCCCGTAGGCGGGAAGTCATTCACCGTCCACATCAACGCGGCTTTCATTTTAAAATTTTCTTTTTGAATGCATCCCATGTTTCCACTCCGTCTTCCCGAGCATTTTCAACTCGTCAATCAAAGGGCGGAGATAAACATCAATGTTCTTGCCGGGCTAGTCGGTCCGGTATGAACGGTGACAAGAACATATAAGGATCACTCATACACAACCACGGTGGAAGATTGTACACGGTAGCTATAACCGGCCAACAAGAGTAGGACTTCGCCCCGGCCCGAAAGGAGTAAAACCATCCGCGCATATGCACAACGATATTTCTAGCTTCGGCGGCAAAGTCGGGATGGGTTGCATCAAATTGTTTCAAGCCAAGCCGTCAGACGGATGAGTCAACACGCCATCCTCGCGGGCTTTCTTTGTGCCAACGCATAGCTTCGAATTAGCTTTAGACGCGTAGGGCGTTGCAATCTCGGAGTCAACGGCAAGTAACGCAACCGCTTATAAGGTTCATTCTTCTTGCGTTTGAACGCCCTCCGTTTCGGCTTATATCGATCATGGCCACACACGGAACATTCTTTCAGTTTGAATCTTCCTTGTAGAAAAGCATGCAATCATTCTTGCACGCATCAATCTTCTCATATTTCAACCCAATATGCCCAACCATCTTCTTTGTCGATAGAAGTTCTCGGCATCTTATTCCCTTTCAAAGCTTTTTCGTGCTTTCATAAGACGATTGAAACCGATTGACTAATATTGCAATCGACTTGATGTTTAGGAACTCACCACGCTCCAAAACGGTCCGCTCCGAGCCGGATACAACTTCTCCGTGCAGACTCCATAGCTTCAATGAACTTACTAGCTGCGGTTTGGCTCCTCTTGACGTGCGTTCTCCGACCGGTCAAAATGAGGACCAAGAACATCCCTAACCATATCTTCCATACCACGAAATGGTTCATCGTTCACACTCGTATTTACCGGTTCAGTTCACGTACAGAAATCCTCTGCTGGTTACTTTCCGGCCTAGACACTACTCGATTTGCTCACCGTGAGCTACCCACCGCTTGTAAACTTGAAACCCGTCTTGGAGAAGGTGCTTCTCCACAATCATCGAAGGAAGTACTTTCGATTTTGCGCCATCACATGGACACCTTATGTTGTTACCACTCATGTATTTGGGGTTCGCTAGAGCAAATTCGATAAAACTCTTCAAACCTCTAATGAACTCATCCGTAATACCACTACGATTCGGCAACCTCCGATTATACATCCAAGCTGCGATCGTCGATCGACATAACTCCTATTAAGCAACAAATGATTAGTATGAGAAAATACACTTATTACGGTAATCACAATTCATCGGTCGACATCACGCTGTTACTTGTACTAAACCCTAAATATTATCTAAATCGGTATCTATCATCATACTCTCGTCAAACCCGATCTAAAGTTGATCGTCCCAAATTTCCCACATCAATGTAGGTTTATTGGATTCAAGATGGGAGATCATTCAATTGAAGTACCTCTTTCATTCGCCGTGGAGCAATTACTAGATAAAATTTGTGTACGTCGTCGTTAATTATCTCGCCGAATTAAGATTATTTAAGAAGAGGAATTCTTGAAAGCATCCAAGGACAAAGGAGTTTTGTAATTCCTATGTCGTTGTGACTCTCCATCGTTCATTGAAGCCTAAAAATATTCTTTGGTGAAAAGAGTTTTCGGCACTTTGGGAGTGAGCTCACAAGGATTGCAAAGTATCCTTACACTGGAGTTAAGACTAAGCTTTAACAAAACTTAGTAGCATCTCCGCATAAGAATAGTTTTCAACCCTTTTGAGGTCATCCCAAGTGCCGAGAACTCTTCTTCACGAGCAATATTTGTAGGGATCTATGAAAGGACGGACAGCTATCAACGACATAAAGAATAGCATCTCCGTTGTCCTTGGATGCTTTCAAGAATTCCTCTTCTTAAATATTGTTAATTCGGCGGAGATAATTAACGACGACGTACACAAATTTTATCTAGTAATTGCTCCACGGCGAATGAAAGAGATACTTCAATTGAAGGATCTCCCATCTTGAATCAATAAACCTACATTGATGTGGGAAATTTGGGACGATCGCTTTAGATCTGGGAATGACGAGAATATAATGATAGATACCGATTTAGATAATATTTAGGGTTTAGGCATGGTTTAGGGTTTATATAGAGTTTTGGGGTTTAGATAGAGTGAGTGTTTAGGGTTTAGATATGATTTAGAATTTAGGGTTTAGATCGGGTTTAGGGGTTTAGATAGGGTTTAGTGTTTATAGGGTAAAGAAACAAGCGAAATTCATTAATGAAAAATAATATCCTTTTGTTCTACCCGTCCATTCTTAAAGTTTGATAACTTTAAGAACCACCGAAGTGCGTGGTGTCCAGATATTATAATTTATTAATGAATGATCATCGATGAAATATATGTTTAATTGATTTAAGTCAAAGTTGATTTCTTATATAGCTTACATCCTAATTTTCTAAAAACTTGATTTTTTTAAAGATAAATATATTTGATTAATTTTAACTGGATACGGTTTAGATATGGTTTAGGGTTGTTTAAGGGTCCAATTTAGGGTTTAGGTTGGGGTTTAGAATTTAAGGTTGTGATTAAGGGAAATTTATGTAACTTTATAGGGTAAAGAAACAAGCGAAATTCATTAATGAAAAATAATATCCTTTTGTTCTACCCGTCCATTCTTAAAGTTTGATAACTTTAAGAACCACCGAAGTGCGACTGGTGTCCAGATATTATAATTTATTAATGAATGATCATCGATGAAATATATGTTTAATTGATTTAAGTCAAAGTTGATTTCTTAGCTTACATCCCATCATCGTGACAATATAAAAAGCTAACGGAATCCCAAGTTAACATGCTCGTGATGCACTATTCACATCAATAAGTCACAAGGTCAACATAAATAATAATAAGAGTTTCGAACTCTAAATACATTCAACGGGACGGATCGGTATCATTGGATACCAATACCACATACTATACATGCTAGTCGAAACATAGAGTGTAACACACTCTCAATGATTACATTCCCTATTGGAGTCTTGGGTAGGTGCGGGAGGGTTCGGTGGGGTCACTTGCTCCACTCGGGTGTCTCACCTAGGGCCACATTCAGTTGGTCCTCAAGTTCTCTCGTTCTCGTAATGCGTGTCCGAGTTGAAATAAGATCGGATGCATAACCGACATCTGGCAGTCTTCCTAGTTCGTGCCATCCCTACGGGCATACAATAGAGACATTAAATCTCTAAAGGAAGTGAAACACATTAAGTGGTTCAACTAATGCATGGATATCAACATAATACTCTCAATGGAGAATATGTAATATCAACATATTAAACTTGAACAACCTAAGAAGTCTAAGAAGGAATTAGTTAAAAGTCTACTAGCATTTTAAATGAGTTTAAATTAGTTAAAAGTCTACTAGCATTATAAAAAAACATACTACTACTACTACTACAAGTATGAAACACAAACACAAACACAATGATCATGTTTTACCTACAAAATTGTAATACAATGTTCACTGTTCATATTTTATTGTTTATGCGACCATAATGATTACCTAAGAAGCACCAACACGCCGGACACCGCAACATGAAATTTTCAAAAAGTTCCGATACGGACACCCAGGGACATGTTACATATAAATATATTATAATTTTTATTATGAGTACTTATATGACAATAATAACGTAAATGGATAATATAAAGAATAATAAGAAGTTGAAGAAAAATAACATCCTAATATTTAACAAAAACACGAACAAGCAACACAAGTTTACAATCCAAGACCCATAAAATAAAACTACAAAAGCTCACAAATTAAGGTCTCGAGAGAAAGAGCTCTAGACCAAAATTTACCTTCGCTTTTATGAAAATTTACATTTGACCCTTTAAAATTTTCACTTTTGGGCGGGCTTGTCCTAAAGTGTCGGAGAGTGTCGAGAGTCGAAATTCAAAATAAATAAATAAAAAATCACACTTTTGGGCGTGTCTAGTATGTGTCGGAGGCAAGTCGGGACATGTCGTGTCGGGAGTGTCGAAATGTGACACTCGTCTCCGGGAGGTGTCGGTGCTTCCTAGATGACTACAACTTCAAAATGTGACGTATAAGGGCCTTCTTTCTTATGGACATGCCGATTCTTGAACACGAGCCTTTTAGATTTGTTTATCGCTTGACTTGTATCATTGCTTGGTTTGGAAAGAGGCTTTGATTATTTAACATTTGATCCCATGGATACGTGCACCGGTATGCGTAATTTAGACTAAATTTGCTAGTTAGCATCATGAAGAGCACTTAATATTCTCAAGTTATGCGTTTGATACAAAGATTAGATTAATTCCTAGAAATACCTTCAAGCAACTTATTACTTTCCATCTTAAATGCGTAACTCGTCATCCCTATGCATTTGGTTGCTATACAAATGTACCTTTCACGTGAAACTCGCCCCACATAATACCCTATCGCAAGATGCCCCGCTTCTATACGGCACATATGGAGGAAGGCGATATTACATTTTAGAAATTTTGAAAGAAAAGAAAATTTAATGCACAAAAGTCGAATTTATTAAATATACCAAAAATGGTTTGTAGATATGTGAGTATCGCTCTGGAATGTGCACATTTTGTTTTGAAGATGCATATACTAGATGCGCAAATGAAATCATCAACATGCCTATGTGGAAGTGCATGGAGGAAAGATGGGGAAGATGGGAATTTTGATGATTAACGTGGTTAACTCGTGCATAAGAAGCACCAACACAATGATTACCTAAGAAGCACCAACACAATGGTCTGCATAAACACAACTAATCTTAAAAATATAAACAACAAATGGTGCATAAACACAATGATTAACTTCTATGCTTTTATTTCTAAGAAAAAACATCGAAGGAAAGGCAAAGATATCCTACAATCCAAAGACAAAACAAACAAGTGGAGAAAAGATGCGGCAACATTCATAAAGGATGCGATCGATCTTTGCAAGTGCAAGATGATGGGAATCCCAAAACAGGTTAGTCAATTTCAATGAGGCGTCTTATTTTAGAGGGAATTTTTATTAATTGTTATCTTATATACGATTTGATTAATTTATTCTGTTTTAAATCAATATTGCTTTATAGATTTTTGGTTATTTTGGAAAGAGAAATATTCTAGGTTATTTATAATTTGTCCTTTTGGATAGATGTGGACCTTTGCCAAAACATAAGATACTTTTACAAGAAAATGAACACATCGGGATCACCTTAAAACATTATCTTTTTGAATTAGTGTTTGCCTATACATATCTAACATGACATCTTTGAAATGCACCTTTTTTCTGACATTTAGGGTTGTAAACGAACCAAACTGTCCTTGAACCTAGCTCGGCTTGGGCTCGTTCATCAAGTAAAGGAGCCGAACTCATTAAGGCTCATTAGATAAACAAGTTGAGCTTGCACAAAGGAGAGTTCGGCTCAATAAAGCTCCGGTCGACTCATTACTATATATATATATATATATATATATATATATATATAGGAATAGAATACTAATAATTATAAAATATAAGCATTTCTTATTAAATTTTAAGTTATACAAATTAGATATTTACATTTTGCCACGTAATGTAATTATTTAATCATTTATGACTTCAAATATGTGTTCTTACATTTAATGCTCAAAGAACAAAAATTGTTCAAATTTAATCATTTAATGCTCAAATATGTAATTTTACAACTTAACAAACAAGGCATGGCTAGGGCTTGTTCTATATTAAACAAGCCGACCACAAGTTTTTTTAAAAGAACACACTAAAGCCGATTCGGCTGCTTGCGACCCTCTTGAGAGATGAAGGAAGGTAAGCTTGCTAAAGAAAAGTGAATAGAAGAATTAGAAGTACGAAAAACTATGTAGGAATAATGTATATGAAATGCAAATTTTGAAGGAGGATTAGTAAAAGAGCCACGGTTTAGTTAAAAGGCCAATAAAAATAACGGTAGTGACCAATTCCGCATGTAAAGTCAATTCTTAATCAAGAGGGAGAGGTGGAAAGTGGAGTTAATCATTGAATAAAAGCATGTTCGTTGAAGTGGAGAAGTGTCTCATTCAACTGAACATTTTATAATCTATATTTACATCCAAAAGTTTTGAATTTTCCACTGCATTTCGTGAATTTTCTTGGGTCTAGAAGCTTGGTCAATTTCATTTAGATTTCTAGGCTTGAATATCCTTTTTGGATTCTAAGCGCGGATTGAGACCTTTGATAGATCTTTGTAACCTATACATTACTAGTGTCATACTCAACAAACGGAATATTCCAATAAACATGTTCGGCACATGCGGTGTGTACTCATTAATACTGACTTGATTTCCTAAGGAACCATTCGGGCGGAGGATTAATAGCTAGCTTAGGTTAGCTTAGCTTAGCTAGGTGGTACAAATGATGGCAATAAGGAAATTACCTAGGGAGAGAGAGAGAGAGGGTGGCGGTGGCGGTGGCGCAAGGAGAGCGAGAGGGTGGCGGTGGCGCGGCGGTGGCGTGGCGGGCTGCGCGGCGGACTAAAAAAAAAAATTTTAAAAATATAAACAACAAATTAAAAATATATGTTAAATCAAAACATGAATTAAATACAAAAACTTAAAAATTAAAAAAATTATACCTAGGGTTTGAGAGAGAGGTGACGGTGGCGAGGCGGGGTGGAGGCGGTGGCGAGAGTGAACGAGAGAGAGAGCACGGGTGGAGGGCGCGGCGAGGGAGGGGCGGTGGTGACGGTGGGGGACGGCGGAGGTGCGGAGATGTTGAAGGAAGAGAGAGAAAGAGTGTAGTTTGAGAGAGAGAGAGAGAGAGAGTGTGTGTGTAAGCGAGAGAGGATCGAGGCTATTCGATTTAGGGGTTAATTTTCAATTTACTGTCGGATAACTCCGACAGAAATACTCCGTCAGAAATACTGTCGGATATTTACTGTCGGAATCCGACAGTAATTTTAATCTCCAAAAATCTGACGATGCATAAAGGAATATTCGAAGAATATTCCCTTATTTACTGTCGGATTATTACTGTCGGAGTAGTCCGACAGTAATTACTGTCGGACGAAAAGGTATATTCTGAGAATATACCTGTATTACTGTCGGATATTTACTGTCGGATTATTTCCGACAGTAACATTTATCCCGCCAAAAAATTAACATTACTGTCGGAAATTCCGACAGTAAGTTCCCAATCTCCGACAGTAATTACGTCGGAAAAATCCGACAAAATTTTCCGACGAATTAGCGTGTTTCTAGTAGTGCATGTATCTCTCCTATATATTCAGTAATACAGAGCAATACAAATTAACTTGGGCAATCACTCTATTCTTCTCTCTAATCTGACTCTATTCCCGTCAGTCTTCTAACATGGTATCTGAGCTATCGCAGGCTCACGCCATGGACAAGTCTATCGAAACTTCGAGTTCATCTCAGTCAAATGCCTCCCAATCAAACTCCAGTGCCAATGGCTATTCTCTCCCAATTTTCTTCAACCCACAATCTCTAATGGCAAACTGTCTTCTCACCCACGAAAATTATCTCAACTGGTCAGCACAGTTTCTCGCCGTCCTTCGTACCTTCTCTCTTGAACATGTTCTCACTGATAACTCAACTCCCGACAAAAAACTAGCTGACCAAGTAACTCCAAACCCAGCCTATCTGAAATGGCTTGAAGCCACTAGTCTGTTCGCTGCTTGGATGCGATCGTCTGTCACAGCACCTATTCAATATTCTCATCTTGCCTCAGTTAAAATTACACCAGCTGCTTGGGAACTTATTTCAAAAAAATTTGGAGCTACCTCCGCTGCTCATGTTCTCTCTCTTGCACACAGTCGTGCTTGGCCCATTAAACAATTGGACGTCCGCAATGCCTTCCTCAATGGTTTTCTTTCGGAAAAAGTATATATGCAACAAGCTCCAGGTTTCATTGATCCGTCACATCCCACCCATGTCTGCCGTCTCCATCGTGCCTTATATGGTCTCAAGCAGTCACCGCGTGCTTGGTTCCATCGTCTTTCCGAGTTCCTTCTCCAAAATGGCTTCTGATGAGAACTTTTGATATTTCTTAATTTGATTTGAGTTTTCACAATATTGTGAGCTTATTGAGAGATTTCTTGGATTAAAATTCGCAACCCTTGAACTTATCAAGTTTGTTGAGCTGTAGGCTTGTGGCGTTCCGTGATCTTGGTTCCTAATCAATTGTGATTAGTGGGTTAAGGTTGCACCCCAAGGTTCTAGGGATTAAATCTGCCCTAGGGTTGAGGGAAGCTCCCTATCTTCATTTCAATTCGTTGTTTTCTGTTTTAATCCGCGTTTTTGGTTGGTTCCGCTTTGTCCCGATCTTGGGAATCACATCAATTGGAATCCCGTCAATTGATGGAGGATGTTTCTCAACGTTTGGCTAGGTTAGAAGAGAAAGGGGATGCGCGTCTTCAAAGGAATCCACCTCGATTTCACGCAAGGAGGGGAATGTATGATGATGAAGAGGATGAGTGGTTAGAAAGTGAATATGAGGCAGATAGGAGACATAATATGAGGAGAGGTCCAAGAGTAGACATGAAAGTTCCTACTTTCAAAGGTAAGGAAGATCCGGAGGACTACCTAGATTGGGTTAGGAGAGTTGAAGTCTTCTTTGAGTGTAACCACTACACAGAAACTCAAAAGGTGAAACTTGCATCTAAGGAGTTCACCGATTATGCTAGTGATTGGTGGAAGCAAATAGTGGCCAACCGAAGGAAGATAGGAGAGGGTCGCATTGGCACGTGGGAAGAAATGAAACGTGTAATGCATAGGAGGTTTGTCCCAAAATACTACCGTCGGGATTTGTTAAGGACTACTTCTTATTCTTCATTCTCTAGCATACCTAGTAAACCCAAGGTGGAGGAACAAAACAGCCTTAGTGTTGTACCTATAATTAGTACTTGTGTAGGTTCACAATATAAGGAGTGTTTGAGTAAAAATAATGAGAGGTCGGCTAAAGTAAAAAGTGTGAATCAAGAAATAGCCGAGCAAAAGAAGAGGATAGCTAGAAATGGGAAGCAAGTGAATAGTGCGAATGAGGTGAAAAATTAAGAATGTGTTGAGAAAGAATTGAGAGAGAACCCAAGTGAAGAGGCCAAGAAAAGTGAGATTAGTGAGGCCGAGAGGAAAAATGAAACGAGTGGGTTGATGGAAGAGAGAGAAAACCTGAGAGTTGAGAAAAGAATGAGTGAAAGAGATAAAAATATGAGGGTGGATACACGAGAGATTGAGGAAGAAAAAGAAAAAGTTGAAAAGGCCAAGAGCCAAGAGAGAGTGAAACCAATCTTTCCTTCCATCCCAAGTGAGCTTAAAAGGGAGTTGGAAAAGAATTGAAGTGAGATCATTCCTATTCCCAAAGAAAACTCTTTTTATGCTAACTCGATGCCTCAATTGTCGTTCCGATAGCTCTTTGTTCATACGACACGATGGGTCATCTACTACGCTAATTCTTGTCTATGTTGACAACATAATAGTCACAGGCTCTCACTCTACTGAAATTTCCCGCTTCATTGATCAACTTTGTTCTACTTTTGAAAGCCGACAACTTGGTGACTTAGGTTACTTTCTTGGCATTGAATCAACTCAGACAAAGACACATCTTCATCTAAATCAGACACGATATGCTCTTAACTTGTTCACCCGCTTTAATATGGGCTCTTGCAAGCCGTGTTCAACTCCAGTTGCTTCTCAACTGCGTCTCTCTCTACATGCTGGCGATCTTATTCCCGTATCGGAGCTTGGTTGGGGGTTTGCAACATTTAACCCTCACTCGCCCCGACATAGCCTTTGCTGTTAACCAGATTTGCCAATACATGCATCAACCTCGTACCACCCATCTCCAAGCTGCCAAGAGAGTTCTTCGATATATTAAGGGAACTTTGGAAATAGGTCTACTGTTTCATTCTTTTTCCCATATTGATATTTGGGCCTACTCTGATGCCGATTGGGCTGGCGACCCTGATGATCGTCGCTCGACGACAGGATCTTGCATTTTTATTGGCCCCAATCTAGTCTCGTGGGCTGCAAAGAAACAAGCCACGGTCTCCCGGTCAAGCAGCGAAGCCGAGTACCGTGCTCTAGCCACCGTGGCTACTGAAGTTCGTTAGTTTTCTTTTCTATTTCGTGAGCTCGACATTCCCCTTTCACGCCCTCCATCTATATTCTGTGACAACCTCTCCGCTCTCCAAATGGCTCGGAATCCTGTCTTCCATGCGCGTACTCGACACATTGAGATAGACTATCATTTTGTTCGCGAGCTCGTCCAAAACAAATCGATCCAGCTCCGCTTTGTTTCCACCACCGATCAGCTTGCAGATATCTTCACTAAAGGTCTTAGTCGACTTCGATTCACTCTCCTTTGTTCCAAGCTGCGTCTTCGGTCCCCTCCGTCTCGCTTGAGGGGGGGTGAAAGGCAACGAACAGACTAACACAAATCCATTGTACATCTCGTAATAGGTTCACAGCATATTCATTCACAGATTCTTTGTACATTCCTATTATCTCCATGTATCTCTCCTATATATTCAGTAATACAGAGCAATACAAATTAACTTGGGCAATCACTCTATTCTTCTCTCTAATCTGACTCTATTCCCGCCAGTCTTCTAACACTACTAAGACTACTCTTTGTCTCTTTATTTATTGTCTAACGATGTTTTTTGTGTTTCAACCATTGTTTCACACTGATTCTGTTTATGAAGGTCACTGCCTAGTGAGAGTGTACATCACTCCGTGCTGCTGGTCCTCTGTATTTCCCATAGGATAGAAAGATCTGTTATCCCCACCCCCTTTCCGTTGTATTTCTTGAGCGTCCAGTGAGGTCTCCTAGATTGATGTATTAAGATCTCCATATTAATTTGTAATAATAGTCTAGAGTTTGTTTCGGTGCTTCGATCTTGTATGCAACGGTGGAATCGAATCAGTACAAGAAGAATTCATCATGTTCCTCCTGTTTATGGCGAGAGCTACTATTCGAGGATATTATTGAATAAAGTGAAAGGACCTACATGCTATGAGGACATACGTACGATTAATGGTGTAGTATACCCTTCAAAGAAGCTTGCTATGCATTAGGATTGTTGGATGAAAATAAAGAGTACATTGAAGCCATAAGAAAAGCAAGTTTTAGGGGAACGACACACTATTTACGAACTCTATTTGTGATGCTTTAATTGTCTGACAGCCTATCCAGACCTGAATCAGTGTGGGAGCACTGGAGCAGACATGGCAGTTCTTAGTGGATGATATTCTTCACAAACATCGAAGAATTATTCAACTTATGGTAATAAGATATTTCACCTCATCTCATAATTATTTAATTTAATTTTTCACAAGATTATTAGTAATTCACATAATAACCCTTCATATGGGAAGTCTGTTGAATTTGACTAAAAAAAGTTCCAACCCCTCCCTAAAAACAAAACATTTTTTTCCCAAAAGATGAACAAAATAGATTAGGATAGAGAGCTTTTTTTTTAAAACATGCTTTCAAGATATCATGCCTCGAGTTTTCTACCTTTATTACTTATCTTGTTTTACTACATGCCTACTTTTATTACTTATATTGTTAATTACATGTTATATACAGAATTACAGATCTGCACCTTAGTGATGAACAATTGAAATATTACACTCTGGCTAAGATTGAAAAAATGTTGCTTTGCAATGGTAGCATGCAACCTTAGAAAATACTCGCATATGCCTTTTCCAAATGGTATGGTCATCTCAGAAGGACACATCAAGTTAATCGAAGATGAGCTTCGCTATGACAGAGCATCTTTACAAGTGGAACACAATACACTTTTTCCGGCTTAATCGGTTTACAAAAGGAGGTGTATGAAGAAATCATGAATGCTGTGTCAAGAGGTGAAGGAGGTGTTTTTTCATTTACGAGCATGGCGGGACAGGAAAAACATTTATTTGGAGAAAGAACTGCATCTCGCCTTCTCATTGGAGGAAGAACTGCACATTCTAGATCTGCAATTCCTATGAATGTAAACGAGGTCTCGACTTGCACCATTAGACCACCAGGCACAGATTTGGCTGAGCTATTAAACAAGACGAAGCTCATTATTTGGGATGAAGCAGCCATGATTCACAAATTTTGCTTTGAAGCTGTAGATAGAAGTTTAAGAGATGTTCTTCAATCTTCTAATCTAGCCAGCTTGCAGCAACCATTTGGTGGAAAAGTTATCGTGTTTGGAGGTGACCAACTAAGCATTATTGATTTTCCATGTTATTTTTCTTTCTACAATCGTGCATCAATATCATATTATTATGTTTATTTATCTTTCTCTGTCTCTCCCTCTCTCTGTCTCTCTCTCTCTCTCTCCCCCTTCATTTTTCTTATTTAATTTTCACGTTAGTGATTTTTCTCAGTTTATTGGTTGTCAGAGGAAGTGAATCGGTTAATAATTGATGGTTATTCAGTTCAATACTATAGGAGGATGAATTTCAACAATCTAGCAATTGTTAGAGAATATAGAGGTAATTATTGTTAATGGAATTTTAATATTGTTAGTTGTTTTATTAGATATTTGGACACTGTACCAATGCACAAAGACCTAGCCAACTCGTCTCAAAAGCTGAAAATTGACTAATGATGTCATATTAATTTTGAAGCAGACTTTTGCCAAGGGTGCCAATAACGATGAGATTTCGCGGAGTGTCTTTGGGTTGGAGTTATCGAACCATGGGTAACATTTGCACTTTCTGTGGAAGTTGTTCCTCCCCTTCTATAAGTTGTTAATGCCTAGAGTCGAAAACATTCAATTAGCCATCTTAATTGTTACCCCAAATAAAATTTATGTTGTAATTGATTTTTAACTTTCTCAAATTGAACGTGAGAGTATGCACAACTTCCCCAGTCCCAAATAAAATTTATGTTGTAATTGATTTTTGGAACTTTCTCAAATTGAACGTGAGAGTAAACACAACTTCTCGAGTTGAAAGTGAACTGGAATTTGCAAATGAGATTACTTACAAGCTGTGTTTGATATTTAAATGATGAAGAAAATGGTAACTATATATTGTTTGATATTTAAATGATGAAGAAAATGGTAGCTATAAATAAGTTGTTAGATTGGTATCCTGGACTCATTGTTTGATTGGGTGTGCCTTTAATTACCATGTGAGCTTGGAAAAGAAGCAACGAAGTGCCATGAGAGAGAAAAAAAAAGTGAACCCCTTTTTGCAGTGTCTCCAAGTCATCCTGTACGAGTTCAATTTCAAGTACACCTTCTGCACAAATAAGATTTTGCCTACTTTTACAATATATTTTTTTTGGGGTATACTCCTACTAGGGTTTATCAAGTTATGAATTTGTACACAATTGTAATATAAATAGTGTTAGCTAGGGTCCGTTTGTTAAAACTGAAAATTAAGTTTTGAAAATTGATGTCTGAAATAATAAAGCTGAAAATATTAAGACATTGTCTTTTAACTTAAAATTTTTGCTATTTTTTAGGGATACTTAATTTATTATGTGATATAATATTGTCTTATCAAATAATTTTATTTTTAATCTAACTTAAAATTTTCTTAATTAAGCTTTCAATTGAATTAACAAACTGGTGCCAAGTATATATAAATTTTACATTATAATAATTTGTTTGTTTTATATATATCGAACACATAATATCTACCTTACATAATCTCTATCTTACAATTATTATTTGCTTACAGTTTTATCATTAATGTTACTATATAATTTAAATTTTATTAATATAGTTCTTGCATCGCACGGATACATTTCTAGTAACTTACAAAACACCAACTTATTGTATTGATAGTGCAACAGTTTTACCGGATGCATAAAACTTTTTAACTTCCTCCTTCTCAAGAAAGGTTTCGATTTGAAAAGTGAAAATTTTCAATTATTTTACTTCTATACATTTAAAAAAAAAATTATTATTTAGAATTACTTTTTTTTTTTTGTATAGTTTAGTAAGAAAAATCTTGTGTCTTTGAAAAGAAAAGAAATAGAAATGTTAATATATTTTTAGAACTATAATTCCTTTTTGGTACAGACTAAAATAGAAAGTATGACTCTTTTCTGAAATGAAGGTAGAATATACTCCATATGTCTCATGCAAAGAATCATATTTTGACTTGTATAGGTCAAACGTTATCTATTAAATTTTGATCTAAAATTATATAAATTTATTTATCTTTATAAAATTATAGAATTGTTACTCATAGTATATTAAATATAGTTTTTAATGATTAGAATAATTTGATATAAGAAAAGCTAAATGTGTCATAAAGTTACATGTTAAAAATTCATTTACAGTCAATATTGTGCGAAAAAATATTTAAGTGACATTGAAACTTGTGCATGTTGGTCATAAAAACAAATCGTGCTATTTTTAATTTGTACGTAAAGACATATGCTAGTCAAAGTTTGTGTAAGTTTTTCTCATATACGACATAGAGTTAGAGCCCGTTTAGTACAGCGTTTATAAAATGCAGTGTTTTAAAAACGCAGCGTTTTAAAAAATGCAGTGTTTTAAAAACGGAGGTCTTTCCTTATAAATACGTTTGAGATATCACTTTAATAGCTTTTTCAAGCGTTGTAAATGCGTTTTGGGAAAAATTTAATTCCAACGATTTAAAATGCATGCGTTTGAAATGTTTTTATATTGAAACACATTTTTTGCAAATAAGTGCGTTTTATCATTTTAAAATCTACAAACTTTAATCTCGTATTAATTCAAGAGAATCGCTATTGCCACTATATTTATCGATGTGACACTATATTGATGTTTTTATTTAGAGTAATGTTATGTATATTTAAAATGTGTATTAAAATTACACTTATCATCTTTTAGTTGGTCAGACACTTTTAAATAATAGGACCCATAAATTATTTAACCAATCAAATAATGTCAAATGTAATTTTGGTGTACATTTAGTGCACACTTTAAGTGGACATAATATTACTCTTTTATTTATTTAAATACTTCACATATTGTATTGTAAACTACTCCCTCCGTTCCACCAAAAAAGTTCACGTTTAAAAAGTCTAATAATTAAGGAATATATAAGTAATGTTGAAGTTGATTATAATTACAAAAATATTTTAGCATAGTTAATATATTTTTACCATATGTGGAGGGTAAAGTTGAAAGTTTTATGAAAATAATAGGCATAACTTTTTAAATTGAACTCTTTAAGTGAAACATCTCAAAATAATATAGTGAACTTTTTACCTGAAACAGAGGGAGTAATATAATTAAAAAATAAGTAATTTTAGAGCAATAGAATTGATTACCAAAATGGGTCTAAAGGAAGTTTCAAAATGTCGTACAATACAAATCACTAATAATGTATTGTACAACACTATAATATATGTTGTGTTATATTCCCTCCGTCCCTAAATTATTATCTTTTTTTTATTTTTTATTCGTTCTAAAATAATTATTTTGTTTAAAATTTTTTATTTTATGGACATTATTTTTATTATTTTATCTTTATTTTTTCCACTACTTTAATTATGGATCACATACACATGAACATTAAAAAAAATTACACATTATACTAAATTAATAATTAGTTAATTATTTTTTTAATCTATGTGCTGGATCAAACAAGACAATAATTAAAGAACTGATGGAGTATCTAAAAATAAATTTGGTTGTTTTAACATTTTTTTTCTTAAAAAATAGTCTTAATTGTGATTCACTTACTTCAATGCTTTATTAATGTATAAATTTAAGTTAGGGTAAATCTATCATTTTCCTTGAATTAAAAACGCATGGGCTCTTAATCTTTCCAGCTGGTTAACTCCTTCATTACTTCACTATTTGGATGGTGTTTTACAATCTCCTTGCTAGCCGTTTAAGTACCCATATGAACAAAATAATCACCCCTGATTAAAGCGCGTGGTTTCGAATTCTCTATACTGCGAGTAAGGAAACTTCTCTCTCCTACACAGTAGTAAGCGCCTTTCGATCTTTCAACAGCCAATGCCCTTCCTATAAAGACGGTTGTAACTGTCATTTTGTCCCGCAAAAATCACTCAGCAAATTTCGTTTGACCTTTCCAACAATCCCCACCCCATCCCTCTCCCTCCCTCTCCGGCAGCCAACGCCGCCGTACCACCACCACGACCACCGTCAATGTCAATCAAAACACAGTCCCATTTATCTAAAACCCTTTACAAATCCAAATAAGACAGCCCAAAATTACGTTTACACAAAAACCCATGATGTAGAAATGTCTGTTTTGATCATGCAAACGTTATAACAAACAAATTCCAACTTTTCTCTATCCTCCCCTATTCAAGGAAGACCAAGTTTTTATCTATTTCTCTCTCTAAATCAATTTTTCACTCTAGAATTCTTTAGCTTTGGAGGGGGTATTGGTTTCGATTTCATAATTTCAGGAGGTCCGCTGTGGCCAAATGGCGGACATAGTCAAACAAATTTTAGCAAGGCCAATTCAATTGGCCGATCAAGTCATAAAATTGGCCGATTACGCCAGTTCTTTCAAGCAAGAATGCGCCGAGATCAAGGCCAAGACCGAAAAGCTCGCCGGCCTCCTCCGCCAGGCTGCGCGTTCAAGCAGCGACCTCTACGAGCGCCCCACACGCCGCATCATAGACGACACTGAACAAGTCCTCGACAAAACGCTTACCCTCATTTTTAAGTGCCGTGCTAACGGGCTACGGCGCGTGTTCACCATCATCCCCGCCGCAGCCTTCAGGAAAATATCCCAACAGCTCGAAAACTCCATCGGAGACGTCTCATGGCTCCTCCGTGTCTCCACCCCGGCCGATGACCGTGACGACGAGTACCTTGGGCTGCCACCCATTGCAGCCAATGAGCCAATATTGTGCTTAATATGGGAACAAATAGCCATCTTATGCTCTGGCTCGATCGATGATAGGACCGATGCTGCAGCCTCATTGGTGTCGTTAGCCCGTGATAATGATCGATACGGGAAGCTAATTATAGAGGAAGGTGGGGTGGTGCCGCTGTTAAAATTAGCAAAAGAAGGCCGAATGGAGGGTCAAGAAAGTGCTGCAAGGGCAATAGGCCTGCTCGGTCGCGATCCGGACAGCGTCGAACAAATTGTGAATGCAGGTGTTTGCTCAGTGTTTGCGAAAATCCTCAAAGAAGGTCACATGAGTATACAAGTTGTCGTTGCATGGGCTGTGTCTGAATTAGCGGCACATCACCCTAAATGTCAAGACCATTTTGCACAGGACAATACGATTCGGTTGCTTGTAAGTCACCTTGCATTTGAAACCATTCAAGAACATAGCAAGTATGCCATTGCAAGCAAACAAACCATGTCAATTCATAATCTTGTTATGGCCAATTCTACTACCAACAATCCTAAAAACAATGAAGGAAAGAATAAAGGTAATCAAAATGATGACGGTAGTCAAATTTCTCACCCGATGGGCAACGATACGTCTAACCATATGCTTAATGTGGTGTCGAACACCATGGCAATGAAGACCGAGGGATCACCAGCGAATAAGGGCAACAACAACAATAACCACAACAATGCAAAGTTGAATCAACGACAAGCACAAGCCCCAAACCAAAGCCATCAACAACAAATTGCCTTAAACGGGACGAGTATTAAGGGAAGAGAATTTGAAGATCCGGCTACGAAAGCTCAGATGAAGGCAATGGCAGCTAGGGCGCTCTGGCACTTATGTGCGGGCAATTTGACTATATGTCGAAGCATCACTGAATCGCGGGCATTGCTTTGCTTTGCGGTGCTTTTAGAGAAAGGCCCGGAAGAAGTTCAGTATAATTCGGCAATGGCATTGATGGAAATCACTGCAGTGGCTGAACAGAATGCTGAATTGAGACGTTCGGCTTTCAAGCCTACTTCCCCTGCTGCTAGGGCTGTGCTCGATCAGTTGATAAAGATTATCGAGAAGGCAGACTCAGATCTTCTTATCCCGAGCATCCAGGCAATTGGGAACTTGGCAAGAACGTTTCGTGCTACAGAAACGAGGATCATCCCACCGTTGGTGAGGCTGCTCGAAGATAGGGAAGCAGAGGTTACAGGGGAGGCAGCTATCGCGCTAGTCAAGTTTGCTTGCACGGATAACTACCTCCATGTGAATCACTGCAAGGCAATACTAGATGCAGGAGGGCCTAAGCACTTAATTCAGCTGATATATTTTGGCGAGCAGTTTACTCAGTTGCCTGCATTGATTTTGCTTTGTTATATTGCGTTGCATGTGCCGGATAGCGAGACATTAGCGCAAGAAGAGGTGCTTATAGTGCTAGAATGGGCGTTGAAGCAAGGGCAGATGATGCAAGATTCTTCGCTTGAAACTCTGGTGACAGAAGCCAAGCAAAGATTGGAAATTTATCAATCTAGAGGTATGAGAGGATTTCATTGATTCAAGAAAGTTTCAGCAGGATGATGTTTGATAAGAACCATCTTTTTCTTTTTCTTTTTCTTTTTCTTACAAAAATTTTGGGTTTTCAATTTTTCTTCTTATGTTACCTTCCATTGTCTTGAAGTGTAAATATGATTAGGGTTAACGTAAACTGCAACAAACTGTTCTTGTTGTAATCATCACCCTTGTTATAGTTGTTTAGGACAGTAATCTCACTGTTGATCTTCTTAGTTTTGAATATATCTGCAGTTGTCTTTCAACTTGCTCATATTTTTTGCAATATTTCTTGAATTTGTGGTTTGTTTTTGCTTTCGGTTTATTTCTACCATGTGATGTTTTCTTGATTTCTACAAGAATTGTTGAGTTTCCATTACTGAAAGCGAAGAGGATAAAGCATAAGCTTGGTGCATATTCCTTCTTACCGGCCACCTTGAAAAGTCGTAAACATTTTCATAAATACATTATTGTTCTCGAAAACGAATAGTGACCATTACAACAAAACTCACATTGGTCTTCTGACTTTTGTTTTATTTTGCTTCTGTTACGACTTACCATAATACTGAGATAGAGCTTCTTAAAAACCACATCATGAACAAGAAATAGCTAGAGACTAAGTTCTCAAGGTACAGAAGAGCACAACAGCAGCAACCAGCAAGTGACATAGCTGAAAAGGTTCACAGCAGCTTCACCTCAATGTAAAACTTATTGCCAATCAACTTATTAGCAGTTTTTAACAGCACAAAATCAGCAATTGTTGTTGTTGCCCATTGCAGTAGCCATGCATTGATTCACTACTAGAAACAGGTTAAATCCCGACAGAGTTTTTACCGACGGAAGGCTCCGTCTGTAAACTAGCGATGGAAGATGCCAATTACGACGGAGCCTTTCGCTTAATTAAGGTTCATTTCATTTTATGATTTCTTTTGATCCTTTCGCTTAATTAAGGTTCTTTTCATTTTATGATTTCTTTTGATCTTTCCGCTTGCATTACCCAAGATTCAAGCAGTGCATTCTAATTTAGACAAACTAATTTTCCAGAGCAAAGTAGTAATACAACTCTACAAGATTCGTAGTCACATTACAAAAAGCATGATGGCTAATAATGGATCAATCCCTATCAGTGCACTACATTGGCCCAATCTCCATTTTACACAAAACACCATCCATAGAAAGAAACATGAACATTCATGAAGCTGTGTTGTTGGACCTTCTAGGGACATTATGATGGGTGGAGTCCACACACAATGGACTTTGAGTCCCATTAAATTGATGAGTTTTTTTTAGAATAAAAACTCAAATATTTCAATTTCAAATGCATATTTCGCCTTAAAATTGCGTATAAAATTTTTCAGAATATTTTTTTTTTCATTTTCTTTTTTTTGTTTTTTTTTTTTGGGGGAGATGGGGGACAAGGGGATGCTAATTTTGCATTGAGAGTCATTTCTGCTGGATATTTTAGTTTATACAAATGTTTTCAGCTAATTTGATCATTCTCTTTCGTGGGTTGTATGTAGGTTGACTAATGTTTGTATGAGTCATAAACTATGAAGTTGAAAGTTGTAATTGAATTTTAGATTAAACCATTTAATGGTAGGAATTCATTGTTCAAAGACTTATTTATTGGGATGTAAAATTACTATAAGTATTTATTACTTTAAGTTATTATGTGTTACCCAATTATAATATAAAAGATAAGTTTGGGTGCACTATATTACAAAGTTTGTGAACCTAGTGTTCGTATACAAATAAGGTAGTGAGGAGACTATCACTCATTGACTCGGCTTGGATATGAGCCAAGATTTCTTTTATCTTTTATATTAAAGTCTTTAATTTGAATGTTTCACAGTTATTTACTTTGTAATCTAACAAATTCTAATTGAATAAAATGTTAGTGAATGTCAATTCATAATTTTAAAGGTTTATTCAGCAACTACAAGATTAATAGGGGCTAAAACGGAAAAGAAGAAAAAGGAAATCATGATTACACTTTAAGGGTAATCAAGAATTTTGGACCTTTTTTTTGTTTTTTGGGCTGTGTGAACAGAGAGGGTGAGAGCAGTGTTCTAAAAATCATTAGGCAGACGCTAGGCGTCAGAGCAGGGCTTAGCGCCTACGAGCCTAGTCGGGGCCTAGAAATCAAGACATAAGTACACCATAGGTCCATACCAAATATGTTGCAACAATAGTAAAAGTAATGATCATATTACAAATTAAATGTTAAAAGTTAAAAATTAAAATCAAATTCAATATCTTTTCAAAGTAGAGGGAAAAAGAAAAATATTTTAATAACTTGAGGGGAGAATTTTGAAAATTGAAAACCCTAAAGCAAAACTTAAAACGTAAAAGCTTCGCCTCTCTCCCAAACAACGCGGCAGCGGCAGGGGCAGGGAGGGCTCTCTCTTTGTCACAAACGACGACAGCAGGCAGCCAGATCTCGAGGCCTTTTTCTCTAAAGACGAAGCAAATATTTTTCTCACTCTCTCTCTCTCTCTCTCTCTCTCTCTCTCTCTCTCTCTCTCTCTCTCTCTCTCACACACACACACACACCGGCACAGCTCACCGGCGGCACTTCGTCTCCCACCGTCCCACGCCTCAGGTAAGCTCGCAATCTCTATCTCGCTCTCCAATCTCTCTCCGTAATTATTTTCTCTCCATTAAATCCTAAAATTAGGGTTGGGCGTTACGCGACGTCGACGACGACTAGTCGGCACCTAGCATTACTGGAAAACACGATATTACTGTCGGAGAAATCCAACAGTAATTTACGTTTTCTCCGACAGTAATTTACGTATTCCGACAGTAATAATAAATTTACTTTCAGAAGTGCTGCGAGTATCCGACAGTAAACGTACGACGGTAATTCTCTCCGACAGTATTTCCGACAATAAATACTGTCGGAACTCCTACAGTAATTACTGTCAGATTATTACTCCGACAATAATTACTGTCGGACTATCCGACAGTAAACAAGTTACAGACATTAACATTCTGTTAATTTACTGTTGGAAGAGCGTTAATTTTTTGACGAAAATTCGACAGTTAATTAACTCCATTATTATTTTAAACAGCGAATTACTGTCGGATCTCCAACAGTAAATACAAAAAAAATATTTTTTATATAGAAATTTCTGTCGGAGCTTCGACAGAAAATATTACAAAAATAAAAAAAATAATTTTTAAAATTTAATAATTTAATTTTTGTTTCACTTGATATAGCAGTTATATATACACAGTCACACAAACACACTGCAACGATAAACTATAATTAACAACTAAAACATAATTTAAAATTAAAATTATATATATACAATTTAAAAAATATTACAGTACCAAAATAATATGTCTACTGTGAGAGGGGTCAAATAAATTACGCACAATAGAAGACCTAATAGGCTACTGCTGCTCCATGACCAGCCGTCGCACCTGTTCTAACTGATCGGCCTGCAGCTACATCTGCTGGGCCTGCTGCTGCTATCGCTTACTTTGCCATTTGCTTTGGGACTGCGCTACATCTTCGGCACCTCTTGCACTAGCTGCCGAGAGTCTGCGTCTTCTCGACCAGGGCACGCTCAGTAGCTGACGTACAGAGGACCAGAACACGCGGTCGCCGAGGAAGAAGTCGATCCGCATAGTCTTAACACAGCAGCGCCGTGCTCACCAAAGCCGTAAAGGCGAGCTCCCCTCTTCTTCCGTGACTCCCAACTCGGTGCGTCAAAACTAAAGAGAACAACTAAACTTCACCGAAGTGGACGAGCTACACATGTTCAAAATCCAAACTAAGCAGCGGAATACTAGTTAAAATGTGAGTTTCAAAAAATGTGAGTTTCAAAACTTACACTACAACTACAACTAAAATAAATCTCAACAATAAAAGACCTCGACGACTAAATACACGAGCCGAAGAAACAACAATAATAAATACCATGAGCTATGCGCTTGGGAAAACCACTAATAAAATATCGACAGCACAAGGCCACACCTAGACCACGTAATAAACCGAAATTATAAAATGCTACAAGCGCACGACTTCACAAGTCGGCATAAAAATACAAATCTGAAGAAAACAACTATTTCTACCCATATACTAAGTTTATATAACTTAGTGAACCTCACGATCTCACAGTACAAAATATAAGAAGAAAATGACAATACAAATACATCTTGCTAACTCCAAGCTTCAAGACTCGTGTGCTGGAACTTAACCTGCAAACTGAGGAGGTTGTTGGGTGAGTCTAAAAGACCCCGTAAGCCACTATAATGTATTATGTGCTATGGGTATGAATGCAACAGTAAACCAAGACCCTAATGCAACTACATGATATGGCATAATGCTCAAGCGATATTAGTAACATGGTAATAGCATTTATACACCACAACTGAACATGTAATATCATCATTGATATACAATTCACGCAAGTCACACAACACCTTGATTTCACATAAGTGCTTGTAAATAAACCACATAATAAAGGATATCATTTCTCTTTCTCCAACTTCGCGTTGCTCCTGCAATACACGAGAAAACAAACTTGCCTCGATACTCGTGTAAGTAGTATCGACGTCCCCGATCCCATCGGGTTCTACTAGCAAACCAAAGTCATGCGTATTGCTACAACAGTGGGGCTACATCCCACCTTCGGCCAACAGGTGAGGGTGTGTGAGAACCAGTACGGCGACCCATAGCGATCACGAATCCCATTCGTAAAGACTATATATCGTCCTACCATAACTTTACTAAGAATGTCAGCTGGACTCAATGCAATGCACAATTAGATATTTACTCGTCATTTTTAACAAATCAAAGTGTGTTCTCTTGAATCACATACCAAATCAACTCAATGTGCTTGTAAACACTAAACACACAATCAATTATCAAAGTAGGATGATTGTCCCACAATCAATCATCAAAGTAGGATGATTGTCCTATCTCATACTAGAACAATCACAACATGTCCGTAATCATTGAACATATATACAAAACAAGACAATGGACAAAGTGGACCTATTGTACAACACAACCACCAAACAGTGTCTGATAGCTAGACACATACATAACCCCAACGTAAGGTAAGTCTACTTGTACTTACATCCATTAATTAATACAGAGACATTACACTCAACTTAGGATCCTAATAGTATCCTATAATCACTTAATATACTCTATTGAAGAGGCAATTATAAATCATTAACACTCATTTATACAAGAGCATAACTCAACTATTCAACGTAACTTGTAGTCAACTAATGTTTGACTCAGTCAACCAAGGTCAAAGTTCTACTAGGGAATTAATATATGTCATGTAGGGATTAATACTACCCATTGCTCAACTCCATAGAGTCGATCATACCAATTAATAAAATCACCACATTATTCGACGTTTGTTTATTACGTCCTATTCGACTCTGCCAGAGTCAGTCACGACTAGTATATAGCTCGTATAGTTTTTAAATACAAATATATTATCTCATGTCGACTCAGCTAGAGTCAATACCCATTTTCGAAACATCGGGACGAACCGCAGTATCGTCCCTAAATAACTACACCAATCCTAATACCATATATTTGGTGTATCTTCCACCCATAGAAATCTCGCCAATTAATTGCGAGTAACAACTAACACAATTCTAACGAGTTACCAATACTCAAGGTTTAATAATAACAACAATTACACATTGACGAGTCTCTAATCCTTGGAGACTAACAACAATAATACGTATTCGGTACTGCACAATAGTACCGTTAAATTCACCAAATATTCCACAAAAGTAAAAATATTACAATTAGTCCATATTTAGAAACTAGACATCTGGAACTATAATTTACCACTTTGAATTACCTCATTTGGACTTATAATCATCAAGAATCAGTCACTTAAAGTTAGATCTAATACCCAGAATTTCCAGCAACAGTTTACTCGGCGCAGCGATAAAACACAACCTAAACGAGGTACTTCCCTACCTCTAAAATTTATGAAAATTTACAGAGAATAACCTAACATATATAAGAATAACATATCCAAAATTCAGCACATTCTCAATAGTATATTAGTACCAGACTTTTCATGAAAATAGCCCAAAACAGGGACTGCAACTAACTTGAAATTCATGTGTTTTTCGTTCTAACTTATAACCAACATCTTTTCAAATATTCTTCGCATGTCCAAATATTATGAATATTATATACCCAGAAACTAGACATTTCAAATTATAATTTACCATTTTAAATCACCATTTGGACTTATATTCATCAACATGCAACCACATAAAGATTGAACTACAAACCATAATTTCCAGCAACAGTCCATTCTGCGTATCGATAATACGCAACCTAAACGAGGTACTTACCGACCTCTAAAATTTATGAAAATTTACAGGATGCTACACAACATATAAATGTAAAACATATAAAAATTCAGACAATTCCCATAGACAGATTTTCCCCAGTAAATTCGAAAACATGGCTTAAAACAGTGACTAAACTTATTTCAAGAACTATGAATTTGGCTTCCAAAAATCATCATGTATTTCCCCAATTACAATTCCAACCCCAATCAACAACATAATATATTAAACATAGGCTAAAGTAACTAATAACATGTTTCTCCCAAGGATTTAACACAATGAAAGTCAACTAACACAACCTATATGATTAACTCTTCCAATTCAACTCATAAACATACAAAACATTATAGTTACTTACCTTTTGATGAATTCACTCTAAGAAAACCAACATGCAATTGGTGAAGAGTGATCCTCTAGTCAAGACCTTCAAAATGGTGTGCTTGGATTAAAGATTTGTTGGTTAAATGGTGAAGAAATGACTTGCACACACTAATCTCACCTTAATCTCCCACACACACTCTCTAAACTTTCATGGATAGAAAGAGATGAAAATGGGAGTAAGTTAAAGTCACTCCATGGTCTAAAGAGGCTATAATCAGGCAGGTCAACAAGTCTTTGGCACGTTCTAGGTTGAGTCAAAGTCATAAAAACCAAAACAAGTCAACAAAACCTAAAAATTACACAAAACTGTCCGTACGGTCTCGCTAGGGCGTAGATCCAGTCGCGGTACATCTTACCTCACAACAACCTAAACGCCTCGGCGTCAGAGTGCTCAGGCCAACAATAAGTCCGCTGCAAGTTTGACCAATTTAAACATATTAATTATAAACTTTGATAGAAAGTATTAAATTATTAAACTTTAACATATCTTATCTTACCCTAAATTCATGCCACCAGGAGTCTCGGACATCCTTAGGCACTTCAGAGTACTGTGGCCAGTATTCCTCGTGCCTTATCGTACGTAGGATGCGTCCAATAAAGCGAGCAGGATCGGGATACCCGCCTGCAACCTGTCAAATATATATTAAACAAATATATTACACAAATATATAATTAACATTTAATCAAGGAAGCATTAAAATTTTAAAACTATAAAATTATTACTTACTGCTTAAGGCCGGAGATGGTAATGATAATCCTACCATCTCTATCAACAACCTCTGGGGTAGATGATGACCCAACCCCGCTGATCGGATTGTGGGGAGAGTCGAGCGCATCCTCGCCCCTCGGGCTGAGAAAAGTGAGACTCAGCTCCTCCTGTAGGTACAGGTGGTTGTGTACCTATAATGCAAGTAGGTAGAAGTCAGACCTTACCAGTCCGACCCCTACCTCTACCAGCTCGTCCTGACATGTCTATATATGATAAAAACATAATTAATATATTAATGATAACAATTAACGCTAAGTTTAGATGACAATTAAGTTAAAATACATAACATAAATTAAAATGAATCTTCTTCATGATAACAAGTAACATATAAATAGTCTTCTACATATGACTATTCATCTTTTACAAAAAATAAAGAACCTAAATGGTATATAAGACTACTCAGAGTCTTCATTCTCAATGTCTTCATTTTCTTCATTCTCAGATTCTTCAGTCTCAGCGTTTGAGTCGCTACTACAAAACTCAAGTTCTTCTTCATCGTTATCCTCGGACATCCAATCCTCTTCATCTTCTTTTACCTCACCGTCTTCTTCTGCATCACCTTCAATAATTGGGACTTCGTCTTCAGACGGGGAAGGAGGTGGCAAATAAATGGGTAATACTATTTCCAGGCCCAAGGGAAGCACGGGCATTTCATCTTCTTGATAACATCCTTCTAATGACGATTTTGTAGTTATGTGGTCAGACCGATATGCTTTATCAATCGTGCTTCGGCCTTAGTCTTCAAACACCATCCCTCTCATCGCCGATAAAGGTATGATGTCATGTATACTTGTTGTGCTTGTGATGCTAAGATGAACACATCATCACCCGCATGTCTAGACGTCTGCTTCACATCGATTAGGTCAAACGAGCCGTGCTTTTTATACCTCGTACAGCGTCTCGCCAATCACAATTAAATAGGACTATGTTTTTCCTCCCGAGATATCGTAACTCGATGACTTCTTTAAGGATACCATAATAGTCAAGGTTGCCTTTAAGATTGACACCGATGTTATCTGTTTGTTTTCCCTCCCCATATTCCTTAGTATGGAAGACATAGCCATTCACATAATATCTGTTATATAAAGTAACTCTCATCAATGAATTTGCAGATATGTGAGATAATCTCGCGACTTTCGGGTCATTAGGATGTTCCAAAACCTGAAAAGTAATTCATAATAGGCATTTTTAAATGACTAAGATATTGTACCGTTTGGATGCATACATAAAATGTCTACATATAAATCGAGCCAGGAAATGATATTTACATATTTGTGTAACCACGACGGAAACTCTTTCTCTGTCCTGATTTCTCGCAATTCGTTAGATATATCATCTCCTGCTTGATCTTCGAACATACTGCATTAGGTTTAGAGTTTATACGAGTTATTTATGCATGTTGCAACTTTAATTTGAATCGGACGACTATCTAAAATTAAATGAAATTGATAATTAACTTACTTGAGATATTCCTCAACCTCAGGACAATTAAGGAGTATATAGAGTCTCGCGTCATACTCCTTATTGCTTAGCATTCGAGTCTTAACCGGTTTACCGAGTGGCCGACCGAGCATTAAATAATGAGATGTCTACATTGGCATCGGCTCTCCACCATCATAATTGTGCCCAACCCTAGTCAATCTCATTTCAACATCGGGATGAAAATATTGTGCGGCAAAGGCAACAATTTCCTCTATAATAATAGCCTCACATATTGAGGCCTCAACCTTTGCCCTGTTCCTCATCTTCCTTTTTAAATGACCGAGATAACTAATTGCAGATGCATGACAGGATAAATAAATGTTACACAAGTTATAACCAAATTTTAAGTATGTTATAGAGGAAAACGATTATTATGAAACGAGTAATTACCTCTCAAATGGATACATTCATCGTATTGAACCTGGACCCCCAACCCTAGCTCATATGCCAAGTGGGCGTAAATGCTCCACCTGGTCTTCTGTAGTTTAGATACATTTCCATAAACAACTTCATTGCCCAAACGTCTAGGCGCCTCATCACGCTCAACCCTATTTTTAGTGAATTGCTGCTTCCGTGATCTAAATGGGTGGTCATTCGGTAGAAATTGATGATGACAATCAAACCAACAAGGTTTACGAGAGTGCTCGAGTGTGAACGACTTAGTGTCATCCATACAAATAGGACATGCCAGCTTCCTGTGTGTGCTCCAACCCGATAACATCCTATAGGTAGGGAAGTCATTCACTGTCCACATCAACGCGGCTTTCATTTTAAAATTTTCTTTTTTGAATGCATCCCATGTTTTCACTCCGTCTTCCCAGAGCATTTTCAACTCGTCAATCAAAGGGTAGAGATAAACATCAATATTCTTGCCAAGGCTAGTCGGTCCGGTATGAACAAATGAACATGTAAGGATCACTCATACATAACCACGGAGGAAGATTGTAGACGGTCGCTATAACCGGCCAACAAGAGTAGGACTTCGCCCCAGGCTCGAAAAGAGTAAAACCATATGCGCATATGCAAAACCTTTATTTCTAGCTTCGGCAGCAAAGTCAGGATGGGTTGCATCAAATTATTTCCAAGCCAAGCCGTCTGACGGATGAGTCAACACGCCATCCTCGCGCGGGCTTTCCTTTTGCCAACGCATAGTTTTTGAATTAGCTTTAGACACATAGAGGCATTGTAATCTCGAAGTCAAAGCCAAGTAACGCAACTGCTTATAAGGTTCATTCTTTTTGCGCTTCGAACTACCCCTCCGTTTTGGCTTATATCTATACTGGCCACACACGGAACACTCTTTCAAGTTTGAATCTTCCTTGTAGAAAAGTATGCAATCATTCTTACATGCATCAATCTTCTCATATTTCAACCCAATATGCCCAACCACCTTTTTTGTCTGATAAAAGTTCTCTGGCATCTTATTCCCTTTCGATAAAGCTTTTTTTAGTGCTTTCATGAGACGATCGAAACCAAATTGACTAATATTGCAATCTGACTTGATGTTTAGGAACTCAACGGTTTCAAACATTGCTCGAGTCGAGATCGACTTTTCCCTTGCAGACTCCATAGCATTAATAAACTTATTAGCTGCAGGATTTGGCTCCTCTTAACGTGCATTCTCTGACCAGTCAAAATGAGCACCAGCAACATCCCTAACCATATCTTCCATACCACGAACTGGTTCATCGTTCACACTCGTATTTACTGGTTCAGGTTCAGGTACAGGATTCCTCTGCTGGTTACTTTTCATCCTAGTCAATACTCTAATTTGCTCACCGTGAGCTACCCACCGCTTGTACCCAACTTGAAAATCGTGTTGGAGAAGGTACTTCTCAACAATCATCGAAGGGAAGTACTTTCGATTTTTGCATCTATCACATGGACACCTAATGTTGTTACCACTCATGTATTTGGGGTTCGCTAGAGCAAATTTGATAAAACTCTTCAAACCTCTAATAAACTCATCTGTAATACCATTACAATTTGGAAACCTCCGATTATACATCCAACTGCGATCGTCAGTCGACATCACTCCTATTAAGCAACAAACGATTAGTATGAGATCGAATACACTATTAAGTAATCATAATTCATCACTCTCAATACTAGTTTAAGTGATTTCGTGTCCCATGATTTCAGGTAAGGCTTCTATCCCATTCGAAAACACACGAATGACATGTATTGTAAACCCTAATAAACCCTATATACCATATACCTTAAACCCTATTTAACTTGTTATGATTATTTATAATGGTATCTATCATCATATTCATCAACCCATCTCAAGGCGATCGTCACAAAATTCCCATCAATGTAGGTTTATTGGATTCAAGATGGGAGATCATTCAATTGATACCTCTTCATTCGCCGTCGTGCAATTTCTGATAAAATTTGTGTCGTCATCATTTATCTCGCTACCGAATTAAGATTATTTAAGAAGAGGAATCTTGAAAGCATCCAAGGACAGCGTAGTTTTCTAAAAGAGGAATTCTTGATGTCGTTGATAGCTGTCCATCCTTCATTGAAGCCTACAAATATTGCCGAGGAAGAAAAGTTATCAGCACTTGAGAGTGAGGTCAAAAAGGATTGCAAATTATCCTTATACTGGAGTTAAGACTAAGCTTTAACAAAACTTAGTAGCATCTCCAAAGATAAGGATAGTTTTCAACCCTTTGAGCTCACTTCGTGCGATAACTCTTCTTCCTCACAATATTTGTAGGCATCAATGAAAGGACGGACAGCTATCAACGACATCAAGAATTCCTTTTTTTTAAAATTAGGCTGTCCTTGGATGCTTTCAAGAATTCCTCTTCTTAAATAATCTTAATTCGGCAGCAGAGATAAATGACAACGTACACAAATTTTATTAAGAAATTGCTCGACGGCGAATGGAAGAGGTACTTCAATTGAAGGATCTCCCATCTTGAATCCAATAAACCTACATTGATGTGGGAAATTTAGGACGATCACCTTGAGAGATGGGTTGACGAGAATATGATGATAGATACCGATTATAAATAGTCATAACGAGTTAAATAGGGTTTAAGGTATAGGGTATATAGAGTTTATTAGGGTTTAGGGTCTAGATATGGTTTAGGGGGTTTAGATAGGGTTTAGTGTTTAGGGTTTATATAGGGTTTAGGGGGTTTAGATAGGGTTTGGTGTTTAGGGTTTAGGGTAGGGTTTAGGGTTTAGATATGGTTTAGGGTAAGTAGGGATTAGGGTAGGGTTTAGATAGTGTTTAAGGTTTAAATAGGGATTAGGGTTTAGATATGGTTTAGGGGGTTTATGTAACACCTTGATTCCTCCTAGGTGTGATTTACTTATCTTATTGTATGATTAACATGTTAGACATACTTATTATACTTGTTTAAGAAGCATGTTAGTTAATTCGTGCCCTAAAATTGCTATTTTGTTTCATGTCTGCAAGACTTGTTATGTTTACTACATTGTTTTGGGTTGTTTCGGGTTGTTTTCAGACTTTGAAGTTGGTATCATCTTAGGATGGCTTTGGAGTGTTTGGAATCACCTTTGGACAGCTTAGAAAAATGTTAGCATGAACTTGGGAGTTATGCGTCCGCATAGAAGATCGGCAGCTTATGTTGACCTTATCTAATTTGAAGATTTTTGCCCAATGAGTGGCTCTCCTTGAGCCACGTCATCACCATCTTTGGCTGAGCATTTCAGCTACTTAAATGAAGTGGAAAGACTTCATTTTCCCTCTATTATCTCCATTGAAGACTTAGAGTGTGTGTGTGTGAGCTTTGGTGAGATTGGTGTGTGTGTGTGTGTTCGGGTTCCCGAAGATCAAACCGTCCGATTGATGATCAGAGACCGTCATTGTGTTTGTGTTGAGTAAGGGAGAAACTTGTGTGGCTTTGATTTTATTTTCGTTGGCTTGATATTTGGTTCTAGGTAAGTTACTAAACCCCCTTTTGTATGCTTTAAGCTTTGATGTGTGCTAGATCATTAATTATCATGTATGACTTGCTATATATGTTGTTTTCATGTACATATTTTTAGGTTGAGATGAGTACATTATACTTGTGCTATGTGTATGTGTTGAATGATGTTGATGAGCTAGGGTTTGAAACATTAACCTTAGGATTTGAATAAACTGAGAACTTGAGACTTGAAATTGGGTAATCTTGCATATAGCATTGAAACCCTAATTTTACGAACTTTAGCAATGACTCCGAGAAGTTGATTTTAGGGAAGATTATGATTCTCGAACAATATGTTAAGTTACTACGAGGTTTAGAGTTCGATTGATCGAGATTCTAGCCCTCCGTGTTTTGGTACTGTTAAAATAGAGACTAGTGAATGACTCTAATGTGTTGATTAGAATTCTTGCAAATATGTGTTAAATGATAATCGGTGGTAGAATAGAATAATCTACTTGTCATTTGTCAAGTTCACTACTTTTGAACTTGATGATTATTTGTATTAGATGATTAAGAACATCTATTTGTGCATTGTGTAAGTCCAGCTGGCGTCGTTGGTCGTATAAGGTGGGACAACCTATAGTCTTCATAAATTAATGTTTGTGATCGCTATAAGTTGCCGTACCGGAGTTTCACACACCCCTCTTCTGTTGGCCACAGTCGAGAAGTAGCCCCACTGTTGTAGCAATACGCATGGCTTTGGTTTGCTAGATTGAACTCGATGGTATTAATCGGGGACGTCGATACTACATACACAAATATCGAGGCACATTTGGTTATTTATGTATTACAGGAGCAACGCAAAGATGGACAAAGAGATATGATATCCTTTATTATGTGGTTTATTACGAGTACTTATGTGGACATCAAAGTGCTACATATGATTTATGTGAATTGTATATCAATAATGATGTTACATGTTCAGTTGTGATATATATACAAATGTATTATCATGTTATAATTACCAGTTGAGCATTATGCCATGACATATAGTTGCATTTAGTAACTTATTGAGTTTCGACTCACCCCGTTTGTTGTTTATATATTTTTCCTTAGATCCGAGCCAGCAGAAGTTCGCGGTAGGCCGGATAGTTTTATCGTTTAGCTCGCAGGTGGTCTTTTGCTTTGTAACCTTGGAGCTCTTTTGCTATTAGTGTTAGAAATTCTTTTGGTGAGGACGAATGGTTATGTAAAGTCATGTAGACTTTACTTTGGGTAGTATTGATACCTTGTTGTACTTATTATTCTTTTGGTTACCGACACGTGTATGTCGAGCTTGTGCACTCTGTGATATATTTGATTCAATTATTTTTCCAAGCATGTTGTAGCTTGTGGTTTATGTACGGTTGTTCCGTTGTGGCCGGGGTAGTTATTGGTATAAATGGTTTTTTCTGAAATCTTATACTTGCGTTTTATTAGTTGGGTTCCGGCTGTAACGTCGCCGATGATTGGTTTTATTTTATCCAAGTTCTTATCATTATGGTTTGTTGTAAGCACGGGGTGTTGTGCTACGTGCTTTTAGTATTTGTTATTGTTACTTGCTTGTTGTTTTGGCGCGTCAACTTTGGGATTTCGTATTGGAATCCGGGTCGAGGTGTCACAGTTTAGATACAGTTTAGTGTTTAGGGTTTAGATATGGTTTAGGGTTTAGATATGGTTTAGTGTTTAGATATGGTTTAAATTAGGGTTTAGATAGGGTTTAGACAGGGTTTAGATAGGGTTTAGATATGGTTTGGATATGATTTAGATATGATTTAGATATGGTTTAGGGTTTAAATATTACGAAATTAATCTAGTAGTGTTACTCACCGTTTATTCAAAGTGCTTAGAATTACATATATATATTGTTCGCATACTCGTTTATTCGATCACTTTATTTTCTTATTATATCCTAAGATACCAAAAATCTCTATCAAATAAATTGCATACAAATCTAATACATTAATACATTTATAACATAAAACTATTCTACAAATTACAAAAATAACATAAATATCACAACTAGAAACAAATAACATAAATTTAACAAATACAATATCACAAAAAAACATGAATAAAATAACATAAACAAAATAGCATACAAACTTAATAATAAAAATTTAATTTAAAACTATGCATACAAATATAAAAAAAATACTGATTTTTTTAATACAAATATAAAAAAAAAACATGCGTACAGATTAAAACACAAATATAAAAAAACACATACAAATAACACAAATAAACAATACAAATATTTTTTACAGATTTATAAATAGCAAAAAAATTATCTTAAAATAGTAAAAATTAACATAATAGCATACAAATTAATAAACTAACTTAAAATTAACAAATACAATATCAAAAAAATTAAATAAATACAAAAAAGGGTAAAAATTACTATAAAATTAGAGAGAGGAGGCGGGCACAAGAAGAGTTCGGCGGCAAAGTGAAGCGGTGGAGTGGAATCTATTCACATATATATATATAGAGAGAGAGAGAGAGTGTGTGTGTGTGTGTGTGTGTGTGTGTGAGAGAGAGAGAGAGAGAGAGAGAGAGATTATAATTTTAAAGGAAACGGGTTTAAAAACAGAGAGAGTATGTGGAGAGAGATTACCGTGGCGAGGAGGGTGAGGCGAAGGCAACGGCGACGGAGACTAAGGGATGTGCGTGCGAGGAGGAGGACTACTGAGAGATAGAGGGAGTAAACTCGAGAAAGAGAGAGAAGAGAGACATCGCAAATGAGGGGCTATTCGATTGGGTTTTTCATTTCAATTTATACGGAGCTCGACAAGAACTGACAAGACATTATACTTAAATTACCGTCGATATATTTATTGTCGGATATTCCGACAAGAATATTGATCACAAATTTCTGGTATTTTTGAAAGGGAATATTCAAGAATATTTCCATATTACCGTCGAAAACTATCGGCTGAATAATCCGACAAAAATATCAAGCCGATCGGAGGGAGAATATTCAAGAATATTCCTCTAGTAATGCTTAGAATTACCGCCGGATGGATTCCGACAAAATTATTATCCCACCAAAAATGAAAATTACCGTCGAAATTCGACAAGAATCTAAAACTTTCCGATAATTACAATGACAATTTCGATAGTAATTTATCCGACGCAATTAGCGTATTTCTAAGTAGCGTAGGCCGAGATCGGCGCGGTTTCACCCTAGTGATTTTTTGTCCGATTTACCTAGTCGCGGTTTGGGGAACGCCTAGACGGCGCCCGCCGAGTTCGAACACCGTGAGAGAGAGAGCGAAGCAGGCAAATGCACGCTATGGTCTCTCTTTATTTCTTCTTACCGTTTTTTTCTTTTTGGCCTTTTAATCCTTGCGACGATGCACAAAAATCACTCGAAATTGAGATATGCTTAAAGAGAACATAAATTTGTGCGTAATTTAGTTCATGTTCTGTGATCATTTTACCACGTAAAAAATTGTTACTACTGAAATCGCACGAGTAAAAAGATTTTCTACGCAACCCCGTTTACACCGACTATCCGATAATTCTCCCAATTACTCTTTGTTTTATGTTGCATCTTAGCCTAGATTTGCTTGAATCCATAACCTAAGTCTAAGACAAGGTGACTAATGGGCCTGCGTGTCATTAGAGTGGCAACTTGTACTTAGGCATAGCTTGAATAGCTTAGGTTGCTTATTGTAAGTTGCCTTGAAGAAGATAGCCTATAGGACATCGGACGCCCTTCGCACAATAGGCAAACAATGCATCGCAGCCTTCGTTTGAATATCGGACAAGCTCATATCGGCCAAGCTTCATCGCAATGTTGAAGAACCTCAAGAACGTCCGATAAGAGAACCGCCAAGACATGTCCCGATTTGAGGCTTTCATTGACTTCGATGCAACGTTAACCCGCAAATCGCATTCAATGAAGGTTTCCATTCTTGGCATACACTCGAAAAGGACATTCCTCCCGCAAGCAATGCACCGCCTATTTTTAGCAAAGTGTCGAGACAGATCGCAAGCTACAGCCGCCTATCAGAGTCAACAACCGATTAGAGCATTAATTGCTCTTAAATTCAAATTAGAAGACCACCAACGGCTCCAAGCTTCCTCCCGCATATAAAAGGAGACTCCATTGCTGCATTCAATACACTTCAACAACTACAACTCGAATCTTCTTCATCTTCTTCAAGTGCATTAAAGCTTAAACGTCCTATTCGTACTTTTGAAGAGCTTCACTCTAAGACGATCAGTCCATTAAAGCTCTTCATTGATTGCAACACCTAGCTTTTCATAGCTCACGAGAATTGTATCTTATTGATATCAATTCTCCCACACAAACACTTGGTCAACAAAATTTTTGTACACAATCCATTAGAGATTTAGTTTGTAAAATATCTAGTGGAAAAACTTAGTACACGATTTTCAAATCCAAAGTTGACCACTTTGGTTGTGGACGTAGCACTTATTTATAAGTGTGAACCATATTAAATATTCTCGTCTCTTTTGTGTGATTGTGATTTGATTGTGTTGCTTTAAATTTCCGATTTCCAATGTTAAGAACCGCCGATCTTGTCCCGCCAAGATCGCCATTCTCAACTTGTCCTGTGCTTCACAAGACTTCCGCCGCAAAATTTTTAAAACCCTAGTGAAGTAAGATTTTTGAATCAATTTCAAAAATTGGACATAGGCTATTCAACCCCCTTCTAGCCTATATAGAGCAACCTTGGACCTAACAATTGGTATCGAGCTTAACTCTTTGAAAACTAGTTTTTCCGAGATTAACCTCTTGAGAGATTAAAGATCATGGCTGCTCACCAAATGTTGGAAACCTCAAACGTGAACCATTGTCCTGTCTTGGATGAAGTTCACTTTGACATCTGGAAAGATAAAGTCAAAAGACATATGAATTCAATTGATAAACGTTTGTGGAAATGTGTCACGATGGACCCGTAATTCCAATGAAGCCTAATACACGGCCGCGGTAGATCCAACCGCCGCACCTGAAGTACCAAAGCCGAAGAAGAGTGGGATGATGAAGACGAAAGAATGATGCTCGATGGAAAGGCCATCAACATCATTACCACCGTGTTGATATAAGCACTTATCGCCAGATTATCAACTTGGACACAAAGAAAGGAGATGTGGGAAGCCATCCTTGAATATCTTGAAGGTGATGGCGAGACAAAGAACAACAAATTATATACCGCATCCGTAAGTTTGACTCCTTCAAAAGGATCCCAAAGAGTCTCCGAAGTGCCTATGACAGATTCTATGAGGTAGTCAACTCTTGCTATTCATTAGGAAAGAAGTATGAAAAGAAAGAAATAAACATGAGATTTCTAAATGCACTAGGCGTCTATGGCATGTTAAAATCATCGCCATGAAAGAGTCAAAAGATTTAAACAAATTGACTCTTAGAAACCTTTATGCTAGTCTTTCGCTTTATGAGCTTGAGATCCAACAAGCTCAAGAAATGGAAAAGAGTTTTAAAAACTTGTCCTTACCACCATGTCTACCGAACCTTCCTGTTCAAAACCCGATGAAACACCTTCTACTTCCAGTGAAGATGATGATATTCTTTCCGACGAAGCCTTTGCTATGTTTGTAAAGAAATATCAACGTTTCAAAAGGTTTAATAAACCATCATCACATAGGCGTCTTCACAAAACGCTGTTCCTTATAAAACAATCGCCAACCAAAACATTCTCGCTCCTTATAAATCGCAGACCATCAAAAGGATAATGAGCTAGTTTGTTTTAACGTAGGAAACCAGGCCATTTTGCCTCTAAATGTCCAAAGCCAAAGTATGAATTTTATAAGAAACGTCCCGAAACTAAATTTCAAAAACAAAAAGGGATGGTGGTCAAGACATTGATGAAAGCACCGCCTACATGGTGTGACACCGACACCGATGAGGATGACTCTTGTGACTTTGCCGAAGAAGCCAACATATGCCTTATGGCCGGGAGTCACCACATGATTCATGAGGTCACTACCATTTCAACAAGATGACAAGTGATGATGATGATGAGCTCAATGAACCATCAAAGGGAGAGCTCATCAAAGCTAACAAAGACATGCCGGAAGAGTTTTCAAAATTCAAAGCCGCCTATGTGAAATTAGCCAAGAAGCATGAACTAGTCGTCTCGAGAAATCAACCTTGATGTCTAAGATCAAAGATCTTGATAGACAAAGAAGTCGAAAGTATCAAATTGCAAAAAGAGAACAAAGCTTTGATCGAAAAGTGGATTTCCTACTTGAACACATCAAGAAGATAAATTCGAGAAAGATGACCTTCAAAAGGTTGTCAATACTTGGAATAACTCTAAAGGAAACTTTGATGCCATTCTCTCAAACCAAAACTTTAGATGACAAACCGGCATTGGTTTCCAAAGTGAGTTCAAAGTAGGTAGTTCTTCTAGTTCTCAAAAGGATGAGACATCTCAAGTGATTGCCAAGAATTGGTCAGAAGTTTCTTATGACCAGCTAGCCTCCCAAAAGGCAAGGACTTGGCTTTAACAAAGTTCCTTTTGTTTATCCCAAGAACACAAAAGACAAGTCCAAAAGAAAGCAACCGCAAAGAATGACTCGCTAATAGTGAGTTCGAGCAACTAAAACCCGCCATTAGTCACCCTAAGAAAACAGGATGACTAATAGCAAGTCTAGGAATTCTCACTCAAACCTATTAAATTTGTCAAAGGCAAGACCGCCGATCCCAACACCGCCTATAAAAGGGTAAAAGAAGTGAATTCGCAGATAAAAGCTTAAAGGACATGTGCTCAAATACAAAATCTTTTGATAAGAGGTCTACCTATGGTAAACCTAACATCAACAAGAAAAGGCATTATCACCCTAAGTCCTATAGGCCAATTATCGCCAGAAAGATCATTCCAAAGACTCCGATATTAAGAAGCCTCAAAAAGAAATCATTACTCATGTTGAAGGATTTCACAAATGCTCTTTCGCAAATGCCATGGTCATGAGATTCATGAATGCCTTCGAGATTCACACCTAAATCTAGAGGATTTACTCCTCCAAAGGTTAAACAAGTGTGGATCCCAAAAGGTTGCTAACCTTGAGGACCCAAAAATAAAAGGGGACCATATTCTTAAATGTCTATATTTCAGAATGCTTCATGGTCAATGAAGAAGAGAAAGATCTATGGTATCTAGACAAGGATGCTCAAAGCATATGACCGGTGATCCAAATCTTCTTTCAAGCATTGTTGAAGCAAAGGTCCCTCACCATATTTGGAGATAACTCAAAAGGGAAGACCATTGGTTATGGAAGTATAATCGAGGCAATCTCTCCATCAACAAAGTCTCTCTAGTTGAAGGTTTAAAGCACACCGCTAAGCATATCACAATTTCGTGATAAAGGGCTAACATGTCGCTTTTCCTCAAGTCAATGTCTCATAAAGGACAATGAGACATGTTCAACTATCCCGACGGATTCGAAAAGGGAATGTCTATGCCGTTGACCTAAATGCCGTTGGAAGAAAATCAAATCTTTGCTTGGTTGCTAGGTCATCAACCGACAACAAGTTGTGGCACAAAAGGCTTAGTCATCTCAATTTCAAATACCTGGAGAAGCTATCAAAAGACAATCTAGTTGTCGGTTTGCCTAAAATATCACCGAATCACACGCCTGCAGAGCATGTCAACCGGGCAAACTACATAAATCTTCCTTCAAAAGCAAGCCTTGCCTATCAACAACTGCACCTACGCTCTTGCACATGGATCTGTTTGGACCGTAACTACTACAAGTCTTGGTGGCGCAAGTATACTCTTGTGGTAGTTGATGATTACTCAAGATTTACTTGGGTAGAAATGATGTCCTCCAAAGATGAAGCATATGACATCATTACCGAACTCTTCGAAGACTACACTTAAGCCGGATGATATCTCGATGTCGATCGTACAATGGAACAGAGTTCAAGAACAATGGTGTTGCCAAATATTGTGATGACCATGGAATTGGTCACAATTTCTCTCATTGGCACACCTCAACAAAATGGAGTTGCTGAAAGGAAGAACAACTCTCATTGAAGCAGAAAGACAATGATTGCCGAAGCCAAACCGCCTATGTATTTCGGGCGTAGGCCGTGAACACCGCCGCTTCACACAAAACAGTCCATCATAAATAAATTTCATAACAAAACTCCATATGAAATATGGAGAGGCAGAGCTCCCAACATTGGATTCTTTAAAATATTTGGTTGTAAATGCTATGTTCTTTACAATGGTAGAGAACATAGAGGTAAGTTTGAATCCAAAAGTGATGAAGGAATTTTTCTGATATGCCAAGTTTTCAAAAGCATACGAGTTTACAATAAAACTTCACTTAAAGTTGTTGAATCTGTACATGTTTCTTTTGATGAATTTGATTTCATTGGGCCACATTTGGCTCCTAAGGTTACTAATGATTCTCGATGAATATGAGACAGTAATGAACCTAATCCTGATCCGCCGATCCTCCTTCTTCACAAGATCTTCCAAGAGTCAACCCGTTAGAATCCTCAAACGAACCAACAAATGAACACTCAAAACCCGAATCCCCTTTGCCTTCCACACCGTAAGTCATACAACCTACCTTGGAATTAACCTACCCTTTAGAAAACCAAGCTTCAACTTCTACTTCTCAAGAATCCAACTCGCCGATGCAATAGGACAAGTTCAACCTCAGAAGTTAGGAAGTAAAAGATCATCCTATCACTCAAATCATTGGAGATCTTAATGCCGGTGTTCAAACTAGACAAGCTTCAAGAAATGAATGCATGTATTCTACCGCATTTGTATCTAACATTGAACCCAAAAGATTGATGAAGCTCGGAAGATCCAAGTGGGTGGAAGCTATGCAAGAAGAGCTAAACCAATTTGACAGATGCCAAGTCCGGTCACTAGTCCCTAGGCCTAAAGGACAAGCGTTATTGGCACAAAGTGGGTTTTCGAAACAAAATGGATGAAAACGGCAACATTACAAGAAACAAGGCAAGACCGGTAGCCCAAGGATACGACAGGAGGAGGGTATTGACTATGATGAGACATTTGCCCCGTTGCAAGATTAGAGGCTATCGATTATTCTTGGCCTATGCCTCTTACAAGGACTTCAAAGTTTATCAAATGGATGTAAAGAGTGCATTTCGAATGGAGAACTTCAAGAAGAAGTCTATGTTGAGCAACCACCGGGTTCATAGACTGCTCAAGGAGAGAAGATGTCTACAAGCCGAGGAAAGCCCTTTATGGACTCAAACAAGCTCCAAGAGCCTGTATGAGACCCTTTCAAAGTTCTTGATATCTCAAGGCTTTGTAAGAGGTCAAATTGACACTACTCTTTTCATTATGAAACATAAAGGTCATTCCTTACTTGTTCAAATATATGTTGATGATATTATCTTTGGTTCTACTAATGAAAATCTTTGCAAAAGGTTTGAAAAGCTTATGCAGAGTAAATTTGAGATGAGCATGATGGGAGAGCTCAACTTTTTCCTTGGTCTTCAAATTCAACAAAGTTCAAATGGTATCTTCATCAATCAAGCCAAATATGCAAAGGATGTCATCAAGAAATTTGGTCTTGAGAATGCAAACAGCCTTCAAAGACTCCTATGGCTACTAACCGCCATCTTGACAAAGATGAGAAGGGCAAGAAAGTGGACATGACTCTCTACGAGGCATGATTGGTTCACTTTTATACTTAACGCTAGTAGGCCCGATATCATGTTTGTCGTTTGTGTTTGTGCTAGGTTTCAAGCTGATCCAAAGGAGTCTCACCTACAAGCAAATAAAAGAATCATCGATATCCGATAGATACTCCCAATTTGGGAATCGGTATCCTAGAGATTCATCTTTTAATCTTATAGGCTATTCGATGCCGATTTTGCCGCATGTAAAGTTGACAGAAAAGCACAAGTGGGACATGTCAATTCTTAGGAAATAGACTTGTCTCATGGGCCAAAGAAGCAAACCTCTGTTTCAACTTCAACAACCAAGCAATACATAGCCGCCGGTAGCCGCCACAATTGCTGTGGATCAAACAAAGAACTAGTGGACTATGAGATCAAAACCGATGATTGTCCTATAATGTGTGACAACACATCGCAATCTCGCTCTCAAAATCCTGTCATGCACTCCAAAACAAAGCACATTGATGTGAGATATCACTTTCTTAAAGATCATGTTGAAAAAGGTAACATCGCATGCAATATGTGCCTACAGAGAATCGTAGCGACATCTTCACAAAACCACTTGATTCAACCAGGTTTGCATATTTAAGAGGAGAGCTTGGTATGCTTGACCTCAATCCTTAATCCTTTCTAGCTAATTCTTTAAGTTATTTCATAAACCGCCGTTATTAAACCGCCTATGTGATCGCCGATCTCAACTCGCCGAGTAAATAGACAACCTTGGGTAAGTGTCTATCTCCACATCGGCAGCCTTCGATAAAATAGGCACTCTGATAATATAGGAAGACTTAAGGGCGCCATACGTATGACTCATCGTAATAAATGCGGACTTCAAATTTTATCAAATTCCATTTAGTGGCCTGTCGAGGTATAAAAGGGTAAAATGTACAAGAACTCTTCACAACTCTCAACAACCGCCATTTTCAACTTTCAAAACCTCAAGCTTCCAATCTGTAATCCTCTCAAATCCTCTCAAACCTCCAAAATCTCAAGTCTCTAACTTAAAATCATCAATGGTAAGGATTTCTACACCTTTTGATTCATTTAAATCCAGCTTTGGGTCTTGTTGACCTAATTTAAGGTTTTAAAACCGTCCGCCATTGATGAACTCGTGCTATATTGCGATTGTTGCTTGAATCATGCTTTTGGGTGTAAAATGTGTTGTAGAGATTCCTGTGGTACTATGTTTTCGTTTATATCGCTTTGTTTGCTTGAATGACAAACTCGTAGATATTTGAAAACCCGATGATGAACTGTTCTTATATTTTGGTTCAATTTGTCTATATTTTGGGTTTTGATCTCGAATGCACTTGTTTATGTTAATATCTGCCGATTGCATGATTATCTCGCCGATTCTTGCATATCGCCGATTTCTATATATGCCGTTCTACATCCGCCGATCATGTAGGGAAAGTCTAAATCCTCAAAGCCGCCGCCACCACTTCATCTTCCGCCTCGCAAAGCCAACCAGGGCCGCATTGCCGCCGAGCTCCCTATAAGGACCCTTCCCAGTCAAGTTATCACCCGGGATGACTATCGACATAGACTCCATCATTTGCACATCCGCTAGTGATGCCTTGCTAAAAGATTTGGCCGAGTGTGGACTTCTCCCCCTGTTCCAACTCAACGACACCCACTACAAAGAACTATCTAGCCGAGGAATTCTATACAAGGATGATTCTCTCCTCCTCCGCCTAATGCCTCGAGCTACCAACTTAAGCTATATCAAGGGCTACATCGAGGCCACTACATCAAGTTGACCTACAAGGATGTTGGAGAAATCCTTGACCGCCTGTGAAGGCAAATTGGACTTGACCGATGCCGAATCGGCACTTGCTTGGGAAATGATGAGGGTCTCGCCCAACCGAGAGGTTTTCCGAGATGTCTAGGAACCTCTTCCCGTAAAACCCCTATCATATCGCCATCCGCTCGACAAGAGCATTTTATTCAAAAATGGCTCGAGGGACATCTTCACCTCCCAACAACTGATGTGGACCAAAGTCGGTCCTTCGCAAGCAACTCAACCGGGCAAAGATCATCTTTCAATGCTATCCCGCAGCGTTGCCGAAGTCCAAGCTCACCCGTCCATGAAGAGGCCCTTTGTCGGGTTATCAATGTCATCCTCCGCCGTTATGAGGAGATTGATGAGCTGGTCGCTATCGACGACCTCATCAAGGTGTCCAACACCTACGTCTTCACGGCCAACAACATCACCCGCTATAGGGATGATATGGCCAAAAGGACAACCAACGCGCCGAGGCCGCCGCCGCCGCGCTATCGGTGCCGCTGCCGCCGCACTCCGCCGCCGCTGCTATCGCATCGGTGGCCCTCTACCCAAGCCGAAGGGTAAGAGGAAGGTCACCTACACCGCCGGGTTACCGGCCGAGGAGGAGGAGCCTACACCCATCGGGCCGAGCCGCTCGAACATTTTGACCTCGCAGCCGGACCATGACCCATATGAGCCCGCCGAGCCCCCTACCAAAAAGCCTAAACACTCTCCTCTCTCACCCCAAAACTCAAACACCAGAAACTCGCCCGCTCAAAGGCGTTGAGAAGGACCATCAACCTTCCAACCACCGACCTCTCCAAACCCTCTCAACCTACCTCCCATTCCTCCAAACCCAAAACCAAACAAACCCTCCTACCCACGCACGAATCATTTGGCCTTCCTAAGGTCTCATCCACACCTCCGACCGCCGTCTCCTCACCACCGCTTCTCCATCGGCCTTCCTCCACCAGCAGCTCCCACCACAACATCTCAATCACCAACTTCGCCTCTTCCACTCCTACTAAGTCCAAGCATGGCAAACGTTTTAAAAAGAGTGCAAAGAAGAGGTACATTTTGGGAACCGCCGATGAAACCACTTCTCCTCCACCTTCACCACCTCCGCCTACTACCACTACCACCTCACCTACTTCCTCACCTCCTCCATCTCGCTCCCATCCAAACAACCACCACACAAGAGCCATCATCTCACCTCGCCACCTCTTCTCAACCACCATCCTCCAAACGACCTATCTCTCCCTCTTCCGACCCGCCTACTCCCAAACGCCTCAAACCAACTCCCTATAACCACCTACACCCCGAGGTTCAGCTCGCTGTCCTTCGAGACAAGCAGCCTAAACCCAACCCCGCCGACTCGACCCCTTCTTGGCCACCCTTGACTACCCCAAGAGATTTCCCCGTCGCCTATGTCTCAGTGAAATCATCTTTCAATGGGTGCCTACTATGACCCTCTTCCTCCCGCCTCGGTCCCAACTCTTTTTCTCCCACAACTCGCGGTTCAAGATCTTATGATCTTCAACCAATGGGTTGCAATCCATAAGGACCTAGGCCTTCCCCTTCCCACCAAATCGGACATCTCCCCTTCCTCTCTCTCGCCTAAACCCCCGCCTTCACCATTATCGGCCATCCTTCCATCCTTTTTCACCCCGTGGTCTACACCTTCATTGATGTAGTCACCACTTTCCTTGGCTTCAACCCTCTCATCCCTCTTCTCTTCCTTTCTCCTAGCCTTTCCCTTTCTTTTCTCCTCCCCTTTCTTCATTCACCCCTTTCATATGTCATCTACATAGAAAGGCTCTTCCCTGTTCCTCGCATCTTTCTAGCCTTCCTTCTCCCTCTATTGATATTTCCTCCACCATCCATTCTCCTCATCCTCTAGCCAATCCCCGTCTCCCACCACCATCCTCCACCCTCACCTACCCAAGCCACCACCATCCTTCCCTCGCAGACCATCGCAAGTCATCCCGACTCGCTCGATACCTATCCCGCCGAGGCCGTACATAAATTTTTGAAAGATTTTGAGGTCATCTCTGTTGACCCGACCAAGGCCCCGCACCAACTCTCTCGCGATCGCCTCACATCACCCATGTGCAGCCGACCGCATGACCCAAGTGATGGAGATTTCCAAGGGTGCAAAGGCCGCTGATGCCTCGCCACGATCCATCTCGCCCCAAGCCGCCCTTGCCGCCAAATCTCGCCTCTTCATCCAAGACGTCGCCATCTTCGAAACCAACCGGGACAACATAGCAACTAAGATGATGCAGTCGTCGACATGGTTGAAGCCGGCTACAAGCTTGTGCTTCACTCTCAACGCCAGCCAATCGCTCGTTCACTCCTCCGTGCGAGCAACGCGTAATCTCACGGCCAAGCACTTGGCTTACTACCGCAAGGAGCGCAGAACTACCGAGCACCGCCGGCTTTATTGATGCCTCGCTTGGTCCATGAAGGAGGAGATGGCCGACTCAACAATGATCGCAGACCAAGCTCATTGAGCATAATGCTCGCTCAAGCGTAAGAACAAAGAGCTCTCCTCCGAATTGGCGACACTAAAGAAGAGCTAGCAAGAAGAAACGAAGAAATTGCAAGACTTAAGGTCGTTGACTCTAAATGGGCATCAAGGGCATATGGGCAATCTTCATCGTGCAAAGGCAAAGGTCGTGCATCATCTCGGTCATCTTCGAACCAGATAATATTTTGTATAATCTTTTTGCTAAACTTTGTAATTAAACAACTTGTTTAATTAACAATGTCTATGTTTTAAAACTTTCATGTTTATTATGAACTGCTTATTATGTGATTGCATGAAATTTAAACCACTGGTTTAAAGACATGTCCCATACTGCCTATTATGCCTATCTGCATGTCTTTAAATTCAGCTTCATTACAAGTGTCTGATGCTTAATTTCCTGTTTGTATACACTTTGTAATTCTTGAATACAATGACCTTTATGTAAGTTCATCTAGGGCATGCTTATTTAATATATCAATCTTACAAGCATGTTATTACTAGACTTGAACATGGTCAGCTGATATTGTATTCGTAGGTCATGGACTCAAGCAAATAGGAGGAGATTGTTGCATCTTAGCCTAGATTTGCTTGAATCCATAACCTAAGTCTAAGACAAGGTGACTAATGGGCCCGTGTCTCATTAGAGTGGCAACTTGTACTTAGGCATAGCTTGAATAGTTTAGGGTTGCATATTTGTAAGTTGCCTTGAAGAAGATAGCCTATAGGACATCGGACGTCCTCTGCACAATAGGCAAACAATGCATCAGCAGTCTTTCGTTTGAATATCGGACAAGTTCATATCGGCCAAGCTTCATCGCAATGAAGAACCTTAAGAACGTCCGATAAGAGAACCGCCGAAGACATGTCCCGATTTGAGGCTTTCATTGACTTCGATGCAACGTTAACCTGCAAAGCATTCAATGAAGGTTTCCATTCTTGGCATACACTCGAAAAGGACATTCCTCCCGCAAGCACAGACCGCCTATTTTTAGCAAAGTGTCGGAGACGATCGCAAGCTACGGCCGCCTATCGAGTCAACAACCGATTAGAGCATTAATTGCTCTTAAATTCAAATTAGAAGACCACCAACGGCTCCAAGCTTCCTCCTACATATAAAAGGAGAATCCATTGCTGCATTCAATACACTTCAACAACTACAACTCTGAATCTTCTTCATCTTCTTCAAGTGCATTAAAGCAAAAACGTCCTATCTGTACTTCCTTCTTTGAAGAGCTTCAATCTAAGACGATCAGTCCACTAAAGCTCTTCATTGATTGCAACACCTAGCTTTTCATAGCTCACTAGAATTGTATCTTATAGATATCAATTCTCCCACACAAACACTTGGTCAACAAAATTTTTGTACACTATCCATTAGAGATTTAGTTTGTAAAATATCTAGTGGAAAAACTTAGTACACGATTTTCAAATCCAAAGTTGACCACTTTGGTTGTGGACGTAGCACTTATTTATAAGTGTGAACCATATTAAATATTCTGTCTCTTTGTGTGATTGTGATTTGATTGTGTTGCTTTAAATCTCCGTATTTCCAATCATTAAGAAGCGATCTTGTCCCGCCAAGATCAGCCATTCTCAACTTGTCCTGTACTTCACAAGACTTCCGCCTGCAAAAATTTTTAAATCCCTAGTGAAGTAAGATTTTTGAATCAATTTCAAAAATTGGACATAGGCTATTCAACCCCCCCTTCTAGCCTATATAGAGCAACCTTGGACCTAACATTTTATATTGTCAATTTACAATTCATGTTAGAGGTTGTCGATGATTATTGACTGAATTTATCGATTTATTATGAACATGATTATTATGCCCTATTGATTATTTAATTATTTTGTACGTTAAATAATTTGCTCATTACAGGGTTCATATTTTCGTAAAGAACGTCTTTTGTTACCAATCATGTATCATGGTAGTGATTGTTTGGGTAATACTGGTTTTATGTTTTTTAATAGATATGTTAGATTTGTGAGTTAGAAAATTCTTGATAAAGTATTTTTATAAGTCATTAATTTAGTTGTCTATTAAACGTATAGTTTTTGTGCTTGTCACTATTTATCCATACTAGATGAAACTCATTCTTTGTTACAAGTTATAGTTAATTCTTAAGTGAATAAAGCGAAAAGTTCAAAGATGTATTTTTGATTTAGTCCAAAATTACTCTTTGTTGGGTTTTTTTTTCCCAAAATTAATTGTAAGAGCCTTTGGAAAAAATTGGAATAAAGTATAATAACGATTGATTCGTTGTTCAAGAATACTTTATACCCAAGTTATATAGTTTTATGGATCGAAAGGAAAATTAATAATTGAATGGGCGCATGTGTTTAAATCTTGTTTTTTATGTTCTTACGGAAGCTGATATGAGATTTTTCAAAATCTCACATTTTCAAGTTTTGCGTTGAATTTATTCTGTATCTCAAAACTGTAAATGAAAATTTTGCACTCATAACTGATAAAGGCTAGAAGAGCATAAAAGTCATGATTTTACTAATTCAGTTGAGTACCCATTGGAAGTCAATACTTTTAACAACTTGTATAAATAAAGAAAAAGTTGTGAAACCTATTTCAAAACAAAGATATTGACATGATAAAGGCCAAGAATATATTTAAAAAAAATTAAAAAATGAAATCAACCATACAGGTATTGTGGACAGGTTACACATTAGTCAATGAACTATAAGTTCAAGATGATAATTAATGTTTAACATGGTTCACTAACGAAATAGAATTCAAGCATTTAGTGTTTGAAGACACGTGTTGTTACTAGCTACCCATAAATCTACGGACTAAGTGGTAGTTGATTAACTTGATTCTATTATCAACTGCAAGAAGGTTGTAGTTTTTGAGTTCTATTAAATTTTGCTGGTGCACGATATGTGTCTGATGGACTGTTTAGATTAAGGGTTAAACATATTTTTCTAGGAGAATTATATATTGGGTATCGCAGTTTCAAATTTGATTGAATATTTCGATAACTTGCCATAGTTGTGTAAAATATTTAAATTATGGTTTTGCTATAGAATAATATATTTATATTAATTTCTAAGCATACTTTACTCGTAATTCCAAATATCATGCATAAGATGATTCTAAATTAGTTAGAAAATCTTTTCATTGTTTGAAAAGAAATTCAAAAATACTAGATTTAGTACACATTGATAGTTGTGGTTTGAAAAGCATGTTGGTTAAAGACACATGAAATACGTTATCACTTTTGTCGATGATTGTTGTAGAAAGGCAAAATATTTACTTGTTTATAAGTAAATGTGAAACACTTGTAAAATTCATTGTGGTTAAAATTGAAGCTAAACACAAACTAGCAAGAGATCAAAACGAAAGATAAGAACCCTAAATATATAATTAACAGTTTACTTTAAAGTTCTGGATTGCCCAAGTACATGTGGAGAAAAACTTTGAATACTGCTCATTGTATTCTGAACATTGTTCTTCCCAATTATAAAGGAAGTAGGAAAATCTAGCTTGAAATACCTTGAAATGTGGGGTATCTTGTAAAGGTACTTGTCATTGACTCACAAGGTAAAACTAGGTTATAAACAGTTGGTATGATATTTTTGGGTTATGTGGATAATAAATATACTTAAGTTTTTGGTTAATTAGAAAATCTTGAGTATAGTTGTTAACCAAATTATTAAATTTCGTGATGCAATATCTCAAACCGAAGGCGCTAAAGATTCTAGTCCTACATCTAGCTAGTTCAATTCCTACTATTGAGGAATTGATGATATATGTGAGTTGTTCCAAATAGTTCCAACTTTGATAAAATGGATAAACCTAAAAAGAGTTCGAGTAGAAGTGCTAAGGGTATTGAGAGATTATATCTCATTCAAAATCTAGGGTATATCTATGGCTTTCAAGAATGATAAGTTTCACCTGAGCTAAGCATTAGAAGAAAGCAGGAATGTGAGACGGACATGAGAATTAATCGAGCTAACTTAGACTGCGTGTAACTGCTTTGAATGTTTAAGGTTAGTTTGATTTCCTAGGAGTTTGAACTTATAAAAGGAATAAATAATTTTTATTTATTTCTTGGTTGCTTGTGTCGACTACAATTGATATTTTTCAAGTATATACATCTATATATATTTTATGAGTCTTCGTATACTAGTTGACAAAACTGTATGTCGTCATATTTTTTGAAGAAAAATATATATTTAGACTTGTTGAAGAATTTGTAGATTTTGGTAATAATATTAAAGTTCATAAACTCGTTAAATTACTATATGAATTTTAAAAGTCTTTAGTAATGGCATAAAAAAATTTGATAATACTAGTTTATTATATGATTTCAATCAATGAGTGATTAGTGTTTTTACAACATGTTAAAAAGTGATTAGTATTGCCAAGTTGATTATATTCATTGTGTGGATATTGAGATAATTAATGAGACTAAAGTTATTCTTGAAATAGTAAGTTTGGAATGAAGGATAAAAGTATTGGTAAAATGATTATTGGACTATTGTTGATTCATTGAGCTGATGTTATAAATATTCTCAGATATATTATTAAGGAGAAGAAAAGTAATATTAAAGAGGAGAATAATCAGGAGGAAAGCACTAAGGAGAAGAATGAAGCAAACGCAAACTCTGCTGAAGCAAAGTCTGCTGAAGTAACCAGGGAGGAGAAAAGTATCACTGAAGAGAATCAAAATGTATACTAAAAAGAGAAGAAAAGAAAATGACTGATTCAATCGGTCGAGGAGAAAAGTATTTTAAAATTGGTATATTATAATTGGTATCACTTGTTTTCTAAACTCGCACGATTAAACCTCGGTTTGAAAGACACGATTATGATTATGCTTATGCTTAAAATCATGCCTATTATTTTCATATACAACTCTCTGCATAGATTTTAAGCATATAGTTTAAATGACTTATATACGAGTATATATTATATCTATTATTAAGTTATTTAAACATCGTTCTTTTGCTTTGTACCTATGTTTGCACTTTCAGTTTGTAAGTACTTAGCATTAGAAAGCACTGAGCTAAAATGTAAGTTTGACTTAGGACATGTTTGTTTATAAAAAAGATAATCTCACAAAACATGTCATTACTAAGATCAACATCAGCTCTAAGTACAATAGGTAATGGTTACAAGCAAATAGGAGGAGATTGTTGGGAATATTCACATATTCACTTATCATAAGACCTCCAAGTGAATATTCCTTAATTACTAAAGATTTGCTTGTAACCATCACTGCATCTCTCTCTATTTCCACTATATCCACTACATCCACACATTGCTTGAGCAGCTGCTTGCGGTATTTATAGGGAGAAAGACGTGGGTAGCCGTTGAGAGATGTTTTATTCAATCGTTGGATTTTTATCTTGTAGCGGTTGAATTCAAAATCTCAAACACTGTGTTCGGGATTTAGGGCTTTTGAGGAAGACAGTAAGATCTTTTAAGGAAGACTTTACGTATCTGAAAAGCTTTATCGTGTTGTCACATCGAACAGTACTTTTTCTGGCAAGGGCCACGTAAAGAGTAATACTTTGTCTGTTTGTGCCTTGATCGCTGATGTGAGTTTCGGGTCATTGGTTAGGCATCAGTTACTGATAGCTTGTTGAGAGTTTTATCTTGGACATCAGTCAATGACGCCGCTCCTTTGATTTTCTTCAGTTTCAGCTTCAACTTCTTTTATTAGTTTGATTTGAGTCTTTGGTAGCCACTCTATTTGTTGTCCGTCAAGATGAGTCGAGATGGTCTAAGGCTGAATAACTAAGTATGTTACGCACGCTACTAATCAAATCTAAACAAGTTCTCCTAAACTTAGATAGATGATGGTTACAAGAAAATCTTTAGTAATTAAGGAATATTCACTTGAAGGTCTTATGATAAGTGAATAGGTGAATATTCCTAACATATATTATACCAAAAGTATAACTGAGAATTTGAATTATACGAAACAATAGAAATATTAGTAACATAATGTTCCTTTGATAACTAACTATAAGAATAAAGTTGTGATTCGCATGTCTCAATTAATATATTCTCAGATTTGTTGCAAGCTTGAAGTATCTTGGAAATTATATGAGACTGAGAATTTCTCGAATATAATTTAAGTGGATATTCTAGCTGTCCAAAAAGAGTTCGCAAATGAACTCTTGGTTAAGTTACTTGAGGACCTAGAAGGGAACTTAATCCCTTGAGCTACACTGTGGGAATTTCCTGACATACCTGAAAGGTATAATAATGCTAGCTGGATTGCTAATAATTCAGAAATTATAGCAAAACAGACTGTGTTCTTGTTATCTTAGGTGGAGGCGCCACCACCTAGAGGTATAGTGAATATACTCTATTGTATCGGTCTAACTTTTAGGCTGAGTTAAATAATTTAGATACTATTGGAAGTAAGTTGCATGGTTGCAATGACACATGTCTGGATTGCCCATGATCAACATGACAATTCCTGTTATCTTTGAGTTATGTGATTGTTTGATTACAATAGCGAAGATTAAAAGTATCAAGTATAATTATAAATCAAGGAAACACGTCTAAATCAAAATAAATATGTAATGGATATTGTGTTTCGAAAGGTGACTATTGTTGTTTTTGTGGGTACCCAATAAGGAAAATCACAACTGGCCCTTTAATTAAAGAACTTGAGGTAACTCTAGTACTAAAATTCAAGTTAGGGATGAGATTGAAAACTCATTATAATTTACTTGTAGTAGCAACCCAACCTATCTGAGTAGAGATCTCATGAAGATGTTCAATGTGGTAATAACAAGCTGTCAAGTGGGTTGGAGCACCTAAAAATAGATTGACACCTTGTGTGTTTGTATATGTCCCCTGAATAACCTAGATGGTGTTGTTTACTACATACAAAGTAAAAGTTTTTTGACTTTGAATGGGGTCAAGTCTTTTAGACGAGATGTTAGCAGTGCATCCCTAGAGACGCCCAACTATGTGAATGTTATTATTTGGCCGCAATTAGAGGAATATGGGTTGTTCCTTGTATACATTCATGAGAGTAGATCAGGACGTAGGGCCATAATGTGTCAACCCTAAAAATTGCTATCATAGCTAGCCAATGTTGTGTTACTACCAACAAAAACCACCACACCCAAGGCTTCAAGTTAAAGACACCAGCTTCACTTGTTCCTATGGGGGTATGCGTAGGATAGCTGAGATAATGGTTCAAATCGGAAAGTACCATTATTAAAAAGTATGACATGTATGAATTTGTTCGTCTTTTCACAATGAATTTGTGGAGACCATTTAATGGTAGGAATTCATTGTTAAAAGAGTTATTTATTGGGATGTAAAATTACTTACTTTTAGTTACTACGTGTTACCCGATTAGAATATGAAAGATAAGTTTGGGTGTCATCGTCATACTACGTACAAGGTTTGTGAAACTGATTTTCGTATACAAATAAGGTAATGAGTAGACTAACGCTTGTTGACTCGGCTTGGATATGAGCCAAGATTTCTTTTATCTTTTATATTAAAGTCTTTGAATGTTTCACAATTATTTACTTTGTAATCCAACAAATCCTAACGGAATAAAACGTAAAAATTAGATAATTAATTGAACTTTAATGTCAATTCATAATTTTAAAGATATTAAAAGTGTTGAATGTTGATGTTCATACTTCATACTAAGCTAGATTGTTTAGTTAATGTTCAATGTAATTATAAGAGTGGATTTCTCTGTCCATGCATGACATAAAATTTTGCATAAAGTCATAAACACAATTCACAGAGGTTTATCGAAAATGTCATTCTTGTCATATTATAAAAGTTTAGAATAACACAACAATTAAATTAAATGTCATATTATACCGTCATATCATTTGTCCATATTATTATTTAGAAATAGACAAATCTGATTTGACTTGAAAATCTAAATAAGTTTAATGTAACAGCACTAAAACTAAAATTTATTAAAATACCACAAGTTCAAATTCGTAATATCAATTAACTCGTATAATTATTTACTCGTTCAGATAAAATTAAGGCTATATATATAACCTCTTCCACAAAATTTTATTGAGAAATGTATAAAATCTCTACTCACTGTATATTGCTTGAAATAGTTTTGTGTGTTGGACTGACACAAAGAGGAGTATTACTACAAGACAAACAATTGAAGTATGGATTGTGTGTAGGAATAGTAAGTGCAGAGTACTAATTAAGTATTGTTCAAATTAGGGGTTGTACAATATAAGTAGAAAGGTTGGTCTGGTTTGGATTGGATTGGGTTGGAAGGACATGACAACCATTGATATGTCCCACTCATACATACATGCTTTCACTGTCACCTGATCAGGCTGACTCTTTGACCAGATTATTTTTACTTCTTGAAACCTGTGAGCGAGTATTCCACTTGATCCATCCATCTAGACATGCCCAAACGGTTTGGAACCGGTGGTTCAAACCAGAACCAAACCGCCCAAAAAACTGCATAAACCAGAACCGTGAGTAACCGGAACCGTCCCTAAACCGGAACCGGGTTCTGGGTTCGGTTTGGTTCCATTCTCAAAACGTGAACCGCCGGTTTAGAGCAGGAACCAAAACCGGGTTCCAAACCGTGAAAAATCGCCAAAATTTAAATTTTTTATTTTGAAATTGCCTGTTTACTCTATAATTTCAAAAATGAAAAGTTTACAAAGTTTCAAAAATTCAAACAATTCTTTGTACAAAATTTTAAGATGAAATCTTTTTAAAAAAAAATTATAAAAAAATATTTAAAAAATAATTAAAAATTACGGTTTGAAACCGGAACCGGAACCGTAACCGTAACCGTTATTTTTCGGTTCGGTTACAGTTTATTGTCTGGCAGTTTTTGAAACCGGCGGTTCGGAACCGGAACCAGCGGTTCGAACCGTTTGGGCATGTCTACATCCATCCATTATCTTTTTGGGATAAAATAGCTGTGGTTTTAATTAGAGCACTAGTTCAAACCTTAATCAATACTCCCTCCCTCCCTCAATTATTATTTTATTTAATTTGGTATATTAATTAAAAAAGAATAATTTATTTAATTATTTATATTAGTATAATATATAAATTTTTTTAATATTTATATATATATATATGATCCATAATTAAAATAAAAAAATACTCCCTCCGTTCCAGGCAAAGAGTCCAGTTTTGACTTTTTTCGGTCAATTTAATTGAAGTTTGACCGATAATTAACATAAATTTAGTGATTTTTACAAAGTTTTGAAAGTTGCAATCCATAGTATTCTTAAAATAGTTTTTAATTAATAAAATTTTATTTCCTAAAGCATAAGTAAAGTGTGTAAAATTTTAATTTGATTTAGTCACATGTTGATTTTTAAAAAAAGAAAGTGGACTCTTTGGCTGGAACGGAGGGAGTATATAAAGATAAAATAGTAAAAATAATATCCTAAAAAAAATTCAAACAAAATAATTATTTTAAAACGGATAAAAATAGACAATAATTTAGAAACGGAGGGAGTACGTCCTAAGAGGCACGTGACACTACAAGCTTTAGTCTGAATATTGTTTTATCATATCTACTTAAAATTTTATATTATTTAATTAATTTGTTTTTAATATAATAAATTTGAATCAACGATGTATAAATTTAAGTAGATTTAATCCAACAACACTAACACTAAAGTTTGTAATAATATCACAAACTCTAACTCGTAATATTGTACCTCTTTAAAAATTAATTTTAAATTTTGATTTTGCGTTTTAATCAAATTGGGAATAGAGACATGAGCAAAGTAAATTAGTTTTATTTTCGAGAAAAATGAGATAAGAAATCCATTTTCCATTGAGGCGCTTACAAAATATAAATAATAATAATAATAATAATAATAATAATAATAATAATAATAATAATAATAATAATAATAATAATAATAATAATAATAAAGTGTTGACGAGGACTATGTTAATATGTTGAGAACGATAGTGATGACTTCTTATTGGCAGTGTTGTTCTTCAGGCTAAATGAAATAAATTATAATGGGTACTTGATTTTTCTGCTTTAGTATATAGTAGTTATTGAGCCTGTGCTCTGCACAGGTTTAATATTATTTTGAGATTAATTAATACAATTTAGAAATATTTAAAAAAATTATTATTATTGAATATAGACGTTTGTTGACTTAATGTTTAATTATGTCTTAAAAAATTATTTATATAATTGATATATCTTTATAAAAGAATAAGATTGCACGTGGATTTGTTTGTAGAATGCATGTTTTATAAAAATGTTTATAAAATTGATATGTCTTTATATGAATAAGTCTGAATGGGAAACTGCAAACACTAATTAGCCATAAACATGATATTTATATAATAATTAATACTACACTGTCGAGAGACATTATTTTCTATAAAAAAAAATACGTATCTTAGTCATGAATCAACATTTTCTCCAATTTTTAAATAACTCAAAAAATCACACGTAACACTACTGTCGGAACCCAACTGAAAGATTAAAGAACTGTATACACAAGCACGACATATACACATCGGCCACCAAAAGAATAGTACGAGCAACAAAGTATAATTCTACCCCAAAGTAAAGTCTATATAAATTTACAACCAACCGTCATCACCAAAATAAAATACTACTAACTACAACAAGTTCCAAGAGATATACTCCAAGACTCAACCTGCTAGCTAGTCACATCCTCACCGACCTCACCGAAAATTGTCTGGCTAGTTCGGATCTAAAGAAAAAATAATTAAACAACAAACGGGGTGAGTCGAAACTCAATAAGTTACTAAATGCAACTACATGACATGGCATAATGCTAAAACTATAACCATAACAAGGAGATAGCATTTCTATACATCACAACTAAACATGTAATACAATCTTTGATATACAACTCACATTAAACACATAGCACCTTGATGTTCATATAAGTGCTTGTAAATAAATCACATAATAAAGGATATCATTTCTCTTTATCTATCTTTGCGTTGCTCCTGCAATACACAAAACAACCATCGTATATCGATACTCGTGTGTAATGTATCGACATCCCCGAACCTGCCGAGTCTTCCTGAAAACCTATCAGATCTTAGCAACCAAAGTTACGCGTATTGCAACAACAGTGGCGCTAACTCCCACCTGAGGCCACAGGTGAGGTGTGTGTAAACTACGGTACGGCGACTAATAGCAATTCCAAACATTGATTTGTCAATGCTATATGTCGTCCCACCTTGACTAATTAGCAAATGTCAGCTGGACTCAATGTGATGCACAAAATGGTATCTAACTCATCTTATGCAAATTAACCTCAAGTTCAAAAGTAGTGAATGATAAGTGCATAAATTTCTATTTATTTCCCCATATTTTGTCTCCATTTTCTATGAATTTTATATTTATTTTTCCCTAGAAAGTGCATTTATGGTATTATTTTGTATTTCAGATTTTCTGGGCGTTATTCAAGCTTTAAAGGATCAATTCATAGCATATTGGGAGTATTCAAGGCAACCCGCGAAGTTTTGAATTAATTAAAGCCATTTGATCGAGGTCCGTTAGTCTTCCGTTAGTCATTTGCAAAGGAAAGGACTAAACTGAAAGAGAAAAGAGGATAACGGAGTCTAACGGAGGCTGACCTTAGGACTAAAATGCAAAGCCTGGAGGGGGAAGGGCTGCGGCTTACTCCATGGAATTCCCAGGGGCACCGGAGAAAATATCCAGAGTTCAGGGGTAGAGCTGCAAAGCGCTTAAAATCTTCATTAATGTGTTGTCGCCTTCTGAGCGCGCCACGTGTCCGATCCAAGCTCCAGCCCAGTGACCCGCGAACTCCTCCATCCGGATCTGGCCCATTTCCATCCCTTTTCAGCCCATTTCCTCTCTCTCCCTCACCCATTTTCCCTCCTTGACCCGCGATTCTGCCCCAGCTCCAACCCGTCTTCCTTGCATGGATCAGCAGTCTTTAATTGCCCATTTATGCCCCTAAATATTTGATTCTTTCCCCATTTTACCCCCCTTGGCTAGAGTACTCAAGAAGCTTTAATTTTATATCTTCAAGGCAGCCGAATGGGGAGAAGAAGGGAGGTCCAGGCAGTGAAGATTGAGCAGTAGCAGCCCCAATTTTGGGGCAAGAACCCTAACTCTTTTTCTCCACTTTTCCAACCCAATTAAATGTCTTCATTCTAAAGGGTTGGAGCATCAAATCAAGGGTCAAGGGAGCAAGATTAAGTGAAGTCAACCAAGGATTGCAACTTTAATCGGTTTAATTCTTCCACTTTATTATGTATTTTATTGTTGTAATTTCTTGGGAAAACTTTACTTGTATCTTGTTACCTTGATGATGGGCTAAATATATTTATGGATTGTGATTATTTTCTATGTTGAATGTGATGTTTTAGTTTAATCTCTCTCTCTATTTAGTATACAATCATGCTATGTTACTAAATTGTGGACTTAATGCTGTTAATTGATTTAACTATTAATTAATTGATTTGAGAAATGTTTTGGATCCGCGAGAGCTACCTTACATTTCGGACCTAGAAATTTAGTAGTTGGTGTTCTGTGACACACACCGATAGCCTCCTCGGCATGACTTGTAGAAAAATAGAGAGAATATCTCTACAAAGTATTACCCATTATCTTGGTTATTATTGTGTGTTCTTAATGCTTTTAATGGAGTCGCGAACCATTAAATGATCACTAGAATTATAGGGTAAGATGCGAGAGCCCGTCCTATAATTTTGAAAATCACAATAATTGTCTTTGTGACGCCAGACCGAGAGGTAACGAGCGTTCTTAGATAGTCATGGGGTGCTTGATCGATAATGCGGCTATTCTTTCCTTGCTATAAGATGTGAGAGCCCGTAGTGGGGATTGGTAGCTAGACTTGCTATAAGATGCGAGAGCGTAGCGAATATTATCAACGTGCCCGACTACCAAGACTTGAGTTAAAGAAAAGTAGAGAGAGGGTTAAATTAGACATTGGCTAGACTAGAAATATCACAATCCTATCATTTTAACCTTGATTTGATGTTGCCGCCGTATCATTGTTGCTGCGTTAATTTAATTTACTTTCTTGCTTTCTTTTTCTTTATTTTCTTTTTATTTTCAAATTTCATTTTCGTTCGCTTAGATAAAGTTAGGTGTGCCTAATTTTAGTATTTAGGATTTATTTCTAGCACTATCTCTGTGGGATCGATACTTGTGCTTGCACACTTTATTATTTGATACGACCGGGTATTCTTGCCTGAGTTGCATTTTATGCACATCAGTGAACTTGGTAAATGTCAAGTAATTCATATTACTCAATAGCATGCTAACATCAAGCACATATTTTCCAAAGTTTATACATCCATAGAGCTATTTTACAAGTTTCTAATCCACAAATATCAACCATTCACTTAACCAACTTGTTTGAGAGTTCATAATCCTACTCAAACGAACTATAATTCTCATAGGAATTTAACGTAATATTCAGTGTATATTGTTCTTTCCAAATTCTTATTTAAGAGTTCATTAATATAATTGTTCACTTGGGTATAGTTGATATATGCAACTTTCTTCCAACTATAGTCTTTGTTCTCCTCTTAGTTCAATTCTAGGTTCAACAATGAAGCAATTATTTTAACCAAACCATTTCATACTAAGCAACTAATACAACTAGGATTCTCACACATTCATGTAGCATTTAGACATGTAAATAACATCTTTATCAAGGCTAGCAAGTCTATTATGTAACTACTATGATTTGAAGCTTTAAGCATACAAAGAGGGGTTAACAACTTACCTCAAATTGAAAAAATCAAACCACTAAAAACAAAATCAAAGCCTTGCAAATGAGTCTCCTAGTCTTTAGCTACACAAATCTGGCTTTGGATCAAAGTTTGGATGGCTAGATCTTGAATAGATGTAAAACACACAGCAATTTCACCTTCTACAGCACACACAAACTCTCTCTTGTGCTCTTGAGTGATCTAGGATGAAGTGGGAGTATTATGTTTACTCTCTAAGGTGACCAAGAGGTGGAAGAGGTGGTGAGGGGCTAGCTTACATCCTAGGGGCGTATCTTCACTTAAGCCAAAAGTCTTGCATGTTAATTATTAATATTAAAATACATACAGCAAATCGGCCAACAGAGTGATTTCCCTGAAGCGAGGCAAGGCAATCACTTTATCTTCCGTACCTGGCCAACAACAATCTGCCTGCAGGGCGATCGCTCTGACCCTTGCCTAAGCGATCACTTTGTATCCAGATTACTAAATGATAAGAACAAAGCTCTAAAATGTATCCAAAATCATCCTAAATGATTCTTAAGTATTTTTAACAAGTATACCTGGCCAAAACATTCAACAAGGACTCCCAAAAAAGTCTAAGAACCTTGCTATAAATATAACACAAAGATTACATAATTTGTAACACAATCAATACATGTCAGCTTAACAATGTACATAACCATAATTCATACTACCACCATGGCATTCTATTTTTACCATGCTATGCAAGTAATCCTATCATGTATATCTAACATGATAACAAAGCATATAATTATGCAAATAACACATAGGAAAGCTATGGTATTACAAGAATGGAGGGTTTTGGATTTGGCCTTGGTGATGAATGAGTATTTTACTCACTCAATTGGATACTTTTCGATCTTAATCTTTAAGAATTCTCGAGATTTTTGTTATTTAATATTGGTTTTTAGTGTTTATGAGATTTTAGGGGCCTTCGGAGCAAATATGCAAAAACAGGACATTTTGGAGCTGTTTTGAAACCTGAAGGAGTGCGAGTGGAAAAGGGCCAAAATTGCAAGGAAGAAATTGAAAAAGTTTTGCAGTCGATGCGCGCCTTAGCGCGATTTTGCCTGCGCCCTAGCGCGTGGTTTCCTGAAGTTTTACAATTTGTCAGAAGTTATCACAAACAAAAGATCAGAGAGTTGGGCGCTTTAGTGAGGAGCCTTGGCAAGCTAACGCACCCTAGCGTCTTCGCGTCTGTTGAAGTCTTTTCTGTCGTTCCAATCTTTGTGAGGAAGTCGTTCCAAGGTCTTGAGGAAGGTATAAAGAAGAACTGATTTAGTGAAGAAAAAAACCATCTGGTCTAAGAGTGATCTGGAAGTCAATTTTTACATTTTAAAACTCTAGTTTCTTAATTCGATCCAATTCCAATTGAAGATTTAGAGATTTTTGTAATGTCATTGATGAGGAGCTAAACTTATCATCTAGTGATTGGAGGTAACTCTGTATTACAGTTTTATGTCATAATATAATATTTATTCAGTTTAGTGGTTTTAGTTATTCACAAAGGTATTTTCATTGAATCTTTCTGTACATGTTGTCTTTGCGTGTAGGTAATTACAACTGTTTAGATTATCAGGATATGATGAATTGCACGATCCAAACACATAAGTCATATATATGACATCTTTTGTGAATATTAATTCTAATTGATTCATGATCGTGCTAAGTTAGGAATTAGGTTCATTGTTCTTAATTGCTTAAAGAGTCCCTACTTGTTATATGGATAGATCAAGAAAGTATAACAACTAGGGATACTAAGATTGCAAATCGTGATCCAAGCATACCAATCTTTATCTTTGTGAACGAACCCTATAACTGAACTGATACATGAACCGAAAAGGTATAAAACCAAGATATAGAATGAATCCTAATTCCTAGGCTTCTACAAACCTTGATTTATCTCAATTTAATGCTTTTGTTAAATTCTTTTATTTTCTTGCTTTCTAGTTAAATTAGTTTAATCTCAAAATCATTGTTTTTATTTATTGTTTAGTTAATAGTTATTTTAATTGAATCAAAACTCAAGTCTCTGTGGTTCGACCATTGTATTTGCACAACTATAATACAACAGACTCGTGCACTTGCGAGGTAAATAATTCTTCCATCACTTGGTGGTTTGGTTGTAGGTTTAGGAGGTAGAGAAGAAGGTTGGCTCGTGGGATTGAAAGTGGATGGTTCAAAGGTTGTTGTGTCCCTCTCAGCAGCCTTCTTGGAGACATGATTCCTTGAGGGCTTGGTAGAGGGTGGAGGTGAAGGAGGTGGAGTTGTCTGCTTTGGTTTCTTGGTTTTGGGCTCATACGGGTCGTGGTCAAGACGACCAAGGTCAAAGTCATCAGGTAATGTGGTAGCTCCGGGCTTTGGCTACTCCTGAGCAGGTAGCCCCTTAGCAGTATATGTAACCTTCCTTTTGCTCTTCTTAGACTGAGTAGAAGGCCCAACAGTAGCCACAATAGCTCTCTTAGCTGCATCCTAGCTCCCTATATCTCTTAATATTATTGGAGGTGAATACATAGGTGTTTGTTGCCTTAGTCAACTCATCAGCAAAGATAATGTCTTCAATCTCCTGGTAACCCCTCAGGAGAGCATTAATAACCCTAACGAAGGGTCTCCTCATCCCAGGTACAGCATGAACTTCCTGGACAATTACAAAAAGGAGAGAGAAGATAACTTTTGCCCAGTTAGTTGTTTCCTTAAAACCATAGCCTTGGTCACCATCAGCTGGTATGAGGTATAGACATCTTTGGAGCCGTTCTCAAATAGCATACCCTTGTCAACGAGATGACTAATGTGATAAGACACTTCAGGAAAAAGGTTCCTGTACATCTCAAAACAGGCTCTGGTACAGCATCTCCTCTCATCATGGCCCATGCCTCATTTGCTCCTCAATAGTCAAGTCAATCTTGCCTTCAACATGTTGTCCCAAAATTTTGCCCACTGCTTTGTAGTCCAGCTTGATAAAATGGCCTCTGATGTAGCCTTTGATGTAGCTCATATCTACAGGGTCATCTTTGTTCTGAGGAGGAAGGGGGGGAATCATTATTGTGAAGAACAGCTCAACCAGCTTGATGTTATAGTCTTTCTCATTCAATTCAAATTGAGGAATGAGTCTACATCATTCTAAGTCCTTAACTAGAGTCACTCCAGAAGAGTATTCTTTGATAGATAAAGATTTGATGGTCACGCCAAGGTGATAGCTGCTCTTGGGTAGATAGGCAATTGGCTTTTGAGAAGCCTCAGTAGCCCTAGAAGGCTTGGCTGATTGCTGGAGAGCAGTACCAGCAGAGGTTGAGGCATCAGCAATTTTAGCAGAAGATTTCTTAGCCTATATAAACAATAGCAAAGTTAAGAATGGCTGGTACATATATATCAGCAGTTTATGAAAAACAAGTACTGTTGAAATTAAAACCCAATATATGTTAGTCAACATGCATTTCAAAAGCAAAATGTCACCAACTACAACAGTTCATATCTAGGAGTTTTAGCCAAACATCAAAATCAATGATTTCCAGAAAACCTAAAGTGTGAACATGAAAATATGCATAATTTGAACATTGTAAACACAATAGACGCCCATAAATCATCAACATACAACCATAAAACAACATATTTCAATATCTGCAGTTAGACATATGGTGTTAATACAACAATTTATAAAATTTTGAAATCCAAGTAAATAACTGTTGAAATAAACTAAATTTAAATTAAATGAAAGAGAATGTTAAGAATCACTAACCATTGTAGTTTAGAAGAGAAAGAACTGAAGAATTAAAGGATTTTGAAAGTTCAAAAAAGCTTGAGTTCTTCAACAATGGTGAGACTTTTTTGAAAGGCTTTTGTCGGTTTGGAAGAGAGAAAAAGTAAAACAGAAAAGGTGATGATTTCGTCCTTTTATATGACAGGGAATGTCTGACATTTGATAAAATTTTAAAGTCTGCATTTAATGAGAAGAGATAAGCGACTGTTCATATAAAAGATACTTTGGAAAAAGTGAAGATTTGGTCCCTACTTTTTGAAAATAGGCGGTAGAGTATAATAGAAGATTCATGAATACTTACATGAGGTTGTCCGATGACACCAGTAATGTAACACTTAGCTGATAAGATAGATTAGCAGTTCTAAAGATAAACAACCAAATGTATTTTAACATTGAAATTTACAAGTGTTAAGGATTGAGGACAAGTATACCAAGCTCTTCTCTAAAATAGGCAAACCTAGTTAAATCAAATGGCTTGGTGAAAATACAGTTAACTATTGATCAGTATGTACATATTGCATGCTGATATTACCTTTTTCCACATGATCTTTTAAGAAATGATATCTCACATCAATATGCTTTGTCTTGGAGTGCATGACAGGATTTTGAGAGACTGAGATGACTGATGTGTTGTCACACATGATATGACAATCAAAAGTCTTGATCTCATAATCAACAAGTTTCTGTTTAATCCATAGCAGTTGTGAGCAGCAACTATGTATTTTGCCTCAGTTGTTAAAGTTGAAACAGAAGATTTCTTCTTGCTGGCCCATGAGATTAATTTGTTCCCTAAGAACTGACATGTCCCACTAGTGCTTTTCCTGTCAACCTTACAAGTAGCAAAGTCAGTATCAAAGGCCTAAAAGGGTACGATTGACTGCTTGCAAGTGAGACTCCTTAAGATCTGCTTAAAATCTAGCACAAACACAAAGAGTGTTAGAGTAAGAATTATTGAGTTTATTAATGCTTAAAATGTTTAGTTTAATTCATTATTGGTTTTACCTTTCTTGGTTTTACTAATTGTTAATTATTTGTTCATATGTTTTAATCCTTTTGAAGAAAGGATATTTTAGGGAGAAATATATTATTTTAAAATTTATGAAAATTGTGTAGGAATTAATTATTTATGGAAATGATTATTTTGGAAGTTTAAAGTTATTAAGGTGCGTTTATGAAGTTTATGGAAATTAGGGTTTGTTGTTGTTGTTGTTGTAAAGTTTATTGAGTCGTATTGTATCTATGTAACTCACGGCTGACCTAGTATATTTTGGTTAGGAATCCTTGTTGTATGGTAAATATATTTCTCCTAAAGTTTGAATCCTTATTGCACTAACCTATTAACCTTTTTATGGCAAGTTGTTTTCCTATTATAAAAGGTTTCTAGGTTGACTTCAAAGCCTATATATACTTGAGGACTCAGACTTGAAGACTCACGAAGTACAAAGTCAATAGAGAGATTACACAGAGTTTTTATAGAAAGAGTTTTAAAAGACTACTGTTGTCTTTACGAACATTTTGTTTTCACCCATCTTCTGTTTATTAGAGCATATAGATATATTTTTGGGTAAGCTATTATAGAATGATTACATCAGCTACATGTAAAACTTTTCGTTTAATTTTTACTAGTTGTTAAGTTTTCATATTTGTATTAAATTACAAATTTTTACCTAGTGAAAGTTTCGCCATAATGGCACATCAACAAGTTGTTACTTGTTGATTAAATGTTTACTCCTCTGTGTTAAATCTTGTACTTCTTTTAGTACTTATTTTTATTATTCTGATGCCTTTCATCTCAAAACATTGAACTCATTAGACAGTTCATTTGAGTTTTATTATTTTACAAGTATTTGTTTTACTTTATGTTTAATTATTCTGGTCTACCTTAGCTACAATCCTTTCAATTGGTATCAGAGCCAACAGTTGACGCACAAAGTGAAGGTCCTGACTGATTGTAGCCATGATGAATAATCAAAAGGAGTTTGCCTTTAAAGCTCAGTCTAATAAGGATGATGAGCTATTTGATATTTGCAATGATACAAGCAAATCTGATTTGAGTGATGAATATGTGGCTTTGATTGCTAAAAAATTTGGCAAGTTTTTGAATAAAAAGAAAAATCAATTTGTCACAAGGAATAATGATAACGCTATTTTTGTGAACTCTGCCTTGAGATCTATTTCATGCAGGTTGAAAGAAGTCTCCAATGATGCTCGTGGCAATCAAAAAGAACCTAGAAATATTGATGATGTTCAATGCCATGCATGCAAATAATTTAGTCATTATGCCAACAAATGTGCTAACACTATTCGGTAAAAATGTATGAATTTATATACTTCCTTACGTGATAATGAAGATGAGGAGTCCGATATTTTATATAGCTTGTGTGCAAGAGAAAGAACTCTACCTATTAATCCCTTAAGATTACGTCAGAATGTTGCCAGTAATGTAGGCACATCGAACAACACATTAGTTAAACCCAGTCCTAATGTCTTTTCTAATTCAGCTGGTTTTAATACTGTCACATGTTCTAATTCTATTCTTAAGGGTCTTGAAAATTCTGATGGAGAAACCTATAATTTTAAAAAAGACTAGAGAATTATTTTGTGCCTGGAGAAAAGGTGTGATTTGATTAATGTTCTTATAAAGGAAAACAACGTCTATCTCTAAAGAATGATGAACAAAAAGGTACCACAGCTCGTTTAGAAACTCTTCTCACCAAAAGTGATGTAGAACTTGAAAAAGTTAAAAATGATCTTGAAAAATCTGTTGATAGTCTACACAGTGCTGGAAAAGCCAAGCTTGATGAAATCCTTAATTTAGGAACTAAAAGCAAGGCTGATTTGGAATATAAAATCCCTAAGACTCCTATTTTTGTAAAAGAAACTAAGAAATATTTTTCAAAAATAAGCAAAACAACTTTTCGTTAACACAAGCCTCAATCTAGAAAACGTAAGTATATATGTCATTACTGTTATGTTTTTGGTCATATAAAACATTTTTGCTTCAAAAGAAGAGCTGATTTGGCTTTGCAGAAAATTTACAGCTCAATGAAGTCTCCAATGTCCCCTCATTAGGAACCGCATTCATTAAATGCAGCCAAAACTGTTTGGGTTCAGAAATCTAAAATGAAATGCAATGTCACTTTTACCTTTTTGAGATCTAATATTGCAGGTACCTGGTACTTTGATAGTGGTTGCTCTTGACATATGACAGGTAACAAATAATTTTTGGTTGATTATGTTAATGTCTCAAGTAGTAGTGTGACATATGAAAGTGGTACATGTGAAAATGTAATTGGAAAAGGAATCCTAAATGTTAAAGGACTACCTACATTAAAAAATATTTACCATGTTGAAGGACTTATTGCGAATTTAATTAGTATAAGTTAATTATGTGATGACGACATGCATGTAAAATTTAACAAGAAATCATGTAATGTTTTTTATAAGAATAATGTGTGCATCTTATCTAATTTTCAGTCATCAGATAATTGATATCTTATGTCTAATGGTCCTATTTGTTAGTCTTCTAGCATAAATGAGCCTGATTTTTTGCATCAGAAGTTGGGTCACATGAGTCCTAAGAATTTGGATAATTTAATGAGATATAAAGCTGTTAGAGGTTTACCTAAATTTAACACAATAGATTCTAGTGCGTATAGTTCATGTCAAAAGGGTAAACTTGTTAAGATGCCTCACAAAAGTATGCAAGTTATTTCTTTTTCTATATGTTTTGAATTGGTTTGTACGGATGTTATGAGTCCATTTGAAGTTGAAAGTCTATGTTGGAAGAAGTATAATTTTGTATGTATTGTTAATTTTTCTTATTTCTCATGGGTTATATTTCTTAGAGAAAAATTTAAAAAATTTGATTTCTTAAATGTTTGGCATAAAAAAACTAAATAATCTTTACAATCTCAAACTCAGTGAAATATGGATCTATTAATAGTATAGAATATCCTGCTAAATTTGATTATAAGAGTGATAAACACTCCACCATTAGCCATGCATATCGTATGTTTAATTTTAGAACAATAATGGAATTTATGCATATTGTTTTTAATGACTTCTCTTATTTAGGCAGGAAAATAGTTGAAGACCATATTGACGACTTGATCGAAGACCTACCTGTTTCTGAATCTGAATTAAAAACAGTAATAAAGACAATTCATTCAGTTTTAAAATCTACATAAACTAATATGAATGAAGTGCCCAATGTGCCCACATTGAAGAGCACATTTGAAATTGTAGAAACTGAATCTGAACCTGAGGATAAGAAAGAAGTTGTTTTTGAACAAAGTCATGACATCCCTAGCAGACTCCAAAGGAATCATTCCACTACTCAAGTCAGTGGTGCCTATGGTAAGGTATGTGGTAATAAGATTTTTCATAACGAAAGTTTATCTATTTTAGAAAATATGTAATTTTGTGATAAACTCAGCGGTCATGTGTGTGATTATACCTTGCATATGAAGATTGAAAATAAGCCTTGAAATTATATTGTTAAATCTGACATATGCATATGTTTTATTAAGTATTCTTTTTGTAACAACCTTCTCTTAACTAATAGTTTGATTTGTTACATTTATTGCATAAGGAATCTTGTTTTATTGCACAAAGGTCAATTCAGTCTATGCATTTCAGAAATTTTTTTAAAAATCATAAGAAAAATTACACTTTTCTACCTGTTCTATGCATTAGAGAAAACATGATTGACATTATGGACAACACCTAGAGAAACACCCATGGGGTTTATTTTGAAATTTTTTTCTCTAATGCATAGACTAAAAAGGATTTCAACCATGTTATATATAAGAGGCAAACCAAGAACTTTCTAAACGAGAAAATGACTTTTTAAAAAGGATAAAGATTATAAAGATTTGAAATTTAGGTAATTATTGTTAACACTTTACTTTTCAATTGCAGTATTCTGTAATGCAATATATGAACTATTTGGTTCAAGGAAAATATAATGCCATAGAATATAATAGTTAAAATTGAGAATGCTACTAATGAATCTTTTCAATTATAACAAATTCATTATACACTATAACGTCTTAGTAGATTCGACAATGGCCCCTAGATATTTGACGCCCCTAAACAAAAAGGGTGAGAGTTTATAATAACTATGCTAACTATGCAAATATTACATAAATCAGATTTAATTTAGAACAGTGTTATTTATCCTCAAACTTTTAATTAAGACATTTATGAGTCGTTTAGTAATCAGAATTAAGGTTGGATATGATAAATAAGCCGAATGTCGAATGTTTGGTACGCAATAGACGGTCGAGACTAATAACACGAGCTATCCGGATAAAGTTTTTATCCTTTCGCTAATAATAACAATGGAGAGGGTGGTATTATTAGAGCTCTCACTAAAAAATACACGAATAACATCTTTTATTTCAAAATTACCCTCTAATTTATAAGTAATAGCGAGAGCGCTAATATCAACGAGATTTATAATACTGCTTATCTCTGTCAAATTACCAAACAAGCCCTTAGTATTAAGGCATTGCACATATGTGTAAATAAAATAAATCGTTTACAAAAATGACTTGCTTGAAAAAGAGAGTTGGGATAGCATTTCCTTACGATTTATAAGAAAACTCATCAAATTCATTATACGATACAATCTCTTAGAGCCCATTTATTTGTGCGTTTTGGCCAAAATGTAGGGTTAAAACGTAGCTTATTCCTTAACTTAGCGTTTCAATGCTGCGTTATAAAAAGCTGCGTATTCAAAATGCAGCTGCATTTTATAACGCTGAAATTCTTAACTTTTTCCCAAAATACAGAGTTTAAAACGCAGTAGGGAATAAAAAGCTACGTTTTGACATAATATCCCAAATGCATTTATAAATAAAAAAGTCGCGTTTTAAATAATCTGCGTTTTAGAAACGCTGCATTTTCAAAACACTACACCAAACGTGCTCTTAATAAATGTAAAAAAGACTTGATTAGATTCCAAGTTTTATCGTCTTTAGTAAAGACTTTTAAATCATTAGTAAATATTACATAATTAGATGTGATTAATAGTGAAATTCATTAATGCAATTGTACAATACAACCTCTTAATAAATTTCTGAAAACAATCCAACTAGATGATTTATGCTACTTTTTCTCTATTTTAACATAGGTGTTAAATACAACACTCCTAAAATACTAAATACAATATCTTCTGAAAAAAGTAAATATTTTGCCCATTATTTAGTGTAATCAATTATTAAAAAATAAAATAACATTGAAAGACCTCCTAGAGGTGGCGGCCCTCTAGGAAGAAGGTTGTCTCGAGGTGGCGGCCCTCTAACCAATACAACACCCCTCACCCGAATCTCGTTATTTTCGTTAAAAAAATTAACGAAATTTGTAACTTTAGGGGTTAGAGTTGTAAAATAAAAAAACTAATGGAATTAACGTAACAAATAGGTGATGTATCAAGGAAGGCTGCATAGGGGTGACAGACCTTCCGTGGAAGGCCGCCGACGGATATTGTTAATTTCGTTAAACATTTAACGAAATTTGAAATTTTAGGGGTTGAATTTGTAATAATTTTTTAAAAAAATAACAAAGTTAATGAAAACAAGGGAGGGCCGTCTAGTGTAGGGAGCCTTGTCTATTATTTTTTTCATTTATACCATAAATAATATTAAAACACTATAAGGCAGTGTTCTAAAACGCGCCGCCTAGGACCACCTAGTCACCGCCTAGGCGTTGGACGCCGGAACCACGCCGCGATTAATACCAAATCGGGCAAAAAGTCACCAGAGAAGATAATCGTAGACTAGGCACCCTAGTCGCCGACTAGTCGGCATCGGCGCCGCCAACACCCATCCCTAATTTCATGAGAGCGAGGGAGAACTCCGGTGAAAGAGAGGGAGAACGCTGCCGATGAAGAGGAGAAATAGTGAGTGAGTAAGAGAAATTAAGAGAGAGCGAGAGTGAGAGAGAAAAAGAGTGAGAAAGATAGAGTAAGAGAGCGAGAGATAGATTGCCGTGAGAGATGTCGTTGCCGTGAGAGATCCCGTGTGTCATCTGAGTGTGAGACAGTGAGAGAGAGAGGCATGTGAGACAGTGAGAGAGAGAGAGAGAGAGAGAGGCGTGTGAGCTTTTAGTTTTAGGGTTTTTAATTTTCAAAATGACAACTTTCCTCTCAAGTTATTAAAGTATTTTCCTTTTTTCCTCAAGTTATTAAAGTATTCCCCTTCTTCCCTCTATATTGAAATGATAGTAAATTTGATTTTAATTTTTAATTTTTAACTTTAATCTTATGATGTGATCACTATTTTTAGTTTATTTGGTCATATTTAACTATTTATTATTGTTGCAACAGATTAATATGGACCTATAGTATAATTATATCTTAATTTTTAGGTCCCGTCTAAGCCCCGACTAAGCCTTACTCTAGCGCCTAGCGCTCGCCTAATAATTTATAGAACCTTAGTGTGAGGACATAAAATAACATTCGTAAATAAAACAATAAATTAAACAAGGGTTAATGACATCACTAGTCCTTTGACTATGACCAATTTCACCAGTAGTCCCTTAATAATTTTTTTTTAATTTTAGTCCCTTGACTATGAAAATTAGACACGGTTGGTCCTTTTGTTAGATGCCGTTAGTATTTTTCCGTTAAGTCCGTCATGTGCCCATCACGTACCTTTGGTTAAGGGTATATATGAAATTTCACGTGCAAAGATATTTTTTAATACTTAAAATAATATATTCTTTTCTCTCTCTCCCCCCCCACACAGATTAGAGGTAAGCTTAGCTTGTTGCCCTTATCTTGTTGATTTTGATGTTTTTTCTTGGTGGAAACCTTTTGTTGAATATTTTATTTAATTTTGTAGATGAGAGGCATGCTCTATGATTTGCAAGGAAAGGGGATTGTAGATGTGACTGGGTTTGATTCAAAGTGCAAGAAGGAAGGCAGCTTTGACAGCAATGAACCCATCTCAGTTCTTGACATAGCCCTTCCACCTCTACCTCCACCCATTCCTACGGCACCAGCACCGTCACCGGCAGCGGTGGTAGCGGTTCTTCTTCTACGGACAACATAGCCATCCTGGTGGCGGTTTCTCACACCACCCTTCATCAGAAATGACCTACTTTTGTTGCTCAACTGGAGATGGGTGGCTCTGACGGTGGCCAAAAGGATGAGTGGGCGGCGGAACTGCAATCCATTTCTGTCGGGCTGGAAGTTGGTGTTGGGAGTTCTCAGAGATTTGGGCTTGGATTGGAAGACTGGGAAACCCTTTTGTCTGAATTTGAGGCTTCTCATGGTCAAGACCGTCCCTGCCGGTGGATTTCCGGCGACGTTGAGGACATTTCTTTTAGCTTGAAACAGCTCTTGCAAGGCGGTAATGTAGAAATCGATGATAATGCTCCTGTTGGACACCCCATTGATCAAGGCTCTATGTTTGAAACCTTTGTCCTTGGTGGTAATTTAGTTAGTCATTCTTTAGCTTTTTCGGCAACTGGCTCGGCTCCAGTCCTGGCTCCGGCTCCTGATTTCTTGCCTTTTGTAAACCCAGATCAAAAGCCCCAACTTTTCAACCCACAGTTTGTTTTAAACCCAACCCAGATTCAAACCATGGGTACCCCACCCCATGTTTGCTCCTTGATAAGTGAAATTTCATAGTGGGGCTGAGATGTTGTGTGGGGGAGGGGAGAGAGAGAAAAGAATATATTATTTTAAGTATTAGAAAATATCTTTGCACGTGAAATTTCATATATACCCTTAACCAAAGGTACATGATAGGCACGCACATGACGAAATTAACGGAAAAATACTAACGCCTTCCAACAAAAGGACCAACCGTGTCTAATTTTCATAGTCAAGGGACTAAAATTTTTAAAAAAAATTATTAAAGAACTACTGGTGAAATCAACCATAGTCGAAGGACTAATGTGTCATTAATCCATTAAACAATTAGTCGAAAAGTTAAATGAGAATAATAGATTTCACATCTTTTCCCTTCCATTTTAACCGCGCTGCCCCACTTCTAACCATGGTATCCAGTTAGCTGTACCACAGTAAATCACCCCAGTTAAAAGAAACTAATCCTTTTCCCACACAAAACTGTTCTCAATCCTACGGCTTATGACCACTCACCAATCCTCCCCAGCCGTAGGATCTCATCGAAAAAGAACAGCAGTTCATCCCCATACTAACGGTAAATAAACAAAAAATAAAAAACAAAAAAATTGTTTTCCCAATTATTTACCGCGATGACGTGGCACCCCAAGCCCTTGCAAATTTCGGATATTTAAGCAGCCCTAGCGCACTCAAAACATCAAAGAAAATCCAAAAGATTTTTCTAGAGAGAGAAGGGGGTTCAAGAGAGAGAGTAGGGTTTGGTGCTCTCTCATATCAGATTTAGGGTTTGTGAGTTTTGAGATCCCAAATGGAAGAAGGCGGCAGGCAAAAGGGAACGGTGAAGTGGTTCAATGACACCAAGGGCTTTGGCTTCATCACTCCCGATGACGGCGGCGAGGATCTGTTCGTTCACCAGTCTTCCATCAGGACCGAGGGCTTCCGCAGCCTTGGTGATGGCGAGTCTGTTGAGTACGTGATCGAGTCCGGATCTGATGGCCGGACTAAGGCCGCTGATGTCACCGGTCCCGACGGTGGTCCTGTTTCAGGCAGCACCCGTGGCGGTGGCGGCGGAGGTGGTGGAAGAGGTGGTGGGGGTAGCTACGGTGGGGGCGGCGGTGGATACGGAGGCGGTGGTGGTTACAACGGTGGAAGCCGTGGTGGCGGTGGACGTGGCTATGGAGGTAGCGGCGGTGGATATGGCAGTGGAGGCGGTGGCTATGGAGGTGGTGGCGGTGGCTACGGCGGTGGCGGTGGTAACGGCTGCTTTAAGTGTGGTGAGTCTGGACACATGGCTAGGGAATGTCCTCAGGGAGGCGGTGGCGGTGGAAGGTATGGAGGAAGCGGAGGCGGCGGTGGAGGCTATGGTGGCCGAAGTGGTGGCGGCGGTGGCGGCGGAGGAGGCTGCTATAACTGCGGTGAGGAAGGGCATTTCGCTAGAGAGTGCCCTAACAGCAACAACCGTTAGATCTATGGATGGCTCCAAGGACCGAGGGGTAAATGTGTAAATCCACATTTATTTCTCTTTCCTGAAGTTTTTCTTTATCTTTGATGTGTTACTTTTGGGTTGTGAATCAATGGGTGAACCATATTCTTATCTTGTGTTCTGTTTTGCTGGGTTTGCTGTGTATGGTCACCTTTAAAAGAAAGTTAGTGTTTCGGATATGTTCTCCTTTTGATGGTTTTTTTCTTTTTTCAGGTAGTTAGAAATTAGGGTTTAATGTTTAATGAGTCTGGTGTTTGGGAATCCAAAGATGGTGAAATGGAAATGGAAATGGAAAATTTTCTGGGGGTTTAGATATGAATGATGTATACATGTACATTGATACATGTTTGGTTTGGATATTAATGAACTACTCTACTAGGGTTTCCCTAATATTGCTCTGTTTTTATTTATTTATTCTGTATTTTTAATTTTTGATTTCTATTATGCCTGTGGATATGGTTGTTTAGATTTTTTTTTTGCAATTTTGTAGAACTAACAGTAATGCCCTGGTTCTGTTTGTTTGTGGGGAGACTAAATTTTTAGGGTCCTCGTAATCTTTTACATTGGACAGATATGTACAGAATGGGCTGTTTTAACTTGTGCATAAATTGGTTGGCTGGTACAAATGTGTTGAGCATGACTTTTGTTTTCTGATTTTGGGTGACCCCTTTTGTGGATTTTTTCAAGCAACTGTAGTATGTAAAAAGGATATGTTGAGTTAGCATCAAGTGGTTGAATGGTACAACCCTTTTAAGCTTAAGGTATATGGTTGGATTAGTTGTTTAACCTTTTATAGGGTATTTGATTGTGGTTAATACTTTATTTTTTTTTTTTTAGTTCTAGGAATTGAATGTTGTGTAGTCTTGGCAGTCGGTTGAGTGGTATTTTTATGGTATGTGCAATTAGGATTCGAGCATTGCATCTCTTTTCTATGTTTTTAGAACAATTTGAGCAATTAAGTTCTAGAAGTTGAGCCAATGACTCGAGACTATCATCTCTTTTCTATGCTTGTAGAAGTAGTATTTGACCAATCAAGTTGAAGAACTTGAACATGATTTTGCTGGGAAACTTTGTAGGCTTTTATGTTGGTCAAGCATTGGGGAATCGCGCCATGGACCTAGGATGTACTAGTAGGTAGAGGAAGTGTTAACGTTACAAGTCAAGATGCATGGTTGTACATGTGGAATTAAGCAATATCTGGGGTCTTGTTAGATTTTTGTGTCAATAGATAGATAGGAATACCACATAAATAACATAGCAGCTTTTGGGGGTAGAGTTGGACTTTTCAGGCTTTATATTATGGGGTGCCAATGAATTTCTTATTTTTCTACTTTTTGGGGCCAAGGCCATAAAGAATGGTTGAACCTGAAATGGCTAAAAGCTAAAGTTGTCATGGGTTTAACCACTTCTTGGGAACCGAATATATTCATTTTTCTTGGGATAATGACTGGTTTCTATACAACATAATAGAGGAGAGGGTTAAAAGCTAAAACCCACTTCATCTATGGAGCCAACTTTTTGTGGGTAATTGATTTGTTTTTCTACTGTATACACATTCTCATTTTGCTCTGGTTTTTGATACTGTGGCTCAAATGGTAGGGAGCAAGGGCTTGTATTGGGCGCTTCTAAGAAAAAGAAAAAGTAAATAATGGGGAGGTTAATTGCATTATTGTCTATATATAAGAATTTCTTCGGTGAGAAACATCAAGCATGGATAGGGCCTCAGTAGATTTTGAGCTTTGGAACCCATGGTTAACGACTAAAATCCATTAGTATGGAACATACAAGTCTCTCTCGAAAGAAAATACCCAGTATGGCAAGTCATAACATAGTTAACAAAATCCCCTCTATGGCTAAATGATAGCATAGTTTGAATCTCTTTCTAAACAAAATCCCCTATATGGCAAATCAGAAAAAAATCGACTACAGAAGTCCTTTCACTGGACAATTTTCTTTTTGAAATAGTTTGCCCACATTCTTTGTTGTTTAGTCTCAATATGCGTATTTGATTTCAGGTGTTGGTATCAAAAGAGATATGTGCAGAATTGCAGGTCTTTCTCTATATATACCACAATACTAACAGCCGAAGCCCTAATGATTTTGACATCCTCTTAGGCACTCTAAGCTTCTTTTCGGTACTAGAAGGCCGTTTAATTGAGACCACAAGATGCTTAAACTATACCATGAAGTGTGAACGAGGCAGATAATCTCAAAAGAAACTAAGCAAGATCAGAGCGAAATATTTTGAAGGCAATCTTATTTTTGTGGTTCACTTGAACAAATAATTCCTATATGTATTTAGTTATTCGAGAGATGATATTTTTCATACATCAAAAAATAATTATGATGGTCTTGTTGTAGATATTTGTTTTTACTTGTGCACAAGTTTTATGTATATTGATCTTCTTGCTTTACCTTCTTGAAATAAAAATCATGCTTTGCCATGAATCAATTCATGGTTAGTACTTGTTAGAGTGAATATAAACATTGGATAACATATACAATTGGTCCTATGGAAGTAAAGAGATCTAGACATGATTATAGAACTGCAACCTTAAGGAAATTATTATGCCCCCCTCATCCCTTGGACTGCCCCGCTTGTTTTGGACAAGCGATGGCTGCCTAGTCAGGTAGACAATTCATTTTTGGTTCGACTATATTCAGTGTTGGACTTAATTTCCAGTGGAATATTAATATTCATTAGGAGAAATTATTTGGTGGTCTTTTTAAATTTTTTTCCTCTTCAATCCACCTTTTTTTTTTTAAACCGCTAAAAGGTATTTTGAAAATTTTTTTCCTAAAATATCCTCAACAACATCGTTACTTCAGATTTGAGGTTCGAATTGATGTATAAATGATTTCATGTGGTTAATATAGTCTTCTCTCATGTTTGGGTATTAATTTCCATACATAGAACACGAATTTGATCAAATTCGAATTTTTTGAGTTCATGCCATTTTTCTTTGTTCTTTGGCTGTTTTGGTCACTTTAATCTATTTTTTAAGTTTCGAATTTGTTTAAAATCAATCTCATATTATTATCCTAATTTAGTACTATATTTGTGCACAATTTTTCTACAAAAAAAAAAAAATCCTATTTTCGAAAAATCCAAATCGAGCTTGACAGTGTGCCCTCCGAAAACAGAGGGAGATATTCTTGGACTGATTTTGGGATTTTAATTAATGATTTATCAATCACAGTATGTTGGGTAATGCAATGGGGATCGACCTTCCTGAGTTCATAGGGGTCAAAGGAACAACGTCCTCGTGGGGTTCGGGGACAACGCCCCCGAAAGGTAAACGAAAATCAAGTCCCCTCCAGCAGTTGAAATTCAAACGGTGCCTTGGTTGCTCATCGCGATGCCCTAGTTACTCATCGCAATGCCTTGGTTACTCATCGCGATGACTTTGTTAATCATCGCGATGCCTTTGTTGTTGATCGCGATACTTCGGAGGCAACGCCCTCGAAACCAACAGTTGAAATTCAAAACGGTGTTTTAGTTACTTATCGCAATGCTTTTATTACTCATTGCAATGCCATTGTTGCTTATCGCGATGCCTTGGTTGTTCATCACGATGGTTAACCCACGCGATGCCTTGGATTACTCATCGCGATGTCTTGGGTTACTGATGCGCGCGTGTTTTTCTTTCATTGATTACATAATCGTCTTTTTGCCTAAAAAATATCTTTTTTTTTTTAAAAAAAAGATAAGTGGACTGGAACAATTACAAATATTTAAAAAGGGACCGGCCTGTAATTCACCCTATTCATTACTCGTGTAAGCCTCGCGTGGATTCAAAGCTCGTTTTATTCCGAAAGTTGTTGTTTTCATATCAAGGAAAAAAAAAAAAAAGAACATTTACAGCAGAGACACATTATGAATTTGGACCTATGAGTTGAAACATACACTATGAGTTAGCACAATATTGTACTAATTGGAAAAAAATAAAATAAAAATTGAGTTGAGTTAAGAATGTACGAATGTGTGTTCAAAATTGACATCACTACCCTTTTGTCGAGAGAATAAAGGAAGGAACAATGCCAAAGGAAAAGGGGCTCCCTCCCTCCCTCTTTATCTGGGAAAGTTAAAACCCTTTCCTGTTCTTGATGGAGGAGTCTTGAAGCCTCGCGTGCGCTTTATGAGAGTTTACTGCCCTTCCCTTTTGCTCATACCCTTTGGAGGTTTGCATGTATATATATTAGATTCATTTGCCACAGCCTTTTTTTTTTTTAACTCTTTAATCATTTGAATTTGTTCTGTTCTACCCTTTTCATCATCAAATTCCTCCTCTGTAAAAAAATCATAGATTCCGCCTGGTAAATTCGTTTTTATCGAGCTGCGGGCTGGTAATTTCATACATAAAGCAAACTATGCTCCAAAAAAAAGGAACACTTCATCTACATCATCATAGCTTAAAGTTGATGACTTCTCATTTTCATGACCCCATTTTTGATTGTTGCAAACTTGCATAGATATTCGGGCGTATATTTGTACATAAAGACAGATATAATATACATATGTATATATATATGTATATATATATATATATATATATATAGAGAGAGAGAGAGAGAGAGAGAGAGAGAGAGAGAGAGAGAGAGTTAAGCCTAATGTTCTGCACAGATGCCCAAAGACAAAATCTTTGGACTAGACATTGTGATTTGTATCATGCCTAACAAATTAAATAGATCCAGAGTTAAAGGGTCAACAAGAAGTCTAACTGTGTTGACCTATGAGATCTAAAAGTCGACTTGCTGAAATTATAAATGAGCTTCAACTAAACTCAAACTTGAATCAAACTCGACTTATTACATCGTTGTAAGTCTATGTGAAATCAAACAAGTATTACAATTATTAAATTATGTGTAATATATGTTATAGTAATCGATTTTATTTGAGTAGACCAACCTGATGGGTTTGAAAGTGTGTACAAGCTTAGTTCATTCATTTTACGTGTTTAAGTTGAATCAAGTTATGACCTAGGTCCATTGAAGCCACCTAGCTTTATTAGAACCGTAATCCGAATGCAAATAAATTCAACAATTTATACCAATTCCATACTTGGTAACATTGGCTAAAGGTTGAGTTTGTAATTGCTTCAAGTATGTAATGTTCAAGAATCAAATGCAACTGTAATAAGTATCCAAGTTTGGGCTTTTTAAATATCATCCATGAGAGAGAGAGAGAGAGAGAGAGAGAGAGAGAGAGAGAGAGAGAGGCCGAGCAAGTAACAATGTTAAACATGTAAATATGTAATGAAAAGATTTGATCATTCTCATTGATAAGAGTACAAATATTCATATATTGCATAGCACTACATTTTCCCAAAGGAAGGATAAATCACTAACCTAATTCTGAGCATTTTTTGATTTGTTTTTTGTAATTTCAATAATGGACAAGGACAAAGTTAATTAAAAAAAAAAGAAAAAAAGATTTGAACTACAACTCTTCTTCTCTCTCTCTCTCTCTCTCTCTACACTCTAAAATGATGAAATTGGAGTGATCAAGATTGGACAAGATGACATTTGATACACCTCATTGCGTCGATAAATTGGTGGTAGAGAGTCCAATTCCAAATGGAGATTGTGGCCAGGTGGTGGAGGGTGCGATTTAAAGGTGGTGGAAGTGGTGGTGGTGGTGGTGGTGGGCGGCCGGAGAAGGAGAAGGGGCGGTGGCGTTAAGGAGGAACGGTGGTGGTGGAGGGAGTTGTTTAGGAGGTGGAGGGCATTGGTAACATTTTGTAAAGAGTCCAAAAGTGTCAATCTGGTGTACAAAGTTTGTCATGCTCGCCCACCCACCAAATCCAAACCCAACAATTAGGACCCACACCACTACAAATATGTTGATCATGTACGCCCCAATCCACCTTCCAAAGAACTTCGGCGGTTGCTCCACTGCGTTCTGCATTACAAAATCAGATGGTCAGAAACAAATATAATCATTATTGCGCGTGATCACACATCCATCAAGTGCGTCTGTAGACTATTACAGTGTACGGTGCATTATAGAATAAATTTAGTAGGCCAAGTCAGACAGAGAATCAGAAGCTCATTGTTGCAGCAAATCGAATCTCATGCCTATGCTAGCTTTGATGCCTTGTACATATCAAAGGTAATTAATTCTCCAAGAAATAAAAAATGAGATTTATCTATTTTATTTTAGTTTTTAGATTAAATAAAAATGTACAGTACACTATATAATCAAATATCCGATTGTTTTTTCCTCTTAACGAAATGTTGGAATTGAAAGGGCACTTATTTGATGCAAGTTATATGGCAAATGTTAATGTCGGAAGCAAAGATATTTCTTGATCGGGGAATGTCGTAAGAACATGATATACCTCTCGAGCAGCAGCCGATTTGAAGGTGAAGATGTAAGCGAGAGCGGGAATGATGTAGACGGTGAAACTAACAAGTAGAGAACCAACAGCGGAGTTGATGGGCCCAAAGAACGGGAAGATGATTGCAAGAAACCAGATGGGGATAACCACGGGCAATCGCGCAGCCGCACGCTTGCACATACTCTTGCACTCGTGCATCCCGATTGCTTTTTCCCAAACAAAATATAATGGCGTACATGCAAACCCGAATGTTATAAACTGCAGTTGAAAACATACCAAACTAATTTAGAATCAATCCGGCCCGTAACTATTTCAAAACATAAATTAAGTAAGAACTAAATTGCACAAAAACAAATAATACTGTAAGAAACTACAATTATGTTATACAAGTACTTAGTATATATCTACACCAATGTATGTACAGACATTACTTTAATTTCCTAGCAATATATTTCAAAACATTAGCCTTATTGGCTAACTAACATCTTGAAGCATTTGGTTACACTTAAATACAAATTTAGCATATGCACTGACTGCAAAATATCTTCTATTTATCCATGATTTTTTAATCTTCTTTTGTTCCAAAACAAAAAAAAAAAAAAAAAATTAAGGGAATTGAAGGATATGATAAGGTTACCTGATGGATGAGCATCAAAATGACAGCCATGTTGCGGAAGGGTGATTTAGGGAGGAGAGCGAAAGCGTTGGAGTGGTTAAGTAGCGCGTCCCCAAACGCCCAATACACAGCCGACGCAGACGGGAGTGTGAGTGTCAGCACATACAGCGTTGCTAGTAGATATATCGCCTTAAATTTCTGTGGCTTCCACATTGCGTGCATTATCTCCCTGTAGTAATTTCATTAACACTTTAACAGACAGCCCCCAGTCAGTCAGTTCAATTCAATTACATTTTCTTGTGGTACTCTATATTTTTAAGTAGTTTATTTTGGTTGTGGGGAACGGTAATAATAATAATAATAATAAGGATTAGTCAATGGTTCTCCGTGGGCTTCCATCGTGAATTCTGGGCTTCTTGTCTTTGAGTGAGGCCCACATTTGCAGCCAGTAACAGATATCTAAAGAATTGAATAATGGATCAAGATGGGCCCAAGGGAAAAAAGCAAAAGTTGATTGGGAAAGGACTTCTGGCTTAATTTCTTCTATACATGCACATTTACATGAAAAAGGGTTCCCAATAAAGATAAAAGACTTTTTGCCTCCCACGCCTCCTCGCCTAAGAGAAGAGAAGAGAAGAAGGGCTTCCTCTTTTATAAAGATAAAGATTGGTCATTAGATCACATGGTCAGATCATGTCTCCAAGTAGACAAAGTCGTGTCCTTTTCAACATGACGTCAAGACCCTGAGTTTACAAATTTACCCTTGTAGCTATTTGATTGAGTAAATAAATAGTCTAGTAAATAAAGGACATAAATGGGGTGGTACGTTGGTCTTACACAGTAACAGCATGTCCACCAAATGTGTAGAGAATGTTTGTGGCCCCAGTGAAGTAGAGTACCATCTTTGCTGGACCTGAATGCTTCACGCCTTCCACCTGGCAAGGCAAAACAATACAATACAAATACGTATTAAATAACTTGTTGTACTTTATGCTTTATAAGTTGTATGTTATTAAAAATTATCGTAAGAGTTATTGCTTTGACAATAGTATTAGTACATCTAATTAAGTTTAGTTAGTGAGTTAGCTAGCTAGCTAGTCTCGTCGTAAGCTAATTAACTAGGTTACAATGTACGTGTAATTATTACTTCCGAGATCTCTAACATTACTTTTCTCGTTAAAATGAATATTATAATACATGGTAATGAATTACATCAACAACTCGATCGTCTATATTATATATAATTTGTTATCACGCGTGGTAATGATCGATCAAAAGAGAGACCCATGCATTATTTAAGATCAAACACTAGTTGTAAGTTGTATCGTAGCAGCTGCTAGCACTGCACGAATGAATGAATGTCGTAATTAATACTAATAAAAGAAAAACTTTAAAAGAGTAGTACTCTAGTGCATTGAGGTGGTACCTGGCCATGGAGAAGGGAGGCAATGGTGAGGTACCAAGAAGTGTAAGTGGTCATGATCAAGCCAAGGAAAGACCAAATTCTGTAGTTGTGAAATGAAGGGATGAAGACAGTAGTGGCACAACATGCTCCAAAAATGTAAGTCCAAGTCCTCTTGTCCAGATTATCATTTATGTAATATATATTACTGCACAGAAAAGATTCCCCCTTCCTTGTGTAAGTTAATTTTGTAACATTAAATTCAAGCAAGTTTGGATGGACTGTTGATAATATAATAAATTACCTTGCACAAGCTATAAGTTGAATGACAGATCCAAACAGAAGGAAAGTGCAGTTAAATGCCAAGCCCACGTTCCTCCAATGTTTTCCAAGTAGTCCATCAAGAACTTCAAACCACTAAAATTCAAAACAAAAAAACACAAAAAATTAAATGCAAGGAGAAAAAAACAATGAATACCCATGTGAAATATGGATACATATATCTGTTTTTGCATGTATAATAATATCCTAGCTCTTTTGGCTAGTCAGCAAACCAGATTTTTGTCAAAACAATGTACAATGAAAAGTAGTTTGATGAACTATATTGTTTAATTTGGTCTCTAACGAGAGTATTGCAGTGCGTTTGTTCGTACCTGAATGACATGGTTTCGGAAATCGACTTTTTCTCTTTCTTTTCTGGTTCTATACTCAACATAGAGAATGCTAATGAGATAAGCAGTCCAACTGCCCATCAAGCCATAGAAGAGTTGAAAGAGTATCCCAGAAAGCATCCCAAGTTGTGAGAATGAGTACGGTAATGTCAATAACACTTGTGCCACCTGCATTGATCATGTAACACATTGATTAAGGGCATGTTTGGCATGTTGGAATTGAATTTCAAGACACACACACACCCACACACACACAATAAGCAAACCTGGTTGGAGGCACAGCTGAACCAAGCATCGTAAGCAGAACCACCATGCCAAAAGAAATTGTAAACACTTGCTTTCATGTCCTTAGGCTTCCCTTCAGCCTCCATTTCTACATAGTTTCCTACTAACACTGTCTCTACCACCTTCTCACCCTCCATTTTTGTTCTCTCTCTCCAAGACTCTCTCGTCTCTAGATTTTGATGTTGGGAGTTAATGAAACATGCGCATGAGATTGGAAATGGGGATAGCTTTGTAGTTGCAGGTGGGTGTGTAATATCTATCCATATGGATATATTTATAGATAGATAGATGAACAAATACACAAAAGAGAAAAAGACTGTTTTGAAAGGGATGGGAGGTAACAACTAACAAGGGTGTGTTTGGGGAAGCGAGTAAAATCCGATTTTAGGAGCTTTCAAAATTTGTGAGGTTTGACGAGTATGACTAGAGGTTTTCGTGCCTCTTGTTTGTTCCCTGATTTTATCTTTTGTTTTCTAGCAAATATATTAATTAATTTAATTGTGTAAAAGATTAAACTAATTAACAGTAATTATGTTATAAAACGTTTTAAAAGAATAATTCTAGGAGCGCGAGTGTCCTGTCCGCACCGCACGAGCGGGTTTCCCTACTTCAATGCAAAAAATACTTGGTACTACTTCTGATAAAATAAAAAATAAATGTTGTTTTAACAAAATTAATTAATTAATTAATCTATAACAAGTGTAAGTATAGATTTTTTCAAGTCCAAGCAACTAATCATTTTATGTATTTAATGTGTATATTGCTCTAAAAAAATACTTATTTTGAAACACAAATTCAAGTTATAATCTGTATTACTCTTCCTAATTTATCCTGATTCCTCGTTTGCAATTATGAGCTTGTCCTTTCGGAGTTTGTTTTGCTTACATGTTAAGTATTATTCTTGGAGATTACAATTCATTAATCTATGGAGTCGTTTGATAGAGATAAATAGGGGAATAACACTAAATTATCAATATTCCTCGTTTGATAACTTTTATATTATCAAGGATACAAATATCTTAATTATCAGGATTAAATAATACCTCTCTCTCCTGTTATAATTTAATCTCGGATAAACAAAAATCGAGATTATTTTTTAAATTGCCCTCTAGCCTCCCTCCTCCCCATCCCCCCAAACCCACCTTTCCTCCCCCGCCACCCTCGCGTCCCCAACCCACCTTTTTTTTTTTCCCTCCCTCTCTCTTGGTTGAGATTAAAAGAAATTAAAAATTTATAATTTTATTATTCTTATATACTTTATAATAATTATAAATAACTAGGTTTATCTAATATATAAAAATATTGATGTCGCATTAAACAATGGAATTAATTATATTATTCATAAAAATGTAGACAATAGTAGTTTGGAGAAAAAAACCTGAGTGAGATAAGCTCGAGTCATCATCTAATCAACCTAATTTATAAGGGTGTTTTTAGAAAAATAGTGTAATACTAAAATTAATTTGGGCTACCAAACTTCAAATTAGATAACTAGCAAAATAAATTAATCTTATCCGTGATCTATCAAACATAAAATAACTCAAAAACCGAGATAAAATAATAATCTTGGTTAATTAAAATAATATATGTTATAGTATTAATTTATAATGTTATCATGACTTTTCTACCAAACGAACCCATAGGGGAATAATATAGGGTAATCGTAGGTTTACATATGGAAATAAATAGAGAGAAAAGATATTTAGGAGTGAAAGACCAATATTCTTCAAGAAAGAGACTTGAACCATAGAGCAAATTAAGTATATTTACTTTTTCATAATGTTTCGTATTTTCCCTAACGTGAACTGTATTTGGCGGAGATTGAACTTATCATCAAGAATAATATGGGAGTTCAATGCTTCTAAATTGTTTTTCTTACTAGCTCCGAGTCTATCATGCATCTTTTATAATTAAGCTGCTTTGTATACTTTCTCGTGAAATATATATTCATTTATATAAACAACATCTTGAAATTGTCATTACTTAATTTCTCCACATTATAATGCGTGAAAACATTTCATATAAGAAAAGATCTAAAAATATCAACGCGACATGCCATAGTTGAAAAGAAACAATTCCCTAGATTTTTCTCAAAACTTCGTTGTTCTAATGACTGAACTTTTGTATACGGAAACATAATTAATTAAGCTAGCAGCTAGGGTTTGAAATTAATTGGTTTGTGTATTGATCTTCAATTAATGCTCTAAGTTATTAAATCATAAAAATTTAAACCATCAAAGGGTATATAATGGAAAGAAAATTGGAGGTGGAGAAATGATAATGAAATATTGAAATCTGAAAACAATAATAAGTAGTAGTAATAAAAATATACTACTAGCAAGGAGTGCAAGGAAGGGAATTATAACAAAGTAGACCGACCACATGATTGTAGGCAAACGGGCGTGGTCGCTTTTTAAGTAGAAGAAAGCTGCTTTCCTCACATGGGTTTGTGGCCCAAAACCCACCTTCTCGTAAATCCATTTTCCCCTCCCTCCCTCCCTTCCCCAAAAATGAATTTTTAATAAAAAAGCCCAATAACCCAAAATTGATTAAAAATATTAGAAAAGCCCAATAACCAAAAAGCCAATTTGTTATTCACACACAGATATATATATATATATATATACGGACAATTTGACAAGTCCCTTGTAGTCAGTCAGATCATGTGCCTTTGGGAACAGAACAGCTTTCTGCTTTTACATTTATTTTCTTTTGTCTTTTACAAATTTTTGCCTTTCAAAAAATTGATAAATAAATGGTAAAATACACATGGATAATTTTTTCTTCTTGTTATTTTCTTTCTTCATTGAGATTCTATATTCACCTACCTAGCAATAGGACAACATGTATAGCCAAAAATAGTCTTACCTTTACTCTTTTCTTTTCTTTTTTTAATAAAAAAATAATTTCTCTTTTTGCGCGCAATTTTAAGGCTAGAGAATTTTTTCTTTAGTAGTTGGTACGTACTTACCATAATAATTTGACTGAACTTCATAATTTCATGCAATTTCTAACTTTTTATTTATATAGTCCTCGATCTAACTTGAAAACGAAACACTTTTTATACAAATCCTTTGGTGTTCAATACACATTTTTGACAAATATATTCTACTCCATACTTGAAGAAACACTAGTTACGGTTGAATGGATCGAGTTAAATTATGTTTTTTATCTTTAGAGAAATTAGTAATTACTGTACATTGTAAATTAAAGCATATTGTTTGAAGAGCTAGGGATACATGGATAATGTTTTTCCCTACACATACTAATTAAAAATGGGAATAATATCAGATCGATATTCCCTCCGTTCTAAACAAATAGTCTACTTTTTTTTTTTTATAAGTCAACATGTGACTAAATCAAATCAAAAGTTTACATACTTTACTTATGTTTTAGTAAATAAAATTTTATTAATTAAAAACTACCTTAAAAATACTATGGATTACAACTTTTATAACTTTGCAAAAACAAATAAATTTATGTAAACTATGGGTCAAATTTTAACTAAGTTGACAAAAAAATAAATAAAATAAACTTTTTTGGAGCGGATGGAGTAGATGAAAAAGATCCCCATGGCCTCAAATTTTGAATGAGGAAAGGATCAATTACAATAGTCTATATGTTATATTCCAGTGTTTTATTATTCTAATTGCATCGTTACACTTGGAAAAATGCTCATAGTGAGAGAAACGTACGTACGTACTGACAAATACGTAATATATTTTACTGCAAAGAAAATTAAGAAGGGGTCGAGAGACAGAGACAGAGAGGAAATAAATAGAACAAATTTTGTCAATTAATTAGTGGGAAAAAGAAAAGAAAAAGAGAAAGGGAAAGAGAAAAAAGGTGAGGCTGCTGCTGCTTTTGTTAGGGTGCAGTACAAACATATTAATGGAGTTAGTTATGTCATGGTTTCTATCTAGTCATTGGGTTGGGCCCGAAAAACATTCCCCTGTGCATTTTGTCCCCCCTTTGACTCCTAACATGTTTGTATTACACAATACTCCTGCAGCCAGCCTGCAGTGTGGAGTTTAATTAGACCATACCCCTCCCCTCCAATAATTAACCTTATATATTATGGTTTATCATTTGTCGATCTTCACTGAAATCAACCTCCACTTCCATACTCATCTCCTTAATTAACACTACGAATACTACATGTAAATTAAATTAGGGAGATTACGTACTCGGTTTAGATTTTTGTGGTACTGTTAAAGTATTTTTCGATACAGTCGAGCATTATAATTAAGTGTTTTACTGGACTCATTCTTCAGAAAAGTAGATTTAAACCGATCGAGTTACGTAAAAGCTTGCCTAAATATATATATATAAATTATAAATGGTATTTGTATAACAAGCTAGCTAGTTGATTCGAACAAACAATGCAACCAAACAAACCACAAAAGAGACAACTTAATTATTATTGGTAGAACTACATGCTCTTCATTGACCGACATATAAAGATAGCATTATTATATTATATGAGAGTAATTGAACTCATGGTTCATTCATTCACACACAGCCACTCTCCAAACATAATGCTTTTCTTTCTTTTTCTTTTTCTTTTTCTGTTCTTCTAGCTTTTAATTTCAGCTAAACATTTAAGGTAAGTTATTTGTTTAATTAACGTGTTATTAAAGTTCTACAAGTTCAACTAATCTCACATGGGGAATAGATCTTATGGAGGAGGAAGACTAACCCTTAATTGCCTAGCTAGCTAGCTAGCATATCTTCGTGAATTGAATACGGATGGTCTTAGATAGATTTAAGTAACATCGTCTCCTCGTAGTGTTACTGCATGCACACTTTAATACTATCTATCTATTTGGCTGTGATCGATGCACATCTCTGCTTATATTTCAATATTGTTTTAGCTAGCTTGACTCACAATATCACACGCTAGAGTGTGATAAAGCCTGAATTTTGCATTGTTAGGCCATCTCGATCTTTGAGAGCTTAAATCTTTTAAGTTAAGTGAGTTCGGTACTTAACATTAATAAGATTCAAAAGACTTGTCGTCGTCGGGAAAATTACCTCTAACTCAAATTAAGTTCAAAGTGAGATATAAGTTAATTTGCAAAACACACAGGGATTAAGGTATCTTATGAAAATGTTATTTGGATTAAGGTTGAAGTCCATTTTGATTTTTTGAAAATGTTATTTGAAATTTATTAATCTTGATTAATTTTTGCCGAAACCTAGCTAGCTAATTGGTAGGTAGCAAGCCAGTAGGTAGGTTAATTTGGAGCTATTTTAAGGTTGTAAATATGTTAATAATTTAAGAGAGAGGCAATTAACTTACTTGCTACTATACGTCAAATTTAAGGTAATTAGTTAAAAGATGAGTACTGGATTGGCTTGATCATTGTATTTATTTATAATCAGTTTTTCCAATAGATTTTGTGAAATGATTAAGGTGTGAAATTAACAATGGAATTAATTATATACCAACTAGTAATAATCTACCGTGCACGCTAGATTAATTGAAGGGCGTACATCTTGTCTTCCCCTCCCCAAGACTTTTTTTTTGGTTTAATCTGCTTGTTAACTAACTAACTAACTAGATCTACTTTAGTTGACAATAATTATTAATTAAAAATGGTGTTTAGTGGAGTAAAATATGAATGAAGTAATTAAAGGTGACATGCAGTACTTGTTCAAATAATCCATATATCCACCACTCTCAGATGATAAGAAAAGCTAGAAAACATGCATTGACTAAAATGCTCGATCGATCTCTTTCCATTTGAAATTCATTTAATTTCAATAATTAATTGTACAGACTAGACTGTAATAAAAGTTAAAGCAAAACATTAGGGTCCATTGTGGTAAAAATGATTCAGTATGAGATTATATGTGTTGTCATCCTGTCCGTCCAGACCAACAATGAAATGATGGTCAACTCCATTAACAAAGCATGCTGCATGCATATAACTGAATGGAATTCAATTTTCATTTATCAACAAACAGCATCATGTAATGTTGAATTCCCCTTTATGGCCTCTGTATTGGGAGTCAAATTTAGTAACTACTTACTAATTAACATAAGCTAAAAGCATATTCTTAATTTGTGTTTGTTTGTTTTGACACGTTGACCGTATATATAGTCTGTCTGTCCACTTATATAGCAGCTAGCTCCTCTTCATTATCTCTATCTTTTTCCTCAATTTCCTTCAATTCGATGCTGCACCGTTACATGGTTTCTATGTAAACTAACAAGACGGACACCGTACAACCATTTAATTTAATGGTGCATTCAGAGAAATTCCAATAATAAAAAAAGTAATGTATAGAATCTTAATCCTACGATGTTTGAATATTGAATAATGAGAGTCTTTGCATCTCAAAAAGACATGTTTAACGAGATCGATCACAAAATATTAATTTATAATCTACGCTTTTCTTCTTGAATAATTTGGACTTGAAATATTATAGAATTACAATTTTTTTTCGTAAATAATAAAAAACTCAGAATATTTTAGAATTAAAATCATTTTTGTGATTTAATTTTAATTCGACAAAAGTAATTAGAAAACTCATTAACTAGTTTTAAAAATGAGTCTCATCAGCTTTTCATCCCAGATAACTAACTGTACGTGTGATACGTTACTTAAATATCATATCTATCAAGATCACAAACTAACCGATCACATACAATATTAGGTTAGGTTAGGTTAGGTGGATTGATATATAGATTATTGGGATTCCCTTATTAAAACGACTGCTTACTTAAATATAACAACTCCACGTTCAAAGTTAAGTTGATTGAAACCAATAGTAGTAATATTTGGGCTTCACATGGACCTTCTTAAGCCTGATCTTTCTTTCCTATTTTCTTCTCCAAAATCCAAATCCATGCACCTGATCTTATTGGGTTGTTATTGATTTTCTTATTTTTATTCTTTTCCCCTCACAGACTCACATCACCAACTTTCTGCATTTGAAGGTCTTGGGGCTTAGATCACTCTCTATTGCTTGATCATTTGCACATAGGGCCATAAGGCCCATAACAAAGTGGAGTCCTATTTTGGGTAAAATTCGGGCCAATACTTTTTAGACAATTTTCAACTGCTTTAGTTCACTATAATTGTTTCAAATCGAAAAATGACACTTTTATTGTGAAATGACATCTATACCTTTAAAATAAGGGCGTAAAGCGGTTGAAAATCTGAAAAGAGAACCGATAGCAATTATATATTCTTTTTTTTTCTTTTATTTTACCAGATTTCTCTCTATTTTTTTCTTACTTTTCCTTCAATGCGCTAGAAAGAAAAATTTAACATTCAAAATCAATCACTAGATCACGAAATCAAACGTACCATAAGTTTAATCCATTATCAAGAACATGTAGCAAGTAGAACATGCAACACGTGTGTATGTTATAAATATTTTTTCCAATAATGATTACAGATTTTATATATTTTTCTTAATTCTTAATTTGTTTCTAGTGTATAATAATTTATTTATTTTTATTTTGAATTGTTATATACAAGCTATAGATATTTTAAAAAATAATACAGTTTTTGTTATTAGGTAATTTTATGCAGAGAAAATGTAGGAGAGAAAGGCGAGTAGAGACAGTGCAAGGATAAGAGTCCAACAAACCAACTCCATCCGCTCCCTTTTCTATCCATTGGCTTCAAATCTTCTATCACACCTCTATCACACTCCGTATTCCACTTAATCATAGTTTTAGTTATTTTAATTTGTCTTCTTCTAGTGAGATTTAATGGGACACACTCCCTGTACCACTTAATCCTACAACCGATAGGTCGTGGGTTCGAGTCACTGGGGGTAAGTGGAGAACCACTATTGATCCTCTTTAAAAAAAAAAAAAAAAAAAAAAAAACACTCTACCACTTAATCCTAGCCTTAGTTATTTTAACTTGTCTTCTTCTTACAATTTTTACAAAGAAATGTCTAGAGCTAAAATTTAATGGGACAGAGAGTGTGATAGGAAATGTGATAAAAGATTTGAAGCCCTATCCATTATATAGATGATTAAAGATTTTTGAAAAGACTGATAATTAAGGTATACATTAACATTTTTGTAGTTGGTTGTAAGCCGTAATTACAAAAGTAATTAAAGATGCCCAATTTATATAGTTATATGACATGTGATAAGCTTATACTCCCTCCGTTTCGTTTCAGGCAAAGAGTTCACTATACTATTTTAGAATGTTTCACTTAAAGAGTCTACTTTCAAAAAATAATGATTATAATTTTTACAATATTTCACCTTTACCCTCCACTTGTGTGGTAATCATCTTGGTTGTACTTAAGTATTTTTGTAATTATGATCAAATCCAACGACACTAACATATCTCTTAATAATTAAACTTTTCAAACGTGGACTATTTGGGTTGAACGGAGAGAGTATTTCTTATTATTTTCTTAATTCTTATGTATTTTGACTTATGTGTGCAAGAAAGCGTGCTTATATTGTTAAATTTTTATTCTTAGGATTACTTGGACGAGTGCGTGAAAAGGTCGGTAAATACACAGCTTTTGGGGAAGTTTCGGGTCAGATGGTGAAGATTTGAAGTGATTCCGTCAAGACCCATCAAGTTTAAGGACCAAATGAAGGCTAATCTAAGAGTTGGAGATATTGGACCAAAGTGGAAAGCTACTGAATGAAAATTTAAGGCAAAGTGGCATGATGTACCTGCATCTGCATGGAGATATTAAACCTTGAAGTTGAAGTCCCAAGCACACATTCAACCCATGAATGATCGCACCTACGTACTAGGGTGTGTGCTTCTTCACTTAAGCCTTCAACGACCGTTCCGCTCTAGCCCAAACTGTTCAAACTGAAACGACTTTCGTTGAATACATAACAATTGTTTACGTATTTTGACAAAAGAATACAGTTACAATCATAGATAACCATTGTAAGGACTTGATTTTAGAGCAACTTTTTACCTATGCTATGCAAACCAGAAACCCGTGCAAGTAATTTTGTGTCCTCGATTAAGAAATATTGAGAGGAGGAGGAGGAGGTGGTGGTGGTGGTGGTGGTAGTGATGGTGGTGGTGGTTAATTATGCATATAATTAAAGAGCTTATAAAGTGAAATCATATTTCTTCAGTGAAGACCATTTTCGGTTTCTCGGTCTTATTTTGCAATTGCTTTGGTATTCAAATCGTTGTAGCTAGCATGTTAATCCAAGGAAAATTAGAACTCTTAATTAAGAAAGGGTTGAAATGGGGGAGTGCCACCAAATCATAGCATCTAAACATGAATGGACACTGAATTGTAGCATAATGGAAGCCATGATGAGCCTGATGTCCATCCTAAAGTGATTCACCCGAGTAAATGTGGCAGATCTTATTAAACAGAGCTACAAATCAGGGAGAATCGATAAACTCAAGCAATTTTTCAACTATGCGCGCAGAAAGTCCTGGGAGTGAAAATATTGAACATGTGCTCTTTGAATATGATTATGCTTGCAGAGTACGTACGTACAGGGGGCTGGCTCCTTTTGGATTAGATTTCAATTCAAGCACAAGTATAATTTTTTCCAAACTAGATTCTTATGTGGAGTACATTGTGAAAGATTGGGATCTACTCGAAAATTTTGCCATCCTCATCTAATGCATTGGTAGGAGAGAAACAAAGTTTGTTTCAGTGAAGATGTAATAACCGGGTGAAAACTTTAGGATTCGAGAGCCTCATTGCTTCGATTATTATATCTTTCATTGAAAGTGAAGGAATGAAAAACTAGGAAAGTCCCATATAGAAGTACTTTTCTACAGGAATGCTACATTAAGGACTTTCTCTTATATGCATTCTCAAATCAATTTTGCTAAGTTTACAACTTTTTAGCTTTAATGAAGGACAAAGTTATCTTTTTCAATACACCTTGCTTTTCATCGCGCTGTAGTAAATAGTTGTAACTTAGTATTTTTCTTCTCAAATACCCTCATCGAAGCTTAGTCTCAATTAATCAAGCGTCATTATAAAGCTAGACGGAGCATGGAAGAAAGGAAAAGAATTGGCATCAACATGGATAAAAGAGAATCTTCAAGGAATTAGAATTGCTACGCTAGTCAAGTCATTAAGGTATCCTTTCCAATCTAAGCAAAAGCAAAGGTCGTTCTTTTAGGTTTAATATCGACAGTACAAAGAGGATCCGGCAACGTTTGGGCTCTGACAAACTGTAACGAGATAGTGACCCAGTAGAGAGGGAAAAAAAAAGTAGAATGAGAGTTCAATATTTTACTAGACATAGTAGAGTAGAGTAATCTTTGTAATGTTAAATTGAATTTAATTAACATGTGCCCTAATGTCATATTTTAAGATAGTAAATATAGTAAGTTTTGTCTCGACAACTATCTCCGTCCCAAAATAATTATTATTTTAGTAATTTGCACACGATTAAGGAAGCTTTCAAAAGACGATCTACCTTATTTAAGTTTAATTATTAGGCAAATTGTAAGAGTATTTTTCTTTTTATTCTTACTAACCTTGTTTAATGAGAGTAATAAATAAGGGCAAATTTGGTAAAATATGAACAAATGTTTCTTGAAATCCTATAACAATAATTATATTGGTACAAAAGAACTTTGCCAAAATAACAATTATTTTGAGACGTAAGTAGTACTAATCTAGACTTTTTATAATGTGCTTATATGGTACTTGTTAGCTTTTGTGTTTTAAATTAAGATAGATAGAAATTTTGTATACCTTGCCCGCCTCAAATTGTAAGACTAACTCAAGACTCTCATATTTGGGTTTGGAGTTATAAGTAAAAGGGTTAATGATATCATTAGTCCCTTAACAATTTTTTCAAATTTCCCCTGAAGTTTCAAAAAGTCACTCACCTAGTTCTTTTGATGGATATAGTTAAAAAATTTCGTTAAGTGACCTATGTGCCTCTCACGTGCATTTGAGTAAGGTCAAAATTGGAATTTCACAAGTCCCATTTTACTAACTCATCTTCAACCTCTCTGTCTTCTCAAACCTAGAAAAAATTCTTCAAACTCCATAACTACTCACGCCAGTCACCTTAATCATCTCCAGCCACTACTTTTTCCGTTCGCCTTCTCCAGCGAACTTGCCGGCAACCCCCATTACAAAATTGATCCACTGAGACAGTGACAAACATTATAGAATAAAACAAAAATTGGAATTATGAGCAGCCATGAATAGAACGCAAGCGACGCCCAATAGCACCACCATCTCCACCCTGCTGTGTCTCGACGCGCCGCTCTTGTCGGCAGGGCACTCGCTACCGAAAAAACACAAGGATGGATTGCCAGCTAACACGCTCAGTGGTAGCTTTGAGAGAAAGGACGTGTCGGGCACGTGACCTGATAAATCTTTGTGTGATACATTCAGTACCACGAGATTTTAGAGCTCGGACAAATATCAAAGATTGTTGGAGAGCTGATTATGGGAGAGATCTAGCACTCCGAGCTTGTCCAATGCAGCGAATTCTGCCTAAATGTTGTTGGAGAATTGGTTACAACTCAGATTCAGCGCGATCTCCAATGCAGGGATTTTACCCAAACTAGCCAGTGACCCCCATTACAGAATTGATCCACCCAAACAGTGACAAACATTACGAGGTCATCCCTTTATTAGGTTGGGAATTGGGGATGCGAGCCAGTTGGGGGAAGTACTGATGGTTTGATTTTTTAATTTTTAATTTTATTTTATTTGACCAATTTACTAATCCTAATTAAATTAACATTAATATTAAATATCATAATTACATTGAGATAAATGATTAATGTTTTTAATTAGATTAAGATAAAAAAAATTGTTTATTCAATTAAAAAAAGTTAAAAATTTGTTATAATTAAATTCCTCCAGGAATTTCCCATAATATCCTTGAAAAATGGCATGTACAACACACATGATTGACTTAACGGATTTTTCTAACGGCATCCATCAAAAGACTAGCTGCGGACTTTTTGAAACTCTAAGGACTGAAATTTGAAAAAAATTATTAAGGGACTACTGGTGAAATAATCCATAGTCGAGGGATCAATGATGTCATTAACCCTGAGAAAAATGAACCACTCTACTTTTCTTTATCTCTAATTTTAAACTCCTTACTTTTAAAAAATATATTTTTAATATTGTAATCATATACGATCCTTGTTAAGCCTGAAGCTCCTAATTATATCCAAAATACTAACGAAAATCCTTTCGAGGACTATAAATATCAACAAGAATGCCGAAGTCAAAAAAAGGTGAAGCCCTAATCCCTAATTCAATTTAAAATCTAGTTCTTTGAAGCCCTAAATATTGTTAAATTTATGAACAACCCGTTGCAACAACATGTGATTAGGATGGTTTGAGATTCCTCTTTCATTCGTTGTCGTCGTTCACCAGAGGATAATGCTTATGAGTTACTAGTCAATATTAAGGTGGCTAATCGATATTGAGGTGGCTGGAGACTCTATGGTTACAATTTCGACGACCTCACCGAGCCACCGATGCGACCCATAACTAACATCCACCACAGTTGTAACCTAGTTCAAATGACTTTTGCCACCGCGACCTCAAATACCCAAGAATTTCACTTTTCACAGCCTCATCAATTAAATATTATGCCAATTTATGCCATTTGTTGGCGGCAATGAAATAGATTTGTTAACTTTCTTTAACTTTTCTGTTTTTGATCTAATATCAATTTATATATTAGTTTCTTCTCTCAGTTTTCTTTTCGAGTTTTTAATCGAGTTTAGAGGTCGTGTGAGGTTTTTTTGGGAGTGTTTCTCAACTATTCTCAAATGTCAACATACTTGCATAAAGAAGTAATCCATGTTGGATTTCTATTAGTATTCTTGGATGAAATTAGATTTCAAGCTCCGTTCCCAAATTATCGTCATGTTTGACTTTTTTGGTCAAATATGATCTTTTTAAATGCAACTTTGACATATATTTCTTTATTTTTTCAAAAATAATAAATTACATAATTTATAGTACTTTTAAAATACTACAAATTAAGTGTTTTATAATTTTGGAAAAAATAAAATTATGTGCATCAAATTTGTATTTGAAAAATATCTTGTTTAACAAAAAGTCAAACATAATAATAATTTAGGAACGGAGAGAATAGTAATTTGGAAGGAGCTCAGGGCTTAGTAAAAATCGAATCAAAACAACAACATAAAATAATAAATAAAAAAAAGGAGTGTAATACACACACACACACACACACACACACATATATATATATATATATATATATATATATATATAAAGTTGGTGAGAATGTTTTACATAGTGACACCTTACTATCCTTTGGATTTCTCTCAATTCTTAAACCTCCAAGTAAGCTTGACTTTTGGAGTGAGATGATTTTTATTTTTAAGTCATTATCTAATAACTATACCTAATATTAATAGGCTTAACAATATGTATTACTATTAGGTAATACCTTCCCTAAAAGAAAATAAAATAATGTTTTCAATGAGATTTCAACCCACATTCTTTTAATTATAAATATAGACCTTAAACTAACTCAAACAATTATACTATATGTAATGATGTTAAGAAAATATTATATTATTATATAAGTCATTTTATAATTTAAAGCACTAATTTTAATTTTTATAAATGTTACTCTCTCCATATCAAATTATGGGTCTCATATTCTTATTTAAGACGTTCTAAAATAAAGTCTATAATATGTTATACATAAACAAAATTTTAAATCATTTCATTCAAAATTGATGTATTTTTTTTTTGTTGATATTTGTGTAAATTTCTTTTTTCACACTGACATTGTATAAAAAATATGTAAATATAGTATCCAACTAAACATTTTCTAATCATTGAACGATCTTCAAAAATTATTTTAAAAATATAATTATATTCAATCATTAAACAATTTTTCTTTGCTTAGAAAAAGTTATATTTCTTATATCCCAAAGTAATTATTTTATTAAAAATCTTCAAATATATGTCTAAAATATCTTTATTAAGTGCAAGATAAAAAAAAAAAGAAACCCAAAAATTTGATATCATTAAAGGACTTAAAAATAAAAAAAATGATTAGAAACGAAAATACATATATTGACCACTAAAAAATATTTATTCTGAAATAAAAATATTATAATAATCGACTACTAATTTGCATATAATGACAACACTTAACTTTTGTCAAAAATTAAGTCAACAAACGCCGATATTGAATAATGATAATTTTTTAAATATTTTCAAAATGTATCAATTAACACTAAAATCAAATTAAATCACGAGTCAATAACTAGTTAGAGTTAAGGCAAAGTAGGGCAGATCATTTTGTGGAGATTAATTGTTTTTCCAGTACTTTCTAATAGATTACCATTAATAAAGAAAAGAAAAAAGAACGGTTAAATGCACCAGTGGTACCTATATTTTATAATTTTTTTAGCATTAATTCATGTACTAAAAAAGTGCAAATTTAAATATAAAGTATACTATTTTTATTCACCCGATCCCTTCATTAACAGTCATCAAAAATAGTCGTTAACTGATCATGTGCACATCACGTGACACCAACCTCTCCACCGAAGCCCCACTTGACACCAACCTCTGCAATTCAGTCCTCTACTCCTTCTCATCAATCTCCACCATTCAAGACTCAATCTTTCTCCTCAATCACATGGTCAAACCCCCCTTCCCCATCTTGATTTGTTGAATGAACTCTTTGATTAATATGCTTGGGATAAAGATGAGTGAGAAAAGGGTTCTGATTTGAGAGATTGGGAGAGGCTAATGTGGTGGGTGGAGTGGTTAGGGAGAAAGAAGGGAGGGGATGCTGGAGATGGGTGAAGTTATCATTTTGTTCTCGTTAAAATTTCACGTAATTTGCACATGACGTTAATGGAGGGACCACAGATAAATAAAAATAGCGTATTTTGAACCGAAATTTGTAATTTTTAAGTACAAGAACTAATGCTAGAAAATTATAAAATACAAGGACCACCGGTGCATTTAACCAAAAAAAAAAAAAAAGAAAGAAAAGGAAAAACAGTGTTCTAAGTCGATTCATTTTTGGAGGGAGAATTACAAATATAACCCAAAAGTAAAGGAAAGGAAAAGGCTCTATGCTCTGTTACCTTTTTCTTTCTTTAACTCCATTGCCAAACTTCAAGAGTCCTCAAATCACTCTCCAATCCAAATGGATCGTCTCTGTATAGCTCTCTCAATTCTCTCTCTTGTCGTCAATGTCTCACTCCTCCCAGGTAATTAATTCATCAAGAAAAAATTTCCCCTAGATTCAGATTATTTAATTTGTTTTATTCCAATTATTGCTAAAATTTGTTTCGTTCAATACGCAGAAGTGGAGTCAACTTCTTTCAAAATAATCAACAGGTGTCGCCAGACAGTATGGCCGGGAATTCTCACCGGCGCGAACCGGCCAATATTATACCCAACCGGGTTCACCCTCAAGCCCGGGAAATCCCGGACCCTCTCTGTACCCGTTTCTTGGTCGGGTCGGTTATGGGGTCGGACCCACTGCGCCCAAGACTCCACCGGCAAGTTCTCTTGCCTCACCGCCGACTGCGGCTCCGCAAAATCCAATGTGCCGGTTCCGGCGCCGAACCCCGCCACGCTCGCCGAGTTCACCCTCAACGGCGACCAGGGTCTTGACTTTTATGACGTCAGCCTCGTCGACGGCTACAATCTCCCGATGCTGGTGGTGGCGAGAGGTGGTAAGGGCGGTTGCGCGTCAACTGGGTGTCTGGTGGACTTGAACGGGGCGTGTCCGGCGGGGTTGAGGGTGGCGTTTGAGAATACTAGTCGGAGCGTGGCGTGTAAGAGCGCGTGTGAGGCGTTTGGGGATCCGAGATTTTGCTGTAGTGAGGCGTTTAATACGCCGGACACGTGCCCGCCGACGGAATACTCGCAGTTCTTCAAGCACGCTTGTCCGCGTTCTTACAGCTATGCTTATGATGACAAGACAAGTACTTTCACTTGTGCTGCTGCGGACTACATTATCATTTTCTGCCCTTCACCTTACACTAGGTAAGTTTACATTTTAAACCTATTTATGAGCTTTTGTTTTGTTATGTCTGAGATTGAGAATGCGGAAGGTTATTTTTGGTCATATTGAATTGTTGGTTTGTGGTATTATTGCCTGGTGGAGTATATTTCTGTTTGTGTTTGTGATTAGAACATGCTCTGAAGTTTTAGATGTACTAGGAAACTAATGTCATGTGGCTGGTGTGTATATATTTTTTATTCTATACTACTAGTATTATTTTATATATTTTAGTTTTATAATTATTAATTCCTGGTTATTATTATTAGAGTGTAGAAATTGAGGGCTGTTATTTTTAGATTGTGGGTAGTCATTATTATTTAGGTGGTTTAAAAACATGGGCGCTAAATGACTCACCCAATTGTGCTAAGCGTCGCACCTTTTAATGAATTTTTATAAAATATAACGCAAGTGCCCTTGATTAGTATTATAGTATATAAAATTAAGATTGAAGTTCATATTAGAGTTCATATTAATGGTATTGACAAATAAATATATTGGTACAGTTTGGATAAATTTAACGAAGGATGTCTTGTTTACTTACACAAACAAGCCTTTATTATTAATTATAATTAAGATTAGAGTTCATATTAATGTTAATGACTATTTCACGATACATTTTTATTATTTATTTTTATTTATTTCATTTAATTAATGATTTTTTTGAAAAATAGAGCCGGCCCGGCTATATAACAAAATGCCGGTCCGGCCATTTGTTATATAGCCGGCCCTATATCCAATAGTGCCGGTCCAGCTCTCTCCCAAAGGTCAATTTTATTTTTTTAAAAATAAAATTGTCTTGGCCCTATTCTTTTTTAAAATTTTTTATGTTATATTATTTCTATTCAAAATACAAATGATACCTCTTTAAAAAGAAAAAATGGCAAAAAAAAATTACAAATAATACTACACACTTTAATTCAATACGTGTCTAAAATAAAATTGTATTGGCCCTATTTCTTTTTTTTTTTGCTAAATTTTTTATGTTATATTATTTGTATTCAAAATACAAATGATACCTCTTTAAAAAGAAAAAAAATGGCAAAAAAAAAAATGATACTACACTGTTTAAAAAAAATACAAATGACAATAACAATTACAAATTAACAATGTTTAAAAAAAAACTGATTACAAATTAACAATGTTAAAAAAAAAAATCCGTCATTTTAAAAAGAGCTTGACTCTATTAAATAATGCCGGTCCGGCATATTCAATAGAGCCGGCCCACTTTTTTAAAATGACGGACCAGCTATAGAGGTGGGGGAGATTAGTGTAAATTTTGTAAATAGAATGAAGGACATTTTAGTAAATGTAGAATAAGTGGGTGCGACGCTTAGCACAATTGGGTGCGTCATTTAGCATCCCTCTAAAAAAAAGGATATTGTGGGTATTTTGTTGGTGGTAATTGATGATTGAGGTGAGGGGTAATTTGGGCAATTCAAAAAAAATGTGACATGGCTTCAATATTACTTTCCATATTCTGCCTCCCCCTTTAGTATAGATTATTTTGGTGGAAAATGATAATGTTGCAAACTTGCAATATGATGTTAATTGGTTAGTTAAACAAATATATGGTTGATTGAAGTTTTTTTACTCCCTCCCTAAATCAGTGTCCATTTTTTTGTTTTTTACTAAAATTTAAGAAGTTGACTTTTGGGCATTTCAGTAGCACATAAACATTAATGCTCTTAATGTCTACATATAACATTAGAAATTCACACTAGGACATGATATAGGGACCAAAAAATTTTGAAAATGGACACTCATTTAAGGACAAAGGGAGCATTATTATTATTATTATTATTATTATTTTTTTTGCACATGATTCAACGTTGTGTAGCTATCATTTTACAATTATGTAGGGCTAGATGGAGAAATCCGATTCTACGAGCGCATAAAAGGGTGGTAAGATATGGACGTATGATTTCCAAACTAAGAACACTTCATCCTCATGACGATTGGCAATGCCCTTTGGTCCTTCGCACAATAATACTTGACTCTAGTTTAGGATGGGGTATTGTTATTGTTTACATCAACATTTATTTACTAATTAAAGCTCTAATTATAATGGTGAAAGAGAATACATATAACCGACCGTAACTGAGAGAAAGTGTCACACCCCCATTTGAGCTCCTACGTGGAACCCCAAATGGAGACGTGAAACACATATATCATAATTAACATGCACCTGTATAAGCGAGCTAAACCAGCTCGACACAAACACAAGATAACTAAACGGCCACAACCTGCCGTTATCACAATAGTACGGAGCTACACGAGCTCACAAAACACAACTATAAACAACAATCTCAACGAGCTAACGAGCTCGGAGTCAACTGAGATAAACAAGGTCACACAGGCAACATGTCATATATACAATGCTACGACACCACGTGTCGGCACAAAAGAAAGTAATAATATACACATCATGTTACTACTACCCAAAATAGAGTTTACATAACTCTATCATCCATCGTCCTCACCGAGTACATATGTACAATGAGCAAAAGTAACTACCCCAAAAATTCACCACGTGCACCCACGTACTGAACCAGCCTCACCAATCAGAACCTCCCGGGTTTTTGCGATCTAAGGAAAAACAAAAGAAAAGGATGGGGTGAGTCAAAGACTCAGTAAGTTACTACCATGCAACTACATGACATGCTGGCATGCTGAGGTGTATAACAGTAAATCATACTACATAGTAAACAATAATAGCATGCTTCTGTATCACTGTAACACATATTCCACTGTATAAGGACAACTGGATAAACACCTTTAAAAGGATACGGTGTTGAGGTACACCTCCGACAACATCCAACCTTATCACCTCTTCTGTATCATGTGCTCGAGCAATAACTTAATAACTGTCTCTTTTGTAGTGGCTCGAATGACAATCGTTTCCCCTCCGTACGACTGAGTTTACGACGTCGGCAAACACTTCGGCTAGCAAGAAGTGTGCCTCCCCTCGGGGCCAACAATGGGCGTAGGCCAAGCATATGGACCAACCACGTTAACACTAGCCCTCGCCCTTGTGAGTCATCGGTGGTCCATACACCCCGAACTTGTTTACCAGCTGGTTACGACTTATTGAACATTGACACTTGTCACAATATTGTTTTACAACTAACTGGTTCACAAGAATCAATTACTGATTTACACGTAATTGCCACTAAATAGTATAAACCCATAACTGGCTCGCAATTACATATTAAACACATTATCACATTTTGCGTATTTCGGTAGAGGTACTTCTACCCAAAATAACATTTAATAAACGTAGGAATTAATCCCACTTTTAAACATAATCAAACTGTATCAACAATAGACTCCGTGGAGTCAAATCACGACGATTCTAAACATCGGTATTTTAGCTCATGTTCGTAGCACGTCAATTTAATTATCACATTACATTACTTAAACAAGTAGAACCATTATTTAAATAATTCAAGCTAATTAAAATTATACATGCATGAAACATGTAATATTTCATCACAAGTAACTAGTTTACTAGCATGGATCATACTAAAATTAAAATGAGACAATTTTATATTACGAGCTAAAAATAGTAATTTACTAATATCGCAAAATCACCGATTAAAACACGAAATCTTTCGAAGATATTGATCTACTAGTTAAGCACATCGATCCTACGGTGTCCGTTCGTCAAAAGCTCGAAGAAACAAGAACCAAATTGATCGCGTAGGAAGAAAATAAGTTGCGGGCTTAGAACGAGAGAAGGAGAGTGACGGGAGTGTTGTGTGTGTTCTAAGGTGTTTGTGTGTGTTTCATTTGGTTTTGTTTTGGCTGAATGAAGTATATCCATATTATATATTATGCCCAAATCAACCAAAGTCAACAAAAGTGGCTAAAACTACACAATTGGTGGAGTGAGGCGGTTTCACAAAAAAAAATCTTAATTAACAATTTAATATTACTTAATTAATCACTATTAAAACTAATTAAAATTAATTAGGTATATTTATATTTTATTAATACTAATCATATTTAATTAATAAATAAATTTAAAAATATTAAAGTAAAGCATATAAACACATTAAATATCACGAAATCGTCGAAATGCAAATGATGTGCAAATAATATGAGTACGAAACTTTCAGGTGTTACAGAAAGAATGAGTTGATTTGTTTAACTAAAACTCCAATTCTAATACGACTCCCTTATTACTCTCTCCCTAAATGAGCGTCCTTTTTTATTTTTTTCATTAGAAGTTGGACGTTTGGGGCATTTTAATAGCACATGTACATTAATACCCTTAATGTCTACATCTAACATTAGAAATTCACACTAGGACATAATATGTGTCAAAGGTGAAATTAGTAAACTTATATAAAAATGAACATTCATTTAGGGAAAAGAAAATTTTGAAAATGGACACTCATTTAGGGATAGAAGGAGTAGTATTTATTTATTTATTTTTTTTTACACACGGTTCAACATTGTGCAACTATCGTTGGACAATGTAGGATTAGATGGAGAAATCTGATTCTACAAGTGCATAAAAGTGTGGTAAGATATGGACGTATGATTTCCAAACTAAGAACACTTCATCCTTGTGACAATTGGCATTGCCCTTGGGTCCTTCGCTCAAATAATACTTGTCTCTAGTTTAGGATGGGGGATTGTTATTGTTTACATCAACATTTATTTACTAATTACAGCTCTAATTCTAATGCATGACCCCAAGCAATTGGGACAAGGAATGAGTTGAGTTGTTTAACTAAACTCTAATTCTACTACGACTCCCTTAGATAAAAGTACCGAAAATTCCCCAACAAAGCTAACAAAGTAAAATGTCATCAGACAATCCACAATCCCCTAAGAAATTGATTAGAAGTCAATTTATCTCAAATGAATAACACAAATGGATTAAACTTGTGTGCTTGGTCCTGTGTACTACGTATATAAAGAGTCGATCATAGCAGGACATGTGTATTATTTGTCCTACTAGACTAACAATATTTATTGCACACAAAATCTAATTGGAGAAATAATGTGCTGTGATTGGCTCTTTGTATACTTAGTACACAACACTTACAACATAAGTCTTTTCCTCACAGAAAATATCCTACTAACATTTAAATGACAATTCCTTTAGTCTTCCTTGTGCATTTGGGTTCATGGAAATATTGTACCTTTTTTTTCTTTTCCCAAAGAGGATCAATAGTGGTTCCCTACTTAACCCATTAGTGACTCAAACCCACGACGTATCGGTTGCAGGTGAAGCGTCTTCGCTTCGTTGTCATGGAAATATTGTACTTGTGCAGCGTAGTTTGACTTTGACCATTGTCACCTGCCTCTGCCTTCTCTGCCAACATTAGTTCTGCAGCTTGTTTTATAACTTGTTTAATACTGAATACTTTTAAGTATCTGTTGTTTTCCGGATGTATTAAAGATAATGTAAAACACACTGAACCGACACAAGATAATTTTTGCAGTATGTTGTTTCAGATTATAAGGGCTGTAAGGTTATAGATGTTGTTGTACATAAATGCCCCACTCATAGTTTGGACATCTTTGATCATAAGTGCTTGATAATTTCAAGAGCACCTTTTCTATTATGCTCTGTTTATTTCACGGAAACTGATTTCTGGAAAACGTTTTCCAGATTCTCAGTTGTTTGGTAGTTTCAGGAGTAGAATAATTCTTCACGTCAAAAGAAAAAAAGAGAAAGAAAATCACACATTCTCCTTAGGAAAAAGACTCACAGATTTGTGCTTCAGAAGTCATTCATGTCTAGAAAATGAAGCTCTCCTCTCTTCCACTTTTCTCCCTACTTACCTCTTATCAAAGGTTATTCTCCTCCGTTAGTTTCAATGACAATGACTTGCATAAGACATGTTTGGGTCAATTTTCGTGCTTTAACCATACATAATAACATGGAAGTACCTTTACATGAAAATGACTACCCAAATTTATTTTTTGTAAGTTATTTTCCATGAAACAAATAGAGGTGAGAGGAAATGGGCCTATCCATACAAGGGATAAGTGTGGAAGGAGTAAATTGGCCTATCCTCGCATTTGGTTCTGTTCTATTACGACATCAAAATCAGTATTAGGACCCGAGCTAGACCTGAACCAGAGCCAATTAGGCCCTTTTTCTGGCTTTACAACTGGTTATCTGGTCGATGCCCATGCAAAGTATAAACAAGACTTGGAGCAACAAAAAGTCTTATGGAAGAAAACCTAGATCTCAACTCTGTTAGAAAACCATCCTCCAACAGTTGTTCTACTCGAAAAGGGCAAGAAAAATACACCGACAACAGCGAAAAAGAATAAAATAAAAGGAGGTTTGCAACTGCATCAAAGCATAAATAATTTACAAGATTCAACATTTTACAGAAATGCCGGCCAATATACACAAAATTTACATGTTTACACAAGATTTCCAAGATTTCACACAACTCTTTCCTGTTATCCCTTGTCTTTACTGTTTTTTCCTCTTCCATGAATTCCATATTCGCTATCTATATCTGTTCCTTCTATTGTGCTTCTCCGCTTGAAGTTCTGGTTCTTTTATCTTCATGGCTTACTTTCAGAGCAGATGCAATAATGTGGAATCTTATTAGTCAAAACACATAGCCCATTAGGTTATCTATTTTTCGGCTGTGGCTGCAGTGTTAAAATTTGATGCCTTCGGGAAGGTTTTTCGTGTTAAGTTAGATATTAGTTTCAATGATAACATTTTTGTCACAGTGGTGGCAATTGCTAACCCACAGGTTGGGATTTTTTTGGGGTTCAGAGAGTTTAGGGGGGTGGGTGTTAGGGGGTGCAGAGATGGCATGCTGAGGGAGATGGGAGAGAAGGGAAGAATGCGGCATGTTATATATCTAGTAAATAGGGGTTAGAGGTTTAGATTACTGTTATATACTCCGTCAATCATAAAATAAAGGCCAGTTTTGGTCAACCATAAATTTTCTTGTGATTTTCTCAAAAATAAGAGACGTGATGAGTGTCAATTTTGAGTGTTCCTTTGGCTGCAAGCGAATATCAGTTCTAAGCTAAAATTTAATTCAGGAGATTTTGAATGTCAAAAGTTATGTTCTTAATGCATGGTGTTCGACTAAAAGTGACAATTATTTTGGAATGCGAGGAGTATCTATCCCAAAAAAGTCAACTTTCTATTTTGGTTCACATTTCTAAATCAAGCTTCAAATTTTCATATTTTTTCAAGTTATTTCTTTCTTTTTGAAGATACGAGAGTAACTATCTAACGTGTCAAACAAAGAAAATTGAACTTTAGTGCAATTTAAAAGAAATATAGAGAAGCGGAAGTAAGATATTAAAAAGTGTGACTTGTCAAAGGCGACTGTTATTTTGGGATGAAGAGAGTACCTGATTAAACATGCCTTCTGGTCTTTCGTTTGATAAAAGGTCAACTCTTGGATCAATCCAAACTTGAACAGTTTTTGATCGCAAGGCTGTGATTAGATCACCTGATTTGACGCCTTTGTTTTTTATATATACACTTCTTTATTACTTATCAAAAAAAATAACTAGATCATCAAACAAAGCAAGCTCCACAGTGCAAACTTGAGGAAATTACACATTACACCACAAAGCTTGCCTCAGCATCTGCAGGCCATATGGTCAGTTAGCCATCAGAAAGTCACTTGCCAAGAGAAAAGAAAGGTTTTGCCTTATACACATTTGTGGGTTTGGTTTGGTTCTTTGGGTAATTAGGATTGTATCAAGACCTACAGTGGAGACGTAGGAGTCATGTGTAACCTGTGTCAATATTAGATAAAAAAGAATATGAAGCTGATGAATTCACCTTAATCAGTGGGGTGACAAACTGACAATAGTTTCGGGCATTTCTTCGAAATGTTTTATTAGGTTGTTGAAACATCATGCAACAAGAATAGAGAGATTGACTTGAATCCAAGACCTTGTATGATGACCAAACCTACATGCTGCATTTGTTTGAAAGAACTAGAAAACATAGGTTGTTTCATGAAGAGCGAAGCAGAATAAGGTTTAAACATAAGACAGGAGCTAATGTTGTACACATCCCAAGCTCACAACTATTATACAACATCCTAACCAACTTTGAGAAGTGATTACATTATCAAACTAACTACTGACAATGATATCCTCATCCTAACTAACTTTTGACAAACTGAAATAAGAACTGTTAAGACTTAATGTACATTGTTGGGCCATATCTTTAACAACTTAAGTTTTTTGATGAGTTAATTACTTAACATGGTTGCGGAGCTTTGGTTACTTAAGGTCTTGGGCTCAAGTCATTCACTTGTATTTGTTACCCTCAATACTGTTAGCTCTCTGATTGGTTTGTCAATGCATGTTGGTTTCTCTCTCCATGTTATGTTCTCTTGAGGGGGTGTTAAGGCTTGAACAAACTGAAATAAGAACTGTTAAGACTTAATGTACATTGTTGGGCCATCTCTTTAACAACTTAAGCTTTTTGATGATAACCTGGTTGCGGAGCTTTGATTACCTAAGGTCTTGGGTTCTAGTCATTTACTTGTATTTGTTACTCTCATTATGGTTAGCTCTCTGGTTGGTTTGTCAATGCATGTTGGTTTATCTCTCCATGTTTTGTTTGCTTTAGGGGTGTTAAGCCTTGAATCAAATATGTAGACTTGAGCTGTAAGGTCCTTGCACTATATTGAAGTCCATGAGCTTGTGTGCATTGTCTTGCTCAGTTATGCTGGAACTGGAGCTGTCATGATAGAATTCGAGAGGAAATGATTATCATTCATTGAAATCTTTTCAAATGAATGAAGCATAAATGGAAAAAACAATCTCACAGTTTATAAGAACCTTGTAACCGGCAGTGATAAATGATTACATCGTCAAACTAATTATGGACTATGATATCATCATCCTAACTAGCTACTAACAAATTGACAGTAGAATCAATTACATACTCTTGATGCCCCTCAAGTCTTCAAAATATACTTTTCAGTTAAGTTGTCAGGTCCTTGAACTTTCTTGAAGTCCATGAGCTGGTGTCCATGGTCTAGCAGACTTTTGCTGAAGCGTGAGCTGTTATAACATTAACACAGCCTTTAATTTAGGAGTAAATAGGTTGAACGCTGCCACTTGGACAATAAAGCTGAAGTTGATGAGAAGACACTTCAACGAGAATACATGGCTTTGGTGAAAAGATAAGCAGCTTCAGAGAAAACAAGATGACACTCAATCTTGACGGGCTTTTAGTTACTTCATGAAGCAGAAGGTTAGCTGCAGCGTAAGAGCAGCCTTATTATCACAATAAAGAGACAAAATGAAAGGTAGTGATTTTAATTTAAGTAGAGCCAAGTATCTCACAACAAGCTTGGCCGTGGACCCGTATCCGGCTTCTGCTAAAGACCTTGAAACACCTTGTAAGAAGGCCAAGTTTACTGCTAGTGTTAAGTGTCTCTTTGTTGGATATGAATTTGGTAAAAAGGCCTATAAACTCAATGATATAACCACTCACAAGATTTTCTGCAATAGAGATGTTCAGTTTATGTTAGAGACAATTCAACCTCCAGCAGGCGTATGGAAAGCAATGGAGTCAGGCTCATGGTCTTGAATAAAGTTCAAGGACCTCACAACCCAAGAGAGAAAGATGTGTTGCAGACTTGAAGGGTGTCCAGCATATATATTTGATACTTATGTCAGTCTGTTAGAACTTAAAAGTCAGTTAGGATGATGATGTCAGTAATTAGTTTGATGATGTAATCATATGTCAGAGTTGGTTAGGAGGTTGTATAGTTTCATTCAATTGATTTTAATTCATTTGTAAAGGTTTCTTAAATGATACTCATTTTCTCTCAAATTCTATCAATAGGAGTTGCAGATTATTGTTGATCCATCTTGCGTGCACCTTGAATTAGGAGCATAAGGTCATCAGATTGATTACTAACTTTAGGACCACGTAAACAAGACATGCTTACAGTAATTTCTTTCTGAATGTGTATGTTTCAAGAAATGTAATATATTAGGTAGGGAGAGCTTGAGCTTGTTTCTTCTTGTTATTAGGGTTTGATGAAAACTTTTCCTAGCCATGCTTGCAGCATCCTAGATGTAATTATGTGGTTGTTCCCCTTTCGCTGTCCCTTATTCATATTGATCTTGTTTACTTCCCCATCTCTATTCCTAGCTCTGTTAATTTTGTTTCCACCTCTTAATTTCTTGTTCTTTCTTTTGTCTCTAATTTATCCTCTTTATCTTTCTCGCGTCTGGTCGAGCCTGAGTTTTCCTGAAAAGGATTGCGAAAATATATTATGTGCAACATCTTCACTAACTGGATGTAATTATACTAAAACCCTTCCTAGAAATTACATCACTTCCTCTAGTAGAGAAAATTCTTCTTCCTCTTAAAGATGAATTTCAGAGCTAATGGCATCCCCATTCCTTGAAATGTCATCAGTAATGTCATTTTGTATTAACTCTGTTAGTCTTGATCTCACATTGTGCATTACATGACTTTCACAGCCTCTAGCTCATAACATCTAAGCATAGTGAGATTACTAAACCTTCCGTGAAAATCATGTCTAAGGTTTATGTATGTGCAAGTTCTTTTATTTTTTTGGGAGGGAGAGGGGGCGGGGTGCGAGGGAGGGAGGAAGGGAGAGCCGAATTAGAGGATTTTAAAGTTGAGAAAGAGAGTATTTGATTGGATCCCATTTGAAAGTTGAAATTCGTTTCTTCAAATTTGGGAAGAAATTGCTTTGTTCTAGTATGTTATGAAAATGTATAACTGCAATGTTTCCCCCCGTTTAACCTTGTTTTATCGAAATAAATTTGTTGAATTGAAAATTTTAGTATACCTACATGTAGAATTGTATGTTCAATGCTATATTCTCATTATTATCAAACCTTCCCCTACAATCTTGGCTCTCTAGACTGACGGTACATATGTTCCGGGGTATCACCTGCCACTCTTTGACAGGAAAACATACAGTTTGTGGTTATGTGGAGGTACATTTGGAGAACGATGGGGGATGGAGTTGGAATACTAGTATGGGCTGAGTGAGAAGCAAGTTCCAAGAAAAAAAATGGTGAATGTCAAAGATCTCAAATTAGCATGGTCTGCTAGTTTGACTCTTATCAGAGGCATGCGTAGGCCTACAATATCAGTACTGTGTGTTTCTATAGAAAAAAGAAACAAAAAAACAAAATCAAGAATTATAGATGAAAAGTGATGGTAGAGCTCGTGAATCTACTATAACTTATTTAACTTGGTTAAGCTTTCAACTTGAGTTATGGCTCTCTGCTACTTCAACTGACCTCTTCGAGTAGTTCCTTTGATCACAGATTACTTTATTATACTATCTACTATCCACTTAGAGAGTAATGTTTGAAAGTCAAGCATTTTAAGAAATACTCCCTCCCTTCCACCCAAAGAGTTCACGTTTGAAAAGTCTAATAATTAAGAGATATATAAGTATCATTAGAATTGATTATAATTGCAAAAATGCTTGAGCATAGTTAATATGTTTATACCACATATGGAGGGTGAAGTTATAAAATTGTAAAGATTGTAGGCATAATTTTGAAAATGGATTTTTATGTGAAACATCTCAAAACAGAATAATAGGCTTTTTGTTTGGAATGGAGGGAGTATTTAACTATCCTTGTGAGCTAGCATTATAACGAGGGTTTTGCTAACAAGTGCATGTATGACACTTGTTTACTTTCCATTGATGGAAATATGTTGCATTGGAAACACTCCCCAAGGTATTGGAAATAGGTTCCAACGTAATTCATTTCATAATTGAAAAATCTAAACAAGTACCATAGGCGCACTTGTTAGCATAACCCTTGTAACAATACTCTCAATTCCATCCAACATGTTTATTTAAATATTGGGTATTGCTAACAAGTACCCCTGATACACTTGTTAAGGATCTAAATTAGGATATGTTGTGCATGGGAATGAATACCATTCCCTCGAGGAAGGTTTCTAATGCCTCGATGATTATTTCAAATGAAAACTATTTCGACAAATAGAACCTTAACCAGTGCCACAAGGGAATTTCTTAGCAAAAGTTTTAATATTATAGGTGAAATGTACATATCGTAGAATGTTTAAGTCTAATTTTGAGACACTGTAATCTTTCTAATTTTGAGACACTGGGATCTTCAAGCGGAACATCCCCAAAAGGAAAGAGAAACTCTATAAGTGCAATTATGGGAGTTAAATTATGATAAGGTATACTACTTGCTCTTAACTCTGAACTCACCTGAAGGGCATCGAACTTTAGTCCATGTGTTTCAATATTTGAGCAATTACTGTATTAGCAGTTTAGAGTAAAATGCTCGGGCTATTGAGCATGGGGATGGTGGTTCTGTTATAAGAGTTGTAACTTCATGCAAATATGTCGAAATTGGCTTAATATCATGTCTACATCTCAGTAGCCTGCTTAAGCAGGAGTAAATCGAGCTATCGACATTCTTATTTCTGGTATGCTTATTATGAGGGAAAAGTGATGCTCAAGAGTATGCTTAGTTTGGAAGTTACTCTAGTTAATTTGCAAGATTCCTGCCGTGCTCAGACCTCGTATATTGCAGGGATGGACTATGGCATACCTGCACTACTAATTTCATTGGGAAGATTTATGCATATGATGGAAAATTATTACCATGTCGCGCATTCTGTTATGTCCTCACTGGTCGCAAAAGAATAGCTCATCCATACAAAAAACTGATATAGCTCATATACGTTCATTATTTGTTCTTTTGTGGAAATACAGTCAAAAATTGCTGGGAGCACGAAGAGAAGTGGCCGATCTGCCGCTAGTGAACAAAACTACAATGTACATTGGAAGCCATCACAGAAGTGTGTCACCAGGTCTGATTCCAAAACGATTTATGACCTGTGCCGTCTCTGTTGTTGCAGCTGTATTGCAGTTTTGGCAGCTCTTTTAAGTTGATAGTAGTACGTAGAGATCTCTAATGCTCATAAGACCCTTTCAGGCTGAGACAGCAGCAGAAGAGTTAGGGTGTCTTCCTGAGAGCCCCCATTGCCGAACTCAGCTCTCTAATTCATACCACTGGGTTAGTCCAAGGTACTTTGCCCATGATATTTGTACATAGGGCCTTCATATTACCTTATGTTGTTAGTTCAATATGATTGAGATCAGACAGGGAGAATATATTTTGTGTAAGTTTCAGCAAAGTGAAATTTGTGGCCATAATTGGTACCAAATTGAACAGCCCATATGCAGGCAGCCCCATGTTGTCAGAAGTGTTGGGTGTATACTGTATTTTCTAGACTTGATGACTTGGTTGTGGGCCATATATTAATTCAAATGGAGTACTATATAGCTGCTAAGTTTGGTCCATGGGCTTGGCAAGGATAAAGGAAATCAGAAATTTACCTGTTTGTATTTTGTTATGTAAGTTGATCTAGTTCTTGCTCCTTCCTTGGAGTTTCAAATGAATGTTTATTTTTGTTCATCATTTTGGGACAAAGGGAGTAGTTCTTATATGCAACCTCATAAATTTATCACCCCAATGCAAGTAACCCAACGAACCAGCGCACACATTACTCTTTGTGCCCGTTTTACCTAGCTAGAAGATTTATATCTTTATATAGTCGGTCCCAAGCTCAAATATTTGAGGAGGATTGTTGTATGATCATGAAGTGTAAGACATTAAGAGCATTTGCTTAGATGTGGAATATGGTGGGTGAAACCGATCTATTGGCGTTGAGCATTTGCTTAGAGTGATCAAAAGATGTGATCACGGACGGACATGGTATGGTATGGTATGGTATGGTATCACATACTGGATCTATCTATCTTCTTCAGCAGAATGAATGTTTTGTCCTTTGAAGAGTGATTTGTATGTCGAGCTCTAAGTTTGTACAATTGAAGTCACCACCGTCTGTCTGTCTACCTATCCCTTCCCTTTATTTATATACTCCGTCCCGTCCTCTTTTTAAGAGACCTACCTACCTACCTACCTACAAAACAAAATAAGGATCTATCTATATTTATTTATAAATAATACTCCATGTGATAAAATCAATACCAAATATCTTATTTTATCACCTCTAAATATAACACCTAGCTAGATACTAAAATTTAGCATAATAAATAAATTCTGACTTACTATGCTTAGATATTTACAAGTTTCCTAAAAAAAATTAGGACACAATCTTACCTGGATTAAAACGTGTAAATGGTTCGGTTTGAGCCAAAATTGCAAACTAAATCACACCTAACGGTTCCATATTTTTCGTAGTTTAATTATTTAAATATTTCAAAAAAAAATATTTTTAACACAAACTAAATAATTAAAAGTCAAAAAAATTAACTTTAAAAGTACAATAATTCAATCAAAATGTAGGCAAACAATAACACTTTTCTTGTTAAATTCACTCCAAAGTCCAAATAGCAATTGAGAATTAAAAAAAAAAAAAAAGGAAGAAGTCTTTCAAACTTCCATTTTCTTAACTTTAAAATTACAATAATTCAATCAAAATGTCTGTAATACTGGAATGCCAAAAAGGTAGGGTTTTTAATTAATAATTACTAAATAATATATATATAATAAAATTAAAAAATGGTGGTGGTTCGATTCGGCACAAAAATTACAAACCGAAATAAATTGCTCGATTTATAAAATTTTTAAATCTAAACCGAACCGTCATAACTAAAAATTGAACCAAACTAGCCAATTCAATTCGATTCGATAGTTCAAACTACACCTCTAACTAGTTACAAAGATAGTTGTACCGTACATAAAATTAACTATAAAACAAATTTATAAAGGAATTCTATCCGTGAGCATCACTAATCTTAATCCACTCCCCATACACTTAGACTTGTTTATCTTCTAGTCATAATGAGTAATGATTAGGTTTTTGACCAAAATATTTAGATAAATAAAAAGGGCGTATAAGAATCCCACTTTGCTTCCTATTTTTATGCTCAGTGTTTTCCACTTTAAGAAAAAAAGAACCCATTATTGTCTGTTTTCCGGGGGGATTAAAATATCGGTAATATTTTAATTAATTGTTTAAGCCTCGTGTTCGCGGTAAATGTGGACGACTGGGTTCAAAAGTTCACTAGAAAAACGCGGGTTGGATTGATGTCAGTGAGGTCGAGAGAAATGAGAAGATTTGTGTTTGAACTCTCTTTGTTTTAAATAAGATAGTGCTATACGAAAAATTAAAAAATTTTAATATTGTATTTTTATTTTTAAATATTTACTTTAAAATATACTCCCTCCGTCCCTAAATTATTTTCTTTTTTTTTTCAGTCCCAAAATAATTATCTTGTTTCATAACTTTCTTTTTTAGACATCACTTTTACTATTTTACCTATATTTTTTCTCTTACTTTAATTATGGACCACATACACATGGGCATTAAAGAAAATTACACCTTATATCAATATTAATAATCAAGTCAATTATTTCTTTCTTAATCTGTGATCGGATTAAATAAGACAATAATTAAATAAATGAGGGAGTACTAAAGTTATAGTCCCTCCGATCTGTTCAAAAAGTTTACTTTATACTTTTAAAAGTTCATATTTGACTAAATCAAATAAAAATTAACATACTTTAATTATATTTTAGAAAACAAAATCTCATTTACTAAAAATTATACTCCCTCCGTCCCCAAATTATTGTCATGTTTGACTTTTTTTGGTCAAACAAAATATTTTTCAAACGCAAATTTGACGTATATTTTTTTTACTTTTTTTAAAATCATAAAATACGTAATTCGCAATACTTTTAAAGTACTACGAATTACGTGTTTTATGATTTTGAAAAAAGTAAAAAAAATATACGTCAAATTTGCGTTTGAAAAATGTCTTATTTAACCAAAAAAAAGTCAAACAGGATAATAATTTGGGGACGGAGGGAGTATTAAGAATATTAAGGATTAGTACTTTCACAAATTTGTAAAAATAAATATATGGGTTAATTCCACCATTAGTACCCAGAGTTTGGGCTTGTAGACAATCAGTCCCCGATTTTAGAAAAGTCTCACCACTTACCAAAGTATGTAATTTTTGCACACAACTAGTCCCTGAGATAGACGGCGTTAACCCAAAGACCGTTAAGTGAGCATGTGCAAAGTCTAGTATTTTTTAGGAGGGTATATATGTCATTTCCATGTATTTCCATCCAAATTCAACCATTTAGTGGCCTCATGTGAAATGACAGAACATTAATGGGTCCATTTATCAATAACAATAAAACTGAGGGGTAAAATTTACAAGAAGCAAAACTTATCGTCTTTACCAACAGGTGAAAATTTTGTAGTTCGTCCATGGCAAAGAAGCTTTTTGATTTAAGTTGGATCGATCAAAGAGCAAACGGTATATCAATAATAATCATATATTTGAATGCAACTGTTGTAGATAGATGATGTGGACCTTCCTATTTTGTGGTCAATAAAAAAGATTTAAAAAAATGATCGAAATATAAATATAACGTTATGAGTTAAAAGTAATATCTTATACTAAGTAATGTGATATTTAACCAATTATATATTTACCACTTGAATTTGTATGAAAAAATTTATATCTCTATCACTACTCAAAAAAGAAATTCGCCATCTATTCCATGCTTTGTGTTTTTCTTTCGTCATTATCACTTATCTCCTTAATTGGTCTTACTATTTTTATTTATATCTCTCTCCTACTTTTTAATTCACATCCATGATGGTTTTAGAGTTTAAACATGATCACCTTCTATGATTACTCCATCTGTTTCAGGTAAATAGTTTACTTTTAACTTTTTTTGGATCAATTTAGCTACAATTTATGATTATTTTTACAAAGTTATGAAAGTTGTAATCCATAGTATTCTAAGGTAATTTTTTTTTTTAAATGCCTTCCTCAATCCTTTGGCACATTACACTCGCTAATTAAATACCCTAAATTGTTATTGGTTCTCGAATCTGATGAACCAGAAAGAACTAATCAACAGCATTGTAACTTTTTTTATGCCACAAGATTGATCAGAGCAATCAACAAAAAAAAATTTTTTTAAACAGTTATGACAATGCTAGATACCAAGTTATTCTTGAAATAAACTAAAACAAGGCATACCTTTGTACATTGGTGAAGAAGCTAGGATTCGATCCTTCGGGAGGGGCCGAGTTAACTTAATTAAAAATGTAACATCTAAAATTCAAGGGGCCAAAATATAATAAAAATAATTATTATTATATTTTCAAGGAGGTAAATTACATATTACTCAAACGCTTGGGGGCATAGCCACCCATGCTTGGCCCTAATGTATCTTAGCCACTGCCTTTGTATATGATGTAAATCTTTCTTTGTTCAATATTAATTACTTTCCAAAAAAGTAAATAGCCCGGGCCGAATCAGCAGTTTTTCGGCTTCCTTATCGGTGTGTATTAATTAGGGGCTAGGTTTTATATAATAAATATAAGTTTTAACTTGATTAAAATTGGAATAAGAATGTACATCGGTCTTTAATCCAAATTTTCACTCTTCTCTTTCAATTCTTTTTGCTTGATAATTGTTATTTACTCAATTAATTATTTGCTTTGCTTCCGTTGTTGCACAACATTAATAACATGTTTTAGTGCTTTAAGCACGGGTCTTTGTAACTAGTATTGTAAGAAAATAAACATTGGAAAGTTCGAAAATGGAAGTATTGCTAGCTTTTATTCCTCCTCGCTTATAACAACAATCCCAAGTGATGGCTTTAAGTACCCAAAAAAAAAACATAGGTGATGGCTTTACAACATTTCCGCAATCTTACACGCAGGATAGAACTTAGAAGAAATCATGCAGACACAAAAAAAATAAAGAAAGAAAGAAAAATAAAGCAAATTAGAAACCGAAAGAGACAGCTTGCAAGCAAAGGTATGGATCAGTAGTGCAAAATCGTAGCAGAGAGAATTCAGTGGTATAGTTGGCAGAAGGGTAGTCGTGAATGGTCGAAAAGATAACAGATCCCCGAGCTAGTCAAAAAGCACCAGTTCCCCCGGTAATAGGCAACTCACGAGTATCTACACCAGTTGGATCGTAACCGAGTATATCAAAAGAGCTGCCACTGTACTTTCCAGTTTGGAAAACAACAGTGAGGCCGGTAAACAGGCTAAAGTCATCCATGGAGGAGGAAGAAGCAAAGAGCCCATGGGCTCGGCCAACAAGAGCAGACCCCAGGATGGGGTCCTGCTGTCAATATGTAGTCTGCTACGTTAACCAATCCGAAGAAATTGGGTGGACGAGTAATGTTAACGGCACTAGCTACCGTGACTTGTCAGGGCCACCTGGTCTAACAAAGAATTGAAGTTGGGGGAGCTTCTCATTTGGTTGACGTGCCTTCTGGAACCAATGATCACATAGTTCCCACGCAAGACAATGGGTCACAAAAAGGGAGAAAGATTATTACTAGAGCCGGGGGCAGCCTCCCCATTTTTTGTGTGTTTTTGCTTTGTATGTGTATATATATATATAATGCTGCTATCTTTCGACTGTGTGCTGTGATGCCTTTCTATTTTGTGACAATAAAGGGTCAACTATACGAACCTTATAAAGACACTTGAGACGGATGCCCTATCAAAATTGGGCAAATACACAATTTGACTAAGCTGGGTTGTGCTTACATCTTGTTCGACTTGTCCGGTATGTCCCTATGTGAACAATGCCCTTCATTATAAAAGAAATAGTACGCCATAATATTTTAACTTTACCCGTCATAAATGTTAAAATCATAATGGTTATGTTTACCTAAATTCATAATATTACCAACTCCCCCTAAATAAGAGTAATTTTTTGGGTAAACTTCAAAAAACACCCCTAGACTATGTACAGACATTATATACCCCCCCTCCAACTATCAACTCGAGTGAGTCAGTCCACTCAACTCAGTTGAGGTAACGGATTATAAGAAAGGACGTTAATGCCCTCCATTCATTTGTCTATGGAAGAACCCTAAAACATTTCAATTTTCAACCCAAAAAACGCAATTTGCAATGGAGATCTCTCTCTCTCTCTCTCATCCGAATTTAAGGAAGGAAGCGGAGATTCTTCAATTCCATGTTCCCAAAAGGGTTAGCCATGTCCGCTGCAGACTAAAGAGGAACGAGACTAACAACCAGATCGACTACAAGGTTTCAAGTAAAGGAGCCAGAGAAAGCTGATGATTGCGTTCGTAGGAACTTTTGGGCCTTTAACCACTGAAGCAAAAGTCTAATTAATGGTTGGAGATGGAGGATGGTCGGAGGGGCAGGAGTGAAAGCTGCCACGACCGAAGCCATGCTATCTCTCTCTTTCTCTCTCTCTCTCTCCGCTATTTGCAATTGATTTTTTGTTTACTCGTCAAGGTTCAGGAGATATCTGCAAGAGATTAAATTGAAGGGTTAGTGTCGGCTTTGAGGGTGGAGATAGACAAAAAAACCCAATGATGAATCTGCCTAGCACCATTCCATCTTTGATTTGGCTTGTTTTTATTTCTAATTGGGTTGATATAAAACTAAGATCTAGAAGTTTGTGATTCAAATTTGAAGTAATGGCTAATTCTTTGATTTCTCATGATAGTAATTTCACTTCTTTTTTTTTTTAGCTTTCATTCTTTAAAGTACCAGCAACACTCGTCATGGTAATGGAGGTAGATTGGCAGTGGGGGTGGTGGCAGCATGGTGGCCAACGGCAACAACAGTGGATTGGCATTGATGGTGGGTGGCAAAGGCAATGTTGGTGGTCTGGTAGCATTGGTGGTGAAAGGGAGGAAGAAGAAAGTACTAATAGATTTATTCAGTCCTAAAAGTGTACTTGTGTTGGTAATTTTGCAGCGGGAGGTTATTGTCTCTGCCATAAGTGCCATCACAGCACCACTCTGTCATCACCACCAGTAAGGACCACCAGTTATCTTAAATCTTTGATCTAATTTCTAATCTTCCTCTCTCTCTCTCTCTCTCTCTATCTATCTATATATATATATATATATATATATATATTTATTGTAACTTACAAGTTTTTATCAATTCTATGATGATTGCCATAGATTTTCAACCACCAAGTAATTTCAAAAATGAAGACAAAGTTGACTTAAAGGGTAAATTGGTATAAAAGAGAACTTTTTGTTGGCATGTGCAGTGCACATGTTACTTTCGTTAATTTGACTAACAATGATTTAACGGAGGGGTTGATATTTTCGGGTATGACCGAAGAAGGGGTCGACCGGCCTGGGTCAATAGTTAAGGGTACCAAATTAAAATTGAGTCATAGTTGAGGGGTGTTTTTTGAAGTTTACCCTAAATTTTTAAGCATGGATTCTTTGATGGAATGGAGGAAGTATTATTTAAAAAGCTAATTTTTTTGATATCGTATTTTTATTATTTTACTTTTTCCATCCCAAAATGGTTGTCAAATTTGAACTTATCACAAAGATTAATGAAGTTGACTTTTAAGCTATTTTTAGTACACATACGCTAATGTCCTTAGTGTAAGTGAATACTAAGACATAATAATAATTAAAACCAAATTTAATAAATTAATACAAAAATAAACACTTATTTTAGGATAGATCATTTTTAAAATGCATACTTCTTTGGGACGTAGGAACTATATATTTTCAAATAACACATAACTTAAATATTTGTTACTACTCTCTCTGTTCCACCCAAAAAGTTTACGTTTGAAAAATCTATTTATTAAGAAATATATTAATGTCATTGGAGTTGGTCATAATTACAAAAATACTTAAGTACAATCAAGATGGTTACAACACAAATGGAGAGCAAAGATGAGAGATTATGAAAATTATAAGCATAATTTTTTGAAAGTGGTCTCTTTAAGTGTAACATCCTTAAATAATATAGTTTATTCTTTGTCTGGAACAAACTGGGTATAAAATTACTTTTTTTTGACAAACAAATGAGAAAGCAGGACACCTTTATTTTTTAAACGGAAGAATGTTTCAACCTTACCGAAAAATGAAACTGACAAAACATGGGAATACTAAGAGTGTTCGATCTCCTGATTCAATCAATTATTTACTTAGAAAGCTTTAATTGATTTTGCCTTTTTAAGTCATGATAGGAATCTAAGTGATTGATCTTAATTGATTGTTTAAAATCGCGTGTGACTTAACTAGTTGTAAACAAAATCAGTAAATGAATTTTGTTGTTCTATCATTTTTCAAAATCTAATAGTCATAGTTAGCTAATGCTTTTCTCCAAAAAAAACATGGTTTAATTCCATATGATCACTAAACAATTTGTAGAATCATTAACCTAATGTAACACCTGTGTTGGGTCGCAAGATCCAACCTTTTCCTTTATTTTTATTTTGCATTTCTTAGTCATTTATTTAGTATTTTTAAGTATTTCATTTTATTATTTTATTTTATTCACTTTTCGGATTTCTTGGAGAAAAGTAAAAAAAGTGTTTTATGACAAGTAAAAAATCTTCATCCCAAGATATTCTGGAGATTTGATCAGCTCAATTTAGGATTTTGTGATTGCTAAATTATAGGGATTGATTAGAAGTTTTGGTATGATTAGTCTCCTAACCAAAGTAACACTCTTATTCATTTTGTATATCTTGTAGTCTTTTCATATAGGTCTCTTGAAGGCTATTTAAAGAACGTCCAACTCTTCATTCCAGGGACGAAGAATACGCCAAGAAATAAAAAAATAATGAGAGATTGACGAGAAAATTTCAGTAAAGATTAAACACTCAGTTTGTGCTGTGTGATCCAGGATGCCGTCAGCATTCTGACTCACATCTACCTACGATCCTTTGCTTGGAGAATTTCTATTCACCCATTTGTTTTCTTTTGTAATACAGGTATATTACTTGTTGTGTTTGTTTTCTGTTTTATTATTCCGCTGTGCAGTGTTATCTGGAATGTGGTTCACATCTATAAGCACATTCTAGATCACATTTTAGACAACATTTACTTTCTGCAAAATTACTTTGAATATCGACCCTTACAAATCTTTCAACCTGTATTAAATGGAAAGTAGCAGATGTTATCCTCAATAATCTTTGCTGATGCCTTTGTAGTTTCATCATGTTAATTTTAATTTTTGTGTACAAAGTTTCATCATGTTGTGGATAAACTCCATTGCAACAAATTGCGTTAGATTTTGATCTCTGATCCACGTCATAATATAATTATGCCAAGGACCTAACTCTTATATATAATATATGTGTGTGTGTGTCTGGGGGGTTTTGAGTAAGTTAGTTACACGTTTCTTTTCTTGTTTCGTGGATTTTATATATATATTTTTTCCTCTCTAGTTCTTAAATTTTTGTTTTGATCATTACAGAAAAAGAAAAAAAAAATTAAACAAATATAAACAGGTATTGGATTTAACAACAAATTTCACAAATTTGATTTTGCTAATGTTAGGTCTTGCATCAGCAGACTTGCTTTGAGCAAGCTGCTTGATGGAAGGTCTAAAATCAATAGACTCTTTGTGAAGAACATTAGCAGCAGACTGACCTCAGTCTTTATCTTTTTGGCCCTGCCATAAGATAAACCAAATTGAACCATTGATCCATTTTTGAAGGATAAAGTCTTCCATCAATTCTAATCCATAGTCGCCATCAAGCTTGAGAGCACACAAGGGGAGAGAAAGAGGGAAAAGTATTAGAGTGCAAGGATGATATCTTGTCACTGATATCATTATGATTATTCACTAAAAATGCTACAAATTACTCCTCTCTTTCATATAAAGAGTCCACTATACTATTTTGGTATCTTTCACTTAAAGAGTCCACTTTTAAAAAGTTATATTTATAATTTTCATAATTTTTCATCTTTACCTTTCATTTGGGTTATAATCATCTTGGTTGTGCTTAAGTATTTTTGTAATTATGATAAACTCCAATGATACTAATATATCTCTTAATAATTAGACTTTTCAAACGTGGACTAATATATCTGTTGATAATTAGATTTTTCAAACGTGGACTATTTGAGTGAAATGGAGGGAATAGCAATTTTACTGATGAAGAGCGAGATTACTGTGTGTATCAGCAAGGTTGTTGATACTTTATACACATTAGCAATCTTGCTCTCTACGTCAGCAAGTTTGCTGATTTGTAATATTTTTGAATAGTAATATCACGTTATCAACAAAGACATGATATTACAAAAGAAAGAGGGTATAGATGTAGGGGATTTGGGGGAAGATTTGCTTTTGCCTTACAAGAGACAAAATTAAGGGTATAGCAATCTTACTCTCTATGTCAGCAAGCTGTTTACTCACGTTTTTTTTCTTCCTCCAAGATATCTTGAAGCTCAAACATTCAAGACTAATTCTTGAACCGGGTAGAATCATAACAATAGTATAGATATCCCTATAAAGTTTAAAAAACGAAAGCATTCTTATGAATCAAAGCCAAAATATATATTTAAGCTTGAACAATAAGTTAGATATCCAAATTAATAGTCTCAATAAAATAGCAGGGTATCAAAGAAGCAGCAATTTGTTCAAAGTTATGGGATTAGTACTCATTGCAAGTAGTGTATTGAGAGAGGTGACTTGGCTAACTAGTACCTTGTGTTAATTTATGCATTTCATTGTGTCCCTCCCCTCCTTACATGTCATGTCCAACTCTTCCACATTAGAATTGGAATTGGAATTATTATTTTGTTTTTTTAACGACACAATTTTATAATACTCCCTCCATTTTAAAATTATATTTTTTTTATCCGTTTCAAAATAATTATCTTATTTGAAAGTTTTTTTTTAGGACATCATTTTTACCATTTTATCTTTACTTTTTTTTTTAAAATTTAATTATAGACCACATGCATGTGCATTAAAGAATCAAATTGAAGATATCGGATTGGGTTCGTAGGATATTTGGCAAATTATCTGTTAAAACGAACAAACAATTACTTAGCATAGGATCCCGTATAATGTTAATGAGCCTACTATATATAGTGGTAGAGTCCCAGAGTGAATGGACTATGGCTGATTGCGATCAGATTTCGCCGTAGCCTCTGGGTGAAGATACCATCTCTGTCAATGACTGATGTACAGGAGTCCGTGTTGTAGTAGGATTCGTGCCTGCGGATAGTTCGAAGAGAGTTCCGTATATAGTATTAGTGTGAAATGACCGTAGATAAGTTGGAGAGAATATTTCGTATTCTACATAGTAGATAATTGAGCAAAAACTACCGTCGGTCTAGTGACCGTGGGTTTAGCTATCAGCCATCCAATAAGGCCTCCAATCAGTGCGACCGCGAGTCTAGCCACCATGGATCTAACAGTGAACCGATCGTCACTAAGGCAACCACCCTTGTTATTTTCCTTAGCTTTATTAACTTGCTTTGACCGTTGCTTGTTAACCACCGGTCATTCACTTAATAATACGATTTCACCCTTAGTGGAAATTTAGGTAGTTCACAAATCAATTTTTTTTTTTTAATTCGTGTGTCAAATCAAATAAGACAATAATTTTATAACGGAAGGAGTACTATATATATTAAGGGTTAATGGCAAAATTGACCATTGGCTAGCTATAGCATAAGGATCCCTTAGTAAAACTTGAAGTGTGTTCAGTGGCGAAGCCAGATTTTGACCCTTAAGGGGACCAAGTTAATTTTAAAAAGTAATATGTAAAACTCAAAGAGAACCAAGATATAATAACAAAGGTTATAGTCATAATATAAAGCGGGTAATATGCATATCACTAAAAGTCTAGGGAGGCCATGGCCACCCTTGACCTTGCTTTGCTGTGGCTTCGCCACCACTGAGTGTGTTGGTTGAAAATTAGAGAATTAATAAGCACTCCTTCCGTTTTAAGCAAAAAGTTCACTTTTTATTTTTAGAAGTCAACATGTGCTTTAATCAAACTAAAATTTCATATACTTTACTTATATTTAAGAAAATAAAATTTTACTAATTAAAATTTATATTAGGAATACTATAGATTACAACTTTCATAATTTTGTAAAAATAAATAAATCTATGTAAATTATCATTTAGATTTTAATTAAGTTGAATAAAAAAAAATTAAAAATAAATTTTTTTACCTGGAACGAAAGGAGTAATTAACATAGCTCTAATGAAAATGTAGGTTTTATTACAATCACACTATATTTTTATTACTCCTTTTTATAAGTTTTTTTTTTTTCCTTAATTCCTGGTCATCAAAAGAAAAATTGTAAACCAATAAAAGACAAGATAATCTTCAAAAAGTTAAAAATTGTGTAAAAGTTGGAGGAGTAGGTCACTTTTGCAAATGTCATTGAGTGTGAAATCAAAATGGCTCCCCCTTTGTAATTAAAGAAGATAATTTACAGCAACAAAGTTGAACACTTTCTGCTTGTAAAGTATGCTGTTAAACGGTCTCTCTAGTCTTGTCGTGTGGTCACTATCATTTGTTGTTTAAAATTGTTCTTAATTGATTGGTACTAACTAATTCAATGGTGAGGCTATTTTTCTTCAACTCTTTCCCTCGGGGAGGGGTAGGATTGATTTTACGCTCAAGCTTCCCTAAAGATGGCGGACTCTCTCTCTCTCTCTCTCTCTCTCTCTCTCTCTCTCTCTCTCTATATATATATATATATATATATATATATATATATTAAGATAAATATTATACATACTCTTGTTAATAGTGTATAGATTATAGGATTTTAAATCGATAAAAACATGCTTCGTAAAATCTCAGGAGCATTGTGGATGGAGCATATGAAAACCCAACGAATGAATTTTTTTTTGAAGACCAAAGCAGTTTTAAAATTAGAATTATTATTGATGAGCGGAAAATCCATAAGAAATTTCAAGCAGAAGTTTGCACATGTTGGCAATAAATAATTATGAAATTATTACTATTAGCATTTTAAATTTTAATTGGTACATTTGTGAAGTATTCAAAATTAAACATGTTGATATTAAAATTTGGAGTACAAATAGCAAAGTATTGATGTGAATAAATAATTTTATCAAACCTTATATATAGAAGTATATACAAAGGATTCACTATTAACCAGTGTTCTAAAAATAGCTAGGCGGGCGCTAGGCGCCAGAGCAGGGCCTAGCGCCTAGGGACCTAGTCGGGATCTAGTCGGAGTCTAGGCGGGGCCTAGAAATCGAGACATAATTACACATTAGGTACATACTAAACCTGGTGCAACAATAGTAAATAGCTAAATATGACCAAATAAACTAAAAGTAATGATTACATTACAAAATTAAAAATTAAAATCAAATTCTCTATGATTTCAAAGTGGAGGGAAGAAGGGAATACTTTAATAACTTGAGGGGGGAGGAAAAATACTTAGAGAAATATTTTAATAACTTGAGGGAGGAGGGGAAATACTTTAATAACTTGAGGAGGAGGTTGTCATTTTGAAAAGTGAATTAAAACCCTTAAACCAAAAGCTGACCGACTATCTCTCTCTCACAATTCACAAAGTTTTCACAGACGTCTCTCTCTCTCTCTCACTATGAGATAGATGACAGAATTTCGATGCCGACGACAATCTTTCGCTCTCGCTCTCTCTTTCTCTCTCGCTATCTTTCTCTCTCTCTCGCTCTCTCTTAATTTCTCCCACTCTCACTCTCTCTTTTACCTCTTCAACAGCATATCGCCTCCTTTCCCACCGTAATCAATCCAGTCATTTCGACTACTTCCAAGCTGTGGATCTCAGTCACGTTGACTCCCCTCTTCCGATGTCGAACTTATCTAAGCCCTAGCTGTCCAGAAGATTGAGGACGTCATTCATCGCATCGTCGTGCGTCGCTCTGCCCTTGATTGACTCCCCTTCCTCCAAGGTTCCTCATACTGGGTCCCTCCTCGACAAAATGCGTATGACATCGCTCAAATCGGCTGGGCGTTAGGCGGTGCCTAGGCTGACTAATCAGCAATTTTTCGTGGTGGCAATTTTTTGTCCGATTTAGCCTTAGTCGTGGCATTTGGGGGGCGCCTAAAGCCTAGTCGCGGCGTTTGGGGGGCGCCTAGAGCCTAGTCGCGGCGTTTGGGGGGCGCCTAGTGCCTAGGCGGGCACCTAGAGCCTAGTCGCGGCGTTTGGGGAGGGCCTAGCGCCTAGGCGGGCGCCTAGAACGATTTTTCGAACACTGCTATTAACACTCCAAACTTTAACTACGGCACTTTATTAATGCTTAAATTAACTTGTATCAAATGTTTTATTTATATATATACTGCACTCTAAAATATTACAATTAAAAGATGAGATGCTAATTGTGCTTACTAATTATATAAATACATTTAGTCATATGTTTCTAGTTGTGTCCCGATTGATGATGGGTCTATTAAAGAAGAATATTGTTAGAGCTTTTTCAATGCAATCATTTTATTTAGTAAAAAAATATTATATATGTAGAAAAGATAGATTTTTTTTCAAAAAAAATCTTCTTCAATTCAAATTTCTAATGCTGAGGTGGAGATGATGTGTCATTTGGAAACACATCCTCTACTTCTAGAAGGTCACATAGGGCATGTTTGTTTGATAATGCAATACTGCATTACTTAATATATTAAGTATCTCTTAAAAATAGCCAAAAATTTATAGATATCAGTTTTCAGAGTTTAATTTTCAGTTTTAACAAACAGAGCCTTAGAGGATGTCTTTTCATTCACGTTATTTACTGTTAAATTTTTTTTTTTTTGTGAATCAGTTACAGTTACAGTATGTAAATTTTTTTTTTTACTTTTTATAAATAATTATAAATCAATGACAAGTCTGAAAAAATATTATAAAAGAATTCTTGCATTTGAGCACATTTAGAAAAATGACTCTCTATCTTTTAAATTTTTTACAACATATAAAAGAGGTATTCTTGTTTAAACATGACATCTAGAAAAAACTAGATGATAACATTGAAGATACTTTCATAATTATATCAAAACATGAAGGCTCTATTTGGATTTATGATCATTTAGTGTTTTATATATATATATATATATATATATATATATATATTGTTTTGTAATGATTGGATGTAATAAGTAAAAAAGTGATTGAAAAAAATAAAAAATGCTAGGTTTACAACTCTTTTTACAATTATTACTACAAATAAATCTTGATAAAAGGCAAATGTGTATTAGAGAAAAACAACTTTACCCTTTATTAAGGATTAATTGTAAAAATAGTTATACAAATAATTGTAAACCTAACAAAATTTTCTAAAAAATATGTGATTGATGAGACGAAAAAGAAAATAAAAACTAAATTACAAACTAAAAAACAAAAAAGATTGAGACCTGCTAAACCACACCCCCCCAAAAATACTAAATGACACCCCCAGGCAAATTTACTATTTTGCCCATATTTTTAATGAAAAAAAAAATGGCAAGACTCCTAGCAGTGGGCGGTCTTCTTGCAGGAAGACTCCCAACAGTGGGCGGTCCTCATGGATTCAGTTAAAAAGTTAACGATTCCGTTAATTTTTAACAGAAATGTTAACTTTATTTAAAAAAAAAAAAAAAAAGACCCTCAACAATGGGCGGTCCTAATGAAGAAGACTCCCAAGAGTGGCCGGTCTCTTGGAGGAAAACTCCCAATAGTGGGCGGTCCTCATGAAGTTCCGTTAAAAAGTTAACAATTCCGTTAACATTTTAACGGAAATGTTAAATTTAGAATATTAATGTTAACATTTCTGTTAAAAAGTTAACAAAATCATTAACTTTTTAACGGAACTTCATGAGGACCGCCCACTGTTAGGAGTCTTCCTCCAAGAGACCGCCCACTCCTGGGAGTCTTCTTCAATAGGACCGCCCACTGTTGGGGCTCTTTTTTTTTTTTTTTTTTAAATTGAATTAGGTGGCAAAAGAGTCTTTTCTCAAGGGAAGGGGTGTGATTTAGCATTTTTGGGGGATGTGGTTTAGCATCTATGAAAAGAAGAGAAAAAGATTATCATGACATACAGGACCATAACAAAATCCTATCCCAAAAATGATATGAGCTACTCCCTTCGTCCCATAATTATTATCTTATTTGATCTAATATACAGATTTAAAATTATTATTATTTTAATTATTAATATTAGTATAATATGTAATTTTTTTAATACCTATATATATATGGTCCATAATTAAAATAGAAAAAAAAAATAATGATAAAATGATAAAAATAATATCCTAAAAAAGAAAGTTTTATTCTGGGACGAATAAAAAAGGAAAGAAGGACAATAATTTAGAGACGTTAAAATAATTGTTATTTTAATAATTTACACACATTAAGAAAATTTACATAAAAATTGATATATCCTTATTTAAGTTCATTTATTATAGATAAGTTGCATGAATAATTTTTTTCTCTCTTAACAACTCTCTTAATAAAATTACTCCCTCCGTTCCAGGTAAAGAGTCCACTTTCCTTTTATAGAAATCAACATAAGACTAAATCAAATAAAAAATTTACATACTTTACTTATGTTTTAAAAAATAAAATTTCATTAATTAAAAACTATCTTAATAATATTATGGATTACAACTTTAATAACTTTGTAAAAACTACTAAATTTATGTTAATTATTGGTCAAACTTTAACTTAGTTGACCAAAAAAAGTCAAAAGTGAACTCTTTGTCTGAAACGAAAGGAGTAATAAATAATAATAGTTTTGATAAATTATGGATAAATATTTTTTAAAATTATATAATAATAATTATTTTTTTAAAAAAACCTTATTAAAATAATTATTATTTTGTGACAAAGGCTGTATATATATATATATATATACTTATTTTTTTATTAATTACAACAAATTAACAAACTATCTGTTCACACATGAATACAAGTACTCGAAAATCAAACTTTTCTGCAAGGGTTGATAAACAAAGGGCGCAGCAGGTGCATTAAAAGAAGAGAGAGAGAGAGAGAGAGAGAGAGATGGGAATCCAAAGTCGAATATATATATGCATGTGAGCGAGCACTAATGGTCCAACCTCACTGTCCCATGTGGCACGCCCCAAACGGTATTTTCTTCCAACGTGGCAATATAGAAACCAACGATTAGTCAGTTATCATGTCACATCTCTACCGATGACATGGATCACATCATCAAAATTCATATGTGGGACCCCCGACTGACACGTGAAATCGATATATACGTTGCGTCACCAAAGAGCATTTGTGGGTCCTTTGATGCTTTTGAGTTTTGACTAATCTGAATGGTAATTGTGTAGTTTTACGGGAAAAATATGTTATCGGTTGTGGGTTGGTGCGTGGACAGAGGTATGGTCTATTTTCATACGTCGATCCTGGGTGTATGAGTGTGAAGTAGGATATTAGTGGGGCCAAAATATAAAAAAAAAAATTCAAAGTATATATCCAGTTCCATAATGATACCTAAAATAAAATATTTCTCACCTGTTAGGGGTATAAGTCCAAATTGCCGATCGAATTGAACCGAATCGGCCAGTTCGGTTTAGTTTTGGGTTAGGATGGTTCAGTTTAGGTTTGAAAATTTTATAAATCGAGCGGTTCGATTCGGTTTGCGATTTTTGGTGTCAAACCGAACTAAACCGAATCGAATCAAACCACCATCATTTAATTTTTATTTTTTTGTTTTTATATATATATTATTTAGTAGTTAGTAATTAGTAATTGAATTTAATAAGAAAATTATTGTTGCTTGCCTATATTTGATTGAATTATTGTAATTTTAAGGTTAATTTTTTGACTTTTAATTATTTAGTTTATGTTAAAAGTATTTTTTTGATATTTAAAAGTTTTTTCTTTTTTTGAAATATTTAAATAATTAAACCGCGGAACCAAACCAAATCGAACCAAACCGATCGGTTCAGTTCGGTTCGGTTTGAAGTTTGTGACGTTTCGGTTCGGTTTGAAATATGTGAAACCGTTAGGGAGTGGTTCGGTTTGCGGTTTTGGCTCAAACCGAACCACCTTCACCCCTATCACCTGTGTATACAATGTTACTAATTATTTCACTTCGCCCCCTAAACCCAACGTCCGTTAAAAAACTCACGTTAAAGTGCACATGTCTTCCACGTGCTGGACATTTTCATCATTTCACAACAACAAAGGGGTTAATCACTTCGACTGAAATACAAGGGAGGCAAACTGTAAGATTTTTTCATCATCTACCACCAAAAATCAGAGAACTGGGTTCTCCCCAAGTACCCAACTCCTCCGCTCTACCACTACCCTATCATGCCCTCTCTCAACCAGTCCATCCTCCGCCACCGACGCCTCCCACCATGATCTCCCCAAAATCACCACCAAATCCCAACTTTTAAAATCCTACGACGTCACTCCCCCAATCAAACCTTGGCCCCAGAAGCTCTCCCCGAAACGCCTTGCCTCTTTCATCACCAGCCAACAGAACCTCGATCTTGCCCTCCAAATCTTCCACCACGCCGGTAACTATCACCCCAATTTTCACCATACTTACGAAACCTACGACTCCATCATCACAAAGCTCGCCCGTGCTCGCGCCTTCGAACCCCTTGAAGCCCTCTTAATCCAATTACAAAAATCAAGCATCAAATGCGGCGAAAACCTCTTCATCACACGCTCCGATGGATCTTTCAGGATCAGGCTCAGGTTCCTTGTTAACAAGAACGAATTCTGGAGCCTCATCTGTTCAATTTAAAAGGGGGTAAACTGCAATTCTTCGTGTCCTCTCGGAGCTTCTCTTACATTGAAGATGTTCTCTGCAAGTGGTGATGAAAACAAATTTGCTTTACCTTCGGAGCAACTATGTCGCCGGTTTTCACTTGCTGAGATTCAATCAGCAACCCATTTTCACTTGCTGAGATTCAATCGGCAACCCAGAATTTTGACGATTCTTTGGTCACTGGGCAAGGGGGATTTAGGAAGGTTTACAAAGGTCAAATCAATATTAGGACAAGTGATGCTGCTGCCATTAAGAGGCTGGATTCCACGTTGAAGCAAGGGGCCTCTGAATTTTGGACTGAAATCGATATGCTTTTTAGGTTGCATCATCGGAAAGGGGGGGGGGTTTATTTGTGTGTATTTGGACTGAATCGTTACGTCACCGGAAGGGGCCTCTGAATTTTGGACCGAATCGTGGAACCCTCGACTATCACCGGAAGCCCGATTGGTTGAAGAAGAAACAAAATCTTACAGTTTGCTCCCTTATGTTTCAGCCGAAGTGATTGCCCCCCTTGTTGTTGTGAAATGACGAAAATGTCCAGTACGTGGAAGACATGTGCACTTTAATGTGAGTTTTTTAACGGACGTTGGGCGTAGGGGCGAAGTGGGATAATTAGTAATATTGTATACCCAGGTGAGAAATATTTTGTTTTAGGTACCATTATGAGATTGGGTGGATACTTTGAGAGATTTTTCATATTTTAGCCTATTAGTGGAGTAATATATTCCCTCCGTCCCTAAATTATTGTCTTTATTTTTTTTTTATTCGTCCCAGAATAATTATCTTGTTTGAAAATTTTTTTTAAGACATCACTTTTACACCCTTATTTTTTTCAATCACATACACAAGAGTATTAAAGAAAATTATACATTATACTAATATTAATAATTAAATTAATTATTTTTTTAATTTATGTACTGAGTTAAATAAAATAATAATTAAGGAACGGAAGGAGTAGTATATTTTCTAGTGAATTAAGAATAGAATATATTTAAGGGAGTGGCAAGCAGGCTAGCTTTATACTAAAAGCCAAAAGGAGAAGACAGATTAATACTACTCCATTGCCATTGGATTGGCATTCATTTAGAGTATTAATCTAATCTGTGACACAACATTATCATTATGTTTATGTGCCTGCTACTAGTACTACTACTACTATGTTTTCTACTACAATTAACAACAATCGGGTCGTAATTACACCACACGCACTGCACCACTAGGAGTAAATGTATTAAGAGCCCGTTTGATCGAGCGTTTTGGCCAAAATGCAGGAATAAAACGCTGCTTATTTGCAAAAAATGTGTTTTAATATTAATTTTAAACGCAGCAAAACGCGTTTTAAAACGTTTTAAAACGCTAAAAAATTGATATCCCAAACGTATTTAAAAAGGTTAAAACGCTTATTCCTTAACATAGCGTTTCAATGCGCAAACGCAGCTTTAAAACGCTGAATTCCTAGCTTTTTCCCAAAACGCATTTTAAAACGCTAGGAATAAAAAGCTTTGACATAATATCCCAAACGCATTTTTAAAGAAAAAGGCCGCGTTTAAATAATGAAAAAATATACACCAAACGCTTTATAAGGAAAGACCTCCGTTTTTAAAACACTGCATTTTTTAAAATGCTGCGTTTTTAAAACACTGCATTTTATAAACGCTGCACCAAATGAGTTCTAAGTTTAATTTCTTTACTAATCCAACTAGCTAGGTTGAGCTGAGAGCTTTTCCACGAGCAAGCGACCTAATCTTCTTTATTTTTTAATTAGTATATGAAATCCTATAAAATTTTGAAAAAGTTAATACGTTTTCATAAAATGTATTTCCTTCATTTCACCCAAAAAATTTATGTTTGTAAAGTCTACTAATTAATGAATATATAAGTGTCATTAGAATTTGACACAATTACCAAATTAGAAACTATAGTATTACTTCATCCGTTCCTAAATAAGTGTTTCTTATTTTATTTGGCTATTCCAAAATAAGTGTTCTCTTTTTAGTTTTAGAAAAAAAAATTTAAATTAAATGTTTATTATACATGTGTTAATTGCGAGAAATAGAAGTGAGACCTACTATTTCACAGCAATAAGTGATATTTTAAGGGCATAAAAAGAAAATTATATAAAATCAAATACTCCTTTCATTTTAAAAAGTTAGTCCTACTTTCTTCTTTGGTTTTTCTCCAAAAATAGTCTTATTTATAAAAACAAAATAATAATTTTAGTGTATTTTGAAGAAATACATTAGTTACAATATTAAAAAACTTGACTTGTCGAATGAGACAATTTTTTGGGATAGAAGAAGTATTTTCTTATAATTTGCATAATTAAAATTAATAAAAATACTTACTCCCTTCGTTCCACCCAAATAGTTCATGTCTGAAATGTCTAATAATTAAGGAATATATAAGTATAATTGGAGTTTGTCATAGAGCCCGTTTGGTATAGCATTTATAAAAAGCAGTGTTTTAAAAACGGATGTCTTTCCTTATAAATATGTTTGAGATATTACTTTAATACGCAGCTTTTTTTTTCCTAGGAGCGTTTTAAAACCTGCGTTTTGGGAAAAAGTTAGAAATTCTAGCATTTTAAAACGTAGATGCGTTTTGAAAACGCTGCGTTTTCTGCCGCAGTATTGAAACACATTTTTTTGCAAATAAGCTGCGTTTTATCCTTGCGTTTTGGCCAAAACGCTCGACCAAATGGGCTCATAATTACAAAATGCTTGAACAATGTCAAGATGCTCATATTACATATGGAGGGTAAAGTTGAAATTTTTTTAGAAATTGTATATATAATTTTTTAAAGTAGACTCTTTAAATGAATATCTTAAAATAGAATAGTGAATCCTGTGACTAATATTTCTAAGATAAGTATAAACCGGTGATGAGAAGTCCTTTGGCGATAAATATATATCAAATGTTAATCCAGTGACTAATATTTCTAAGATAAGTATAAATTGGTGATGAAAAATCCTTTGGCGATAAATATATATCAAATATGGCGTAACTCGAACAATTAGAAGGATATTGAAGATAAGTAAGTCAAATATCCAAGTATCTGAGGATACATCATACATCCAACATTTTACATTAGCTACTTGAGTATAAAAACACACCCAAAAAATGTTGTCACGACAATGAAAGTTTTTCAGTCATAGACAACAGTATCAAGAGAAAGAGAGAGAGAGAGAGAGAAAAGTATACAGTGAGAGAGAGAGAGAAATTAGGTGTTTTTTTTTTAGAGAGAGAGAAATTAGGTTTTTTTTTTTTTTGAGAGAGAAATGAGGATGATTGGAGAAGGTTATTGATAAATACCAAAGAGAGGGAAAAAAAATTGACCCATTCCCGCCAAATGAAACAAATTCATTTAGGCATCTCAATCTGTCACAAGTAGAGATAAATTTAACATTTTTATAAAAAGTTAGTACTATTGTTTAAAATAATAACCATAGAGACTAATAAAATTTCAAATATTGGATTTAACGACCACATTAAAAAAATTTAAACACCAAAAATGGAATCACCAAAAAAATATAAAATTCAAGAACAAATTATATATTAGTAATCCTTATTGAAATCATAATTACAACTATAAAGCGGCATAGTGGGGGTGAAAGATTCTATGTATATATAATATATTAGTACTAAAATTTACTCCCCCTCAGCTCATTTCCCTTTCATCAACTCTCTCCTCCCTCCCCTGTTTGTTAATGTAGCACTTTTGTTAGGGACTGACAAACTCCATTAACCTCACTCAAATAGTACTACTCCCACTCTGTCAGTCCCCATCCACCTCCCTCCACAGGCCACAAATCCCCTGTTTCCTCCCCATTTTTTGGTTTCTTCCTTTGACAACCATTGCTTCTGCCATTTTAATCTTTACAACTTCTGCACAAAACAAAACACTAAATCCCAAACATATCCCACCAATCTAACAACACCCCCCATTTAATTAAGGAAAAGAAAGAGAAAAAATAATGAGCAGAAAAACACCCATGGATCTACTCTGTTTTAGCTCTTCAACACTCTCTCTATGCCTCTCTCTTTCTTTATTACTGCATTCTACAGGTAATTTCAGCCATTTTCCGATCTGGGTTTTTTTCAATCTCATTGTTTTCTCAACTGGGTTTCTTACATTTTCTTGATTTAAGTCTGTTTGGTACTCATCAATGGTCATTTTCTGGCCATTCTTTGCTGCTTTAATAAAAAAATCATTTTATTGTAGTTCAAATAGCATGGAATAGAATCATGGGTTTCTTGATTTAAGCGTCTCTCACTATCTCAGGTGTACTTGGAGCTACATTCACATTTGTAAACAAATGTGACTACACTGTATGGCCAGGCATCCTTGCAAATGCCGGCAGCCCTAGTCTCGACAGCTCCGGATTCGAGCTCCCAGAAGACAGCTCCCGCACATTCCAAGCCCCCACAGGCTGGTCGGGTCGGTTCTGGGGAAGAACCGGTTGCAAGTTCGATGGATCTGGGTCGGGTACTTGTTCCACAGCCGACTGCGGCTCCAACCAAGTCGAGTGCAACGGCGCCGGAGCTGCCCCGCCAGCCACCCTAGCCGAGTTCACACTCGGGTCGGGTGGGCAGGATTTCTACGACGTCAGTTTAGTGGACGGGTACAATATTGCTATGATAGTTGAAGGGACTGGCGGGTCGGGTATGTGCGCCACAACCGGGTGCGTGAACGACTTGAACCGAGCGTGCCCGGCTGAGTTGCGATACGGGGAGGGCGAAGCTTGTAAGAGCGCGTGTGAAGCGTTTGGGACGCCTGAGTACTGCTGTAGCGGCGCGTACAACTCACCCGCCGCCTGTAAGCCGACGGTTTACTCGCAGATGTTTAAGTCGGCTTGTCCGAGGTCGTATAGCTACGCTTACGATGATCCGACTAGCACGTTTACTTGTACGGGCGCTGATTATACGGTGACGTTTTGCCCATCCATGCCAAGGTAAAGTGTTTTGATATACTCTTTAGTCAAAGCGAAGCTATACGTTGAACTCTTTTTTCTTTGTTTCCTTGTTGATTTTGAGATCTATTAGCTCTTAAAAATGTTAAACTAACATACTGAAATTGCTATAAGTCATAGAAATATGTAGAGTAACTTATATTGATGCATTAAAAGTTGTATTGTATAACTCTCAATGCTTTTGGTGATTTGTACTAAAAGTTGTATTGTATAACTTTCAATGCTGTTGTTGATTTGTATGATACAACTCTTAGTGCATTCTTATTTAAGCATGGTGGATTCATGGGCGTATTCTACGGGTGTGTATATATATACACATATGTATATACACACACATTATATGCTACATACTATACATATTATATACAGCACTCTTGTCTGCTAAATACTGCACATTTTTAATAAACAATTACTAAAATGCCCTTACTCAATTTATCAAATTACTAGATACCTTAAATTATGTTATTTTTATTTAAACATTATCAGTTAAAAGTATATCTACTATCCTTTGAATATGCTCTCTAAAAGCCCGTTTGTTCGTGCGTTTTGGCCAAAATGCAGGGTTAAAACGCAGCTTATTCCTTAACTTAGCGTTTCAATGCTGCGTTATAAAAAGCAGTGTATTGAAAACGCAGCTGTGTTTTAAAACGCTGAAATTCCTAGCTTTTTCCCAAAACGCAGATTTTAAAACGCGGTAGGAAATAAAAAGCTACGTTTTGACATAATATCCCAAACGCATTTATAAAAAAAAAAGGCGCGTTTTAAATAATCTGCGTTTTAGAAACGCTACGTTTTCAAAACACTGCGTTTTCAAAACGCTACACCAAACGGGCTCTAAATTTTTATCCTCTCTGTCGGTCTACCATTATTCAAACGATGGATGCTAATTACGAATAGCGTTGGTGGAGATAGCTATTTAGCGGTGATTTTATTTATTTATTGCTTGAAATTGTTTAATTTTTTTTTTCAAATAATGATGGCCGCCTCGGTGAATGGCCCTTGAAAGGAAAGCCGGCCGCGATGGGTGGCCTATTCTCCCATAGCCGGCCACCTTACCCGGCCTTAATAATAAATATTTTTTTTTATGTTTTTACAAAATTGATTGGTTTAATTTTGAAAAGGCTGGCTAGACTCTCTCAAAGAAGCCCTGCTGAACTAGGCGACTTTCGTAAGAAAAACTAGCCAGTCTAACCATTCTTCTTAGTTAGGGCTGGCCCCTTTGGCTGTCTCTCTCTCTCTTTTTCAATATAAATTTTTTAATGTTACAATTTTTTTTGGTTAAATTAGTCATAAAGTGAAAAGTAAATTATTTTCTTTAGTTTGATTTTTTTTAAATAGGGAGAAGGGCAATATAATGATTGGTGTTTTAAAAAGGTGCGGTATTTAGCAAATAGGGGTGCAGTATTTAGTACAACTTATACTATATAACATTACAAGTAAGATTTAGAAATTGCGTCATAAACAGTTGTAAGGAACAATTATTCAAAGTAAATATTTAATACAATGACATTATTAGTTATCGAAAAAATATTCAGTAAGCACCATAGCATCGGTTAATGTGGTGCTCCAGAATCAATGAGAAATCATGAAATTGTTGACTTTGGGATAACTGTTAGGCTATTGAACCCTTAAAAATACATTGACATTATTAGTTATCGAAAAAATATTCGGTAAGCACCATAGCATCGGTTAATGTGGTGCTCCAGAACTAATGAGAAATCATGAAATTGTTGACTTTGGGACAACTGTTAGGATATTGAACCCTTAAACTTTTTGAATATTTCATAGACATCTAAAAAAAAAGTTGTCCACGTTAGCATTTTTTTATTTTTATGGTCTCTCATTGGTTCTGGAGCACTACGTCAGCAGTTGATGTGGCAGCTGAATATTTTCTCATTAGTTACCCATCACATTTTAGACTCTAGGTTGCCTTCTATCACACAAAAATGCACACACACACACACACACACACACACACACACACATATATATATATATATATATATATATTGGGGAAGCCGAGGGGGGAGGCGCAAGTGTTTGATACTCTTTACCCAAAGGCAAGATTTTGTTTTGACTCTATATTTCTTTTGTCATCATGTTATTTTTCATAGAAATATATTGTCTAATTAATATTATTGTATTAAGAGTTGTATTGTACATTTTTCAATTCTTTAGGTGATTTGTATGATACAACTCTCAGTACATTGATATACAATTGTAGACGTATTTTCTATGTTAAATATAACAAAATATTTGTGTGTGTGTGTGTATATATATATATATATATATATATATATATATATGTTGCATTACATAAGGTCTAGAAAATGTGTCACTAATGGTTATAAAGAATGACTATACGATGAGTAAATATTTAATACATTGACATCATTAGTTTACTAGGTTATTTTGTGGTCCTGAATCACCATGTCATCATAAGTAACAGTGATTAGAACTAGTGAAAGACTATGATAGATGATGTGGTGGTCTAGAACTAATGAGATTCTATGAAATTGATGATGGGGACATCGTTAGCTGAATATTTTTCATTTTCATAAGTTTTTCACCTCATCATTTTTTTTCATTTTCATTTCATGGCCTCTCATTGGTTCTGGAGCACCACGTGAGCTAAATATTTTCTCATTAGTTACCCATCACATTTTAGACTCTAGGGTGCTTCTATCTCATATATTTATTGGGGGAAATGGTGAAAATTCTAAAATATGATTAATTGTTAATAACATGAGGGAGTGCAAGTCTTTGCAAGTTAGTAAGAGGAGAGGCTACGAGTGTGTTCGTATCCAGCAGTTGGTGAAAGGAAAAGGATTGTCAAGTCTCCATTCTCATAGTCACCATTCTCGTTTGACAGCATAATTTGGCTCAGTCTCTCCTTGTATTAGCATAAAACACACAAAATAAGCCACTAACATATATTGGGTCAATTTATGTTGTCAATTAAATGATTGTACCGATAAGATTGTGCATTGTAATTCATCCTAATGACATTAGAATATATACCAATGATAGCGTTATATATTATACTCCCTCCGTCCCTAAATTATTATCTTTCTTTCCTTTTTTGTCCGTTCCTAAATAATTGTTTTGTTTGAAACTTTTCTTTTTAGGACATCACTCTTATCAATTTACCCTTACTTTTTCTTCTTACTTTAATAATGGGCAATATGTACATGGGCATTAAAGGAAACAACACACTATACCAATATTAATAATCAAGTCAATTGTTTTTTCTTAATCCGTGTGTCGGGTTAAACAAAACAATAATTTAAGGACGGAGTGAGTATAACTTATCAAAAAAAAAAAAGTGTAATATATATTATATATATACTCCAAACTTTTCAAGACAAAGAAGCCAGCTTGTGTATTTGGGCTCAGTCACATGTTAGCTTTTCAGTTTCAGAAATAACTTAATTTCTTAAATCCCTGTCGTAAGTTTGAATATCATTAAGGTGCTTTCTAATGCAATTTTTTTTCTTTTTTAAATATCTTAAAGAGTCCTTGTAAGATGTTTGTTGAGATGACCTTTTCCATGATCTACAATGGAAAAGGAGATATATAAATGCATTTCCTTGTTCCAAATTTGTGCTCAATATTTGGAGTATGCTACAAAGAAGTGGTACTGGAAAAGGTTTAAAGACCTTTATCAATCTTTCAAAACTTCATATCAAAGTTTTATGCAAATTGCTTTTACTATAAGTCGAGTACATTAAATGGTTGTACGATACAATTTTAGTTAATTGATAGTTGTATTGTACAAGTATTTAATGCATGCGATATATACTAAACTCCATTTGTACAAGTATTTGTAAAAAAAAATAAAAATTGTGTAATGGATATAGGAAATGCTAGGAATTCCTAATTTATTTATTAATTTTTTTTTTTCAGTTTGGATTTCAATATCTTATCTCAACTTTATATTGCAACCCATCTGACACTCACGTGATTAGAAAGTCTGGTGGCTCCATAACTTAGTAATGTAATATGCACTAGTATCTAACCAATGACACGAATCACCAGAGTTGGGTACCAATTACATGAATTGCCGAGGTAGGATTGGAAGCTGGATAGAATGCTGAATCCTAGCATTGCTCAATAGATATAGAGAGGTATTAATTGAAGTTGTTGGGGGATTTGAATTCAGTGAAATTTTGCCAGTAGTTAATTGAGCAAATTTACTAGGTCAACGAATCCAAAACATAATTGTATAGTACTACTGTATGTACTAGTGTGGATTTCTAATTAATGGGTATTTATATCTCTGGTCTTGTGCAGTCAGAAATCTTCAAGAGATACATCAACTCCAACAACAACTACCCCTACAAATGGTGATGGATCGGTAATGGATGGGTCAAATTCAGGGTACAATTCAGAACCAGAAACAGGATCAGGCACAATGGGAACTAGCTCAGAATCCGGATCCGGATCGGCAGCATCCGGTTCCGGCTCAGGTTCTGAAGCTTTGCTAGCTGATGGGTCATGGTTAGCTGGTTTGGCCATGGGTGATTCAACTAGGAATCTCTCACCTCGTTCTCTATATTATGCTACTCTTTGTTTCTTTGTTTCTTTCCTTTTCTTGTAGTCTCTCATTGGGTCCGAGTCCGGATCCAGGTCGATGTTAGACATTGAGAGCAGCCTTGAAGTGGGAGTGGGCAAGGGGAATTTTGCCTTTTGTCAGGAAAGCTGGCAAAGATCCAACCAAATTGTAAACCCACCTAGCTTTAAGATTTCTTTCATGTTTATATACATAAAAATGTTTTCTTTCTAAGTGTCTTCTTTTTAGATTGTCTTTTTTTTTTTTTTTAATTTAGCTAGTTATTTTGTTTTGTACTATTAAATTCAAGAATTGGATGATTGTTGATCCTTTATGTAAATATGAAGTAATGTATGTTTGAAAAAGTAGAAAGATTCACTTTTGTGGCTGTTTGCTTTACGTTCTTGTCATTTGTCTATTCCAGTGGAATTGCGTTGTTATGTTGTTTGGTAGTAGGAAAAGTGATGTTGAGATGTTTGGTTGGATTTTTCCAAGGAAAATGACTTCTACTTCATCATGTTCCGTTATTTGAAGACTAAAGTAAGGCTGAATTTCTCGTTGCAGCATAAGTCAAGGGACCAGATTATATTTGTTCCTAAATAATAGCCAAGTTCACACTCAATGCGCCATTGTTTTGAAAGTAACAACCTATTTTACTAGTTGATACCACAGCTAATTGTGTTAAATGGTTGGTTGTGCACTGAGCCTATCAGCTAGGAATGGCATCCTGGCTAGTGTTTTCCCGAGAATGCCTGGACAATTAATGCGTGCTTCACTCGGAACGAACATCACTACGTGCCACGCTACGAGTTTTGTGTGCTTTGAAAACATGGCTACGAGTTTTCGTGTGATTTGAGAACATGGCACGGCAAATTAGGTTTAATTGTATTGTCTGTAAATTAGTATGACATAAGAGGCATATTAGCTTTATACTAAGATTCAACTCTAGGCTTTTTACAGTTGAATACTAAAATGTCTAGTTTCATCACTTTGACAGAGTGAAAATGTCGAATTCGCTGTTCTATTCTCATAATTAACACTTAACATGTATTCACCTAAGAACCCATCAAAGCTAAATGAGCCATGATCATCTGTCTGACCTTCCATGAACCCAGTATGCCATTCTTTCAAGAGCTTGTCCACAACATCACCAGCTGGGAGGTTCTTGAAATTGTTATCCGTTAGGCACATTTCATAGCAACCATTTGGATGTAGTGCTGTCCATAGCATAATCCCATTGACAGCAGGGTGTGAAAAGACTTCTCTCAACACTGTTTCAAGATATTTCCCCTACAAAGTAAAACCCAAGGGTTATTCAATGATGCATGGTATGAAGATGTCAATCTTGGACTTCAATTCTGTTTTGGTAAGAGTATTGGATGCATTAGATACTTGTACTCTGCAAGTACTTATTGGTTTACTGCATTTGTGCTTGTGCTGTATAAGTATTAAAAAAAACTTAAATGACGGCCCAGTGCACGAGGCTCCCGTTATTGTGGAATCTGAGAAAGGTCTAATGCAAGCAGTCTTATTCGTGCAAATAAAGAGACTGTTTCTGTCTACCTAATGAACCTAAGTAAAAAATCAATGTACCTCATACTTTCCAAGTTTTTGTACTAAAACATGGACGAATCGTTTGAAGGCATTAAGTGATTGTACCACATGTACTCTGTGCATTTCCACTTGTACCTCAATGCAGTTGGTGCAAAAGAATGCATGCCCTTGGCATTGTCTAGGTTCATACTTATCAAACATGTTAAATTGAGTTATTCAGATTTTCACCATGAACTTTTAGAAAAGAGGACTATGCTTACCTGTGTTTCCTTGTCAAGTGTGTTGCTGATATCAACTTCTGTGAGCCAAATGGGAAGTTCAAGTGTAGCCAACTTGTCAAGCGTGGCTCTGATTAAAGGTGGGTTCGGTATTGTAAAATGACCTTCTAGTCCAATTCCATCGGCGTAAACACCACCTTGTTCAAGCTCTTTTAGCCTCGAAATATAGGCATCTACTGTAGAATTAACATCATCACAAGTCTCAACTACGTTGAAATCATTCATGAACAAAGTTGCTAAAGGATCCGATTTGTGTGCTATCTCGAAAAATTCCAATGTGGCATTGGGGCCAAGTTTTGACTCGTAGAAATCAAAATGAAGCATTTCATTGCTGACATCCCAGTGCACGAATTCAGTTCTGTAATGAGTCATTAAACTTTTTATTCGAGATTTGACTGCTCGCTTCAACTCGGAACCTGTTAGGTTACGAACCCATGAAGGCGTATAAATTGGGTCCTCCCAAAAGATGTTATGGCCTCTAACCGTGATTTGGTGAGCACGAATGAATTCCAGCATTTGATCTGGTACTGTGTAGTTGACCTGACCCTGTTGGGATTCTGTTGAGTACCATTTCAGCTCGTTTTCAAACACTGCTGCATTGAATCGTTCGAGGAACCACTCCTAAAACGATTCATAAAGAAACCGTAAACTTTGAATGATGTTCATTAAGATGATTATAGTTTAATCGAGACACTGATAAAGCTTCTCATTACCTGGTAGCGAGAATTTCCCAGAATGGTTTTGGCTATGGCAGAACCAAAAGGGAAATCTTTTGAAGTTTGCTCTATTGTTACGGTTGCACCTTGCAGCCTTTCTCCGTGCACATCTGACACATGGATCATCGCAGCACGTTTCCTTTCCTAAACATACGGAAATTAAATTCTTACAATCAACTGGTATTAAAGATTTTGTATCTTGTTCATTCCTCGAGATTCTGATAAACGATAAAGAATCATAAACAGTCGAGTTTCTAGTAGGTTACAGTTTTGATCATGTCTTCTTGGTTTGTTTGCCACTCCTGATAAGTGAAGGGCTGCAATGAAGTGCTTGCAACTGTTATGTTGATCTCTTTCCCTTCTGAACTCTGCAACAAAAGGCAGAAAATGTGTTGAGAGTACACATTCTGTTTTTCATTGTGAAAAGTTTTCATCATCGTCTATTAGCCATACCTGAAACTCTATGAGGGCATAGTTTGACGGAGAATCAAGAACGAATCCGCCTTTGAGAAATGACCAGCATTCTTGCTTAGCGATGACATTCCCGATACACTTGTGTGTCGTGTTATATAGGGTTATGTTTGCGGTAATCACAGCTGAATCTACTCCACTTATCTTGACCCAACCTGTGAATCCCAATTTTTGTTCTAAGTCCAGTTAACACTATGCAAATGATACTTGGCATTTCAGAAATTACATTGTTTGCCTCTCTTAAATACTCCCTCTGTTCGAACCAAAAACTCTTTTCCATCTTTAATAGTCAAAATGTGACTAAATCAAATCCAAATTTAACATACTTTACATATGTTTTAGGAAATAAAATCTCATACACTAAAAACTACATTAAAAATACTATGTGAATTACAACTTTTTTTACTTTATAAAATCAAATAAATTTATGTAAATCGTTGATCAAAATTTACTTATTTTGACCCAAATAAGTCAAAAGTAAACAATTTGATTGGAACGGAGGGAGTATTACTCTATGAGTTAATGAGTTTTATGGTCAATGTGACACTACGTTTTCATTATTTTGCTCCCATAAGTCATAACTGCACGATGATCCTTTCAGTGCACAATCTTGGAACGATCAAATGCATGCAACAACAAACAAATATATCTTCCGTACTTTTTCTTCTTGCGACATTTTCCGGACCAAATTAAGTTTCAAAACCTTTGTCACAAAAGAAAAATCATTTCCCACAGTTGCTTCCAAAAGATAATTCAGAATACAGATTTGGCATTAGGAGTATGTACAAAAACAAAATGCTTTCATAATTTTGTAACAACATGCATAAAAATTCGTAGAAAAAGTTGGGATGATGAGTCTTATGAAATGCATAGGTAAAAGGCTCACAATCCTGCTGTATGACAGCTGACATCAATTCGAATACTAAGTATACAGTCTCTATCTTGCTCTTAAGTTGTCAATGGCTGGTCATGATCCATGTCTTTGTCATGACAAACCAACTTCACATTTTTGGTTTCCCCGAAACATCAGGTAGATAGGTATGAAACCCGACCTCAAACTATTAATGGGAAATAGCACCACATCGGCTACAAGATATGCATGATTAATCAAAGTTCAACAAAATTTGACTAATTAAGAAATGCTCATTGTTAAGAATTTCGGATATTGGTTATCATTGATCATCTATATAATGTTCAAAAATGTTGGCGAAAACTCAACTGGAGAAAGAGTAGACGGTGCTCCCTGTGAGATTGTGCAATACAAACGCAGTCGAATAACTCTTACTTCCTCCAGATTGATTCATGTTAAGTTTAACGCTGACAGCTTGATCATCGATGATCCCACCATTGTAAAGAGGATTCTCAGGCTCCGATTTGCACTAACACAATGGTAAATAAAAATCATAAGATTGTGTCAAAAGAATGAAAAATAAATATAAATAACATTGATCACCAATGATCATTGATCATTATAAGAACACTAAAATGGAGGACACTGTATGATATGATAATAGTGCATAAATACCTCGGTGTAAGCCGAATAATCATAAGATGCCAAAGACAAACGGCATAAAATGGTGAGAAAGAAAATTAACAAGAAAAAAGATTGAGGGTCTTTCATGGTTTCCTGAATAGAGCTCTGAACTACAAAATGAAATCAAGGGGAAAACCCCTTCAAGTATTTGAAGTTTATAATGGAACTTTACAAGAAACTGGCAAGAAATTTAATGAGGGAGAGAGAAAGACAAGTTGGAAAGTTTGTAATCACCAGAGGGAATAAGGAGAGTCTAAACAGCCCCGTGATAAGTCACATGAACGATAGATAGAATTTTATGGGGTGATAAATAAATTAAAATTAAATGATTAAATAAATTCTGAAAACCTCAATGTCCTCAAACAATTGCTATTCTTTTGTATTTTTGTTCCTTTTTAATATTCCTTCGTGTTTGACAAGTTAAACTTTTTAAGGATGTTGTTTTAACTGCTTGTATATTCAAGAATTTATACTACTCCTCCATCCCTTAATTATTTTCTTGTTTGATCCGGCACACGGATTAAGAAAAAACAATTGACTTGATTATTAATATTGATGTAATGTATAATTTCCTTTAGTATGTGGTCCATAATAAAGTAGGAAAAAAGTAAGGGTAAAATGGTAAAAGTGATGTTCTAAAAAGGAAAGTTTTCAAACAAGACAATTATTCTGGGACGGACAAAAAAGAAAAGGAAGACAATAATTTAGAGACGGAGGGAGTATAATTTTGTCTTTTTTAAAAAAAATGAGACTATTTTTTTGGAACAAGAGGAAAAAGAAACTACTCCCTCCCATGTCGAAGACCTTTCATTGGACTCCTAAAGGGGTTTAATTTTACGGATAGTGATTGGGCTGATAAAATTGAGTCGAAAAAGTACTTGGGTTGGTTCGGGCGTATATATTTTCGTGGTTTAAAGAAACAACACGCTGTTGCACTTTCTACAACTGAAGCAAAATACATAGCAACAACGAGTAGTGCTACTCAAGCAATGTGGTTGGTTGCTAGATTGCTTAGTGTTCTCCAATTCAAGCGAGATGGTCCAACGGAAATTTTGTGTGATAGCAATCACCAATTGCATTGTCGAAGAATCCAGTTTTTCATGGTCGAAGCAAACATATCGACATCAAGTTTCACTCCATTCGTGATTTGGTTTGAGAAAAAATGATCGTTGTTAAGTATTGTCAGACTGAGGATCAAGCTGCAGATATTTTTACGAATCCATTGAAGATCGAGCTATTTTTGAAATTAAAGAATAGAGGATTTAATGTTTTGAATTTTTATTTTACAATAATTGAAAGAAAAAAAAAGAGTAAGAGATATAGAGAGAAGCTGGATCAAAGAAAGAGAAAGTAAAAAATAAAAGACCAAAGTCCTAAAATATTGATGAGGGAACAGAACCATTGAAATTGGGCACAACCTAGAAATATAAGAAATCACCCATTGATGACATCTTTGTTTCTTATTCAATTTTCGTGTCCTTTCCCTTGCAATTTCGGAGGTTCAAGACAAAAGGTCAAAAAAAAAAATGCTAGAGCCACCTAAAGAGTATAAAAAATGTTACATCTAATGACATGGCACCCAAATTCAATATTCGATTTCAAGCAAATTTTTGGTCAAATCCTTTGTATCATAAGGCGGTAAATGTTTGATTAACATTAGATTTGAGTGTCATGTGATTAGGTGCAATATTTTAGTACTCTTTAGGTGGACGTAGCATTGCCAAAAAAAAAAAAAAAATTAGTTGGCTGTTTTGAGGGTGTAGGGTTCCTTGTTGTGGAACCAATAAGCACTCCAAAGTCCAAATGTTTCAAAACCAGACCGTTTCATTACAACATCAGTTAATCCCGCCCTTCCTTCTCTCTCTGTCCCAAACCAAAACCAACACCAACACCAACACTGCGTTCCTTCCAATTCCACCCTCGCAAGCAAGCACCACCTCCTGTGCTTTTGACCACCCAATACAGTCAACCTAACGGCGCTTGGCTAACCTCAAGCGCCGCCTCAACCACCACCACTGAGAATGGCAGACCCAATTGCTATTGTTCCTTACCATGACCCATTCGATGATCATCTCCGCACGATCGAAAACTTCCTCATGTGCGAAGAATCCCCAACTCTCGGCCTCATTGAACTCCCCTATTTCCCTGACCAAAATGCTTCTCCTAGTTGTTCATTTCCGTTTCTTCAATCTGGCGGTGATGATCAATTAATTGTGGACCCCAATGATCCCTTCTCCGATCCATTCGTTTGGAGTTTATGTAAAAGGGATCATATTTTTGACAATTCCCAAGCGGGTTCATCTAAATTTTGTGACGAAAGAAATGGTGATCCTGATGGGAAAGAAGATTTGGATTTTCAAAGTTCAAACGTTGGAAATCCGATTCACCCGCCACCAAACCCCCCATATACGTGCAGTTGTTGTCAAGTTCTTAGAGAAATCACACATACTAATGGTGTGCTGAATGTCTTTATGATGTGTGTGTGTGTGCGCGCGCGTGTGTGCATATTCGTGATAATGTTCCATCAGTTCAGAAGGAAATGTATCTGTTTTATTTTTCCTCTTGATTTATTTTTGTTGGTAGGCATCGATGTAACGAAGCTTGAGATTCATGGAAGACTTGGTATGATTTGTCACGCTGTTTACGAAAAGTATAGCATCGATTCAAGTAGTAACCAAAAGCACGAGTACCAAATGTTCGAGTAAGTTTCGTAACTTAATTTTTCCCTCCAAAAATTTTAAGGTCGAATTAATATGTTTCTAAGCAACAGTTTACGAATGTGGTATAATAAGTAACTTGTAATTTAGTTTTTGTACGGAAAGCATAGGGAATGTGAAGCATTTCCTAGTACAGTACTGCGAAGAGCAAAAAAGACGTGGTTATGTTATGCTTCAAGACCCTCTCTTGATCTTCTATGAAGCCTTATGTGTTGGATTGGATTGGGATGACAGTATCGACGCTGATGATTTTATTCAACCTTCTCCAACCAATTCAGGTCAAGTAAAACCCTTTTGAATCGAGATATTCTTCAATATCGAGTAGCGACAAACGTTTACAAGTGCTTCAACATTATTATGATCTTGAAATGGTTTATTTTTTGATCTGATAGGCGAAATTCAAATGAGCCAAGCAGAACCAATGAACCAAGCCGAGGTTGAGAGCAATAGCATGAGGGCTACGAGAAGCACTCTTTCAGCACAGGTCGCAGAACTCTTCGTAATTTTCTCATTTTACCACTCCAGAAATTGTTAGATTAGAAGCGACTTTTTTAAAAAAAAATTTGTTGTGTTAGAATGAGCGATTTTGAAAATTCAATCAGCTGCTTATTTGATTATGTTTATGAGTAGCGCAGAGGGAGCGAACGAGAAAGTTGACACTGAAAGATTTAATCAAATACTTCCATTTTCCCCTAGAGAGTGCCGCTAAAAAAATGCATATTTGCCCTACGGTGATGAAGAAAATATGCCGAAAGCATGGATTGTCACGGTGGCCTCACAGAAAGGTCTTTATTTATGAAATTCTCTTTTCTGTTAAAAAATCTACATGTTTTGGTGTTCATACATATATAATCTTATTAATACAGATAAAAAGCATTGAGAGGAAGATATCGAGGAGAGCTAAGAGTTTGACTTCAGACGATGTAGAAGAAAGGGCTCAAGCTCAGGCAGATATCGAGAGACTACAGCAAGAAATTGCAAATATCTACGCCAGATTTGGTGGTTGATTGACGAGACCTTATCACTTGTTTTTTGGAGGAAAGCACTAGAGTTGAAGATGGGAGCGTGATGCAGCGCTAACATATTACGTTGTAGAAATCGAGAGGTAAAATCAGATTTGTACATGTACATTCATTTATCTGCAGGGTAGGAACGACGGGTGAATATGTGATGAGTTATGTAAATGTTGTAGAGAGTTTTATTATATTCGTTCCATTTATATTTAGCCCATGAATTTGCAGTAAAATAACGTCGATTGACTAACTAAGAATATGATTGCTACGTTTTATGGTCACCGTAGTGGCCAAGACCCTCGATCTTGATTTTGCCTTCTTTGTCATATGCTGCCTTATTTGACCAAAGTACGGATTTAGTAGACTGAGCACAGCTATAACAGCAGACAAAGTCGCCAACTACTGTATAGCAGGCTAACCTCGTCGACATCAAACTAGAATAGAATAAGCTTCCTAAGAAGTATGATAAGTTCGTCAAGAACTAAAAACAATTCTTTGAATTGTCTGAGCATCTTCTTTCACTTGCATTAAGCCAACCAACCTTGAATGTAAAACTTAATAAAGATTCTATGCAACTTCTGTTATTCCACAGTTTTTTTCAAAAAACAAAGACATGTCGAGTTCTCAAACATTGGTTTGCATGAAACAAGTAAAGCAAGAGGTAGTCAAAGAATGGGACGAAACCATGCCATTGCCCGGAGACATCTTTGAAGGCGTTGCAGAGAGTACCAATGATGATGATGATGATGATAAGCTATTTATACCAGCAAAAGGAAGGTCAGATTTCAGTTCACAGTTAGGTAAAATTAGCAAAAAGGCAGATGATATTTGGTAATTGATAGTTAGGAAGGGAGATAGTATGGTGAAGCTACGTGTGGCTATAGTGCCTGAACAGGGTTCCAAATTGCATAGAAAGTATATGGTCAGAGCGGCTTCTAATGATAAGCGTGTCGCAGTTTTAGCAGACTTGACCTTTGATCAGTGCACTGAATTGCAAGGTGAGTTTCTGTTTCTGCCAGCGGGATAACATTTCGTAGTTTGTACAATTCAAAAAGAAAATCCAGGGGTTGGACTTGGGACTTCAAAAAACCAAAAGTGTCAGATTTGAATCCTTTCCATACGCCCTTAGCGTAAAATAGTCAAAAATAGCAAAACACTAGGTAATGATGCTATTTAAGTTAGTTGAACGAAATTGTTTTATGTGTGCAGAAAGGAGCAGGAGGGTGATCAACGTGGAGTCGAGGGGATTCAAACAAAAGGGAGTGAAGTATGACTGGAAGACAAAGGTCGGAACGTACCTGCCAGATCAACGCTTTACAGTTGTTAGTTCCATTCTGTTCATGCCGGTGACAAGAGAGCGTGATATTGAACCCACTACAGTGAGAGCCATGACCTGATTTTTCTACAACCGTTTCAGGAGTTCCTCTTGTATTCATTAATATCCAAACAGAACAAATAATCACCTCGGTAAGATGCAAATCGAACCTAAATTGATATGCAAAGGGATGGCATAGTCGATGTTGTGTTGAGGCAACTACGCATGCCCTAACAAATTTTCTGTTTTTTTTTTATTTCTCTTTCTCTTCCCCTTTAAGGAGAGAGCTAATGTTTCAGGAAAGGAGATAACTCGAGGTAGGCAACAGAACTATACTACAGGCCAGATTGTGCAAGGTGTACGACTATGTTTTCTACCTGGAATTGCAGAGGTTTCACTTGAATTGTCTCCAGAACCACGAGAAGTCAGATTTGGAATGGACATCAAAAGAAGAGAAGAGGTAGGCTAAATGCATTTCTAATGTAAGTCCACTTATACCTTTAGTATTTCATAAGAGATCTCGGTGCACACAAGGCTCTCGCCATCAATGTCGGGTTTGGAAAGGGCCTAATCTATAGAGTCTTAGATCTACAAGCAAAGAGACTATTTCATCTGTTCTCTTCAATTCTTTCAACTTCGAAATATACGAGTCGACAGTTTAATTAAGATCTTCACAAGTCTCCACCACGTTATACTCGTTCATGAAAATTGCTGTCAATTGATCAGACCTATGGGCAGTCTTGAGGAATTACTAGGGATTAGTAGTAAGCACATGCTTTACTTGAATGCTCCATTAATAGAAAGTCAAATAATCCAAGCAACTTGGAATTGGGTGATTAGATCTAAACGTCTCATAGCTGTTAATGTGTTAAATTTGTAATATCCTTTGCCAATGCATACATTGAACTTCCTTTCTATGCACATAGGAAACCTATCTTATATATTGGAAATTAATGTTCTGCTAATACATATCATATCACAAAATCTATTCAGAATTCTCATATTACTGTCATGCTCTTTTACAATAATCTTTGAGAAGAGCATCAATCATCGGCATTAAAGTAGTTACAAAAGTCCTTGACTCAAAGTTCTGTCAGCTAAATTTGAATGTTGAAATGTCTAGTTTCATCCCCTCGAGTAAGTGAGAATGTTGAACTTACGGTCTTGTTACCAAAACTAGAGGTCACCGTGTATTCACCTAAAAACCCATAAAAGCTATATGACCCATGCTCATCTGTTCGACTCTCGATAACCCCTGTCTGCCATTCTAACACAAGCTTGTCAACCACGTCGCCACTTGGTAGATTTTGAAAATTGGTATCTGTAAGGCACATTTGATAACAGTTCCCATTTTGATGAAGAGCTGTCCATAGCATTATCCCATTCACTGAAGGATGAGAGAAGCCTTCTCTCAAAACTTGTTCTAAATACATTGCCTAATCAAATATCCAAACCACAAGAAAAAAACGTCATTCGTTAAGAAAAATCAATTAGCAAACAGAACAAAAAGAATAAAAGAGGAGAGTAAAAATTGAAAAGCAAAGAATATTCTTACCTGTGTTTCTTTGTCAAGTTTACTACTAATATCAACCTCAGTAAGCCAAATAGGAAGCCCTAATGTGGCCAATTTATCGATAATAGCTCTCATCAGAGGAAGGTTCGGTACTGTAAAGTGACTCTCTAGCCCGACTCCGTCCATTGACACACCACCTCTTTTCAATTCTTTCATCTTGGATATATAGATATCTACTGTGGAATTTACATCACTACAAGTCTCGACCACGTTAAATTCATTCATGAACAGTGTCGCTAATGGATCAGAATCATGCGCAGTCTTGAAGAATTCCAAGGTTGCATTCGGGCCAACTCTCTGCTCGTAGAAATCAAAATGAAGCATTTCGTTGGAGACATCCCAGTGCACAAACTCGTCTTTGTACTTGGTCATCAGACTATGTATTCTTGAATTGACAGCTGATTGTAGCTCGGAACCTGTTAAGTTAACAACCCATGATGGGTTGTATTTAGGGTCTTCCCAAAAGATATTATGACCTCTAGCAACAAGTTGGTTTTTCCGAACAAATTCAAGCATCCGATCTGCTAGTGTATAGTTGGTCTGGCCTTGTTTGGGCTCTGTCGCATACCACTTGAGCTCATTTTCAAATACTGCTGCATTAAATCGCTTCACAAACCAATTCTGCATAGTCGCATTTGAAATTAGTCGTTGTTCAGTTATTTGTATCATTTGGCTATCAATTTGATTTGACCATGGAATGTGGCTGAAACAAAATGTTGCTTTTTTTTTTTTTTTTGGACCAGAATTACCTGATAAGGTGCATTTCCAAGAATGGTCTTGGATATGGCAGATCCAAGTGGAAAATCTCTTGAGATTTGTTCTACCGTGATTGCTGCTCCTTGTAGCCTAGCTCCCTGTCTATCTGACACATGGATTGTCACCGCACGCTTCCTTTCCTGAATTGGATCAAAATTTTATTGAAGCCCTTTCATTGAAAGAAAATAGGTTGCTGAGATTTGAATCGATAACGAAATTTCATGGCAATATATACTCACGGTATTAATCTTATATTGTTGATTGAATGTCCACTGTTCTTGAGTAAATGGCTGCAATGAAGCACTTGTAATTTCAATATTGACGTCTTCGTCATCTGAGGACTGTTCAAACAGATTAATTAGAATTGTTTGCATTTTGTTACACTTTTTCACTTACAGACAGGCCCATATTCATTATGCAGATATAGCAAAAAGAAAATGGACAAATGGTTTACTTGAAAAAAGAGCATAGATAATTCGGCTGGCAAGGATAACACAAATCCACCCTTGAGAAATGACCAGCACCCGCTCCTAGCCATCACCGTTCCTAAACAATTGATTGTCTTATTTTCTGTCATCAGGCTTGCCCGAACCATAGCTGTATCTGCACCATTTATCTTGACCCAACCTGCTCATGTAAAAAACTTCATGCGTTATGCTAATACCACTCCACTTTTCAAGAATGACACTCCAGCTAGTGCTTTATTCACCTGTCCTTGATGATTCTTGCGTAGTTGTTTATGTATCGTACGATACAATACGAAAAATCACTTATTTGAATACGTATCGCATGACGGTATCACAATAAGCTCTGTATCATGCGAATACTTTAGTGTATCGCAGCTTTGGTGTATCTTACGATTTTTTCTATTTCTTAAAGGTGGGTGTCATGATCTGTAACCATTTTTATTAGTATTATTTTCGAGCAACTGGACGGTTAGAGCATATTACAACTCTTACTATAGGGAAAGTACAAACAACAAAAAAGTATTTCCCTAGGGAAAGTTCTTGACTTATCGAATTAGAACTTTTTGTACGAAAAGTTGTTTGATTTCATCCATACTACTCGTGTGACAGGACTCTCGTGTACTGGCTACAAAATACTAGAGAAAATTGAAAATAGTAAATTGAAAAAGAATAGCAATGTTAAAGGAACTCAACTGGAGAAAGAGTAAATGGTGGCTCGGGTGAGATTTTGCAACAGAAAAGCAGGGGAAGCTTTTTGTCTGTCATCCATAATAACCGAATCCACGTATTGAGCTTGAATTTTGAGGATCCCTCCATTGTAAAGTGGCTCCTCTGCTTGCAATTTACACTGCTCACCAGGAAATGGAAAATGTCTTTAGTACTTACTATAAACTACGATCTCTTTATGGTAAATAGTTTATTTTTGATTTTTTTAGTTAATTTAGTTAAAATTTGACCAATAAATTACATAAATTTAATTATTTTTACAAAGTTATAAAAGTTATTGTAATTCATACTATTTTTAATGTAATTTTTAATTAATAAAATTTTATTTTTTAAATATAAATAAAATATATAAAATTTTAATTTAATTTAGTGACGTATTTAACTTCTATAATATGAAAAAAGATGGATAGACCCACTAGCATGAAGTACTGATCCCAACCACTAAAGCAAATAGTGGGGTGGTTGGGGGATCTAAAACTTCCACGCCAAAGAGCTTTGGGTACGATACCTCCCGCGTACTACAGGTGGGTAAGGCAAACTTATTTTGGTGAACTGATATGAACCAAATAAAATAAATGGAAAAGATGAACTTCTAACCTCAGTGTAAGCAGTATAGTCATATAGTGTCCCATCTGCACCAAAGAATAGAAATTTAACAATTCTATCAAAGCCACAGTGCCGTAATCAAATGTGTGTGTGTGTGTGTGTGTGTGAGAGAGAGAGAGAGAGAGAGAGAGAGAGAGAGAGAGAACCATATGAGGAAGCCAAGAAAGGAGCAATGAGGAGGAGAAATAAGAATGCAGAGAAGGGATCTTTCATTCTAGTTCACTAACTCCTATGAATTGCGAGGAGAATGAATTGAATACTCCAAGAGAGAGAGAGAGAGAGAGAGAGAGAGAGAGATCATCACAAGTGAAACAGTGTGCGGGAGGGAATGTCTTATAGCTCGTGAGTAAGTCAGATTCAGATAAACTAGATGGCGGGGAATTAGGTGGGGTGACACGGGTTTCAAGTCCGTCAAAAACTTTGGTTGGATTGGGTGAGCCAGAGTCAGAGCCAAAGCCAGAGCCAGTCAAGTCTGAGTAGTCAAAAACTCGTGTGTAGGATCGACTTGCACCCGACACAAGTTAAACTATGCTCTTTCAATTCCCTTGTTGATATGCACCCAGACTCAGAGATGTTTTAATAAATAAAGCTGATATATCTAAGCAGCTATGTATATGCATTCAAATCCAAAGACTAATTTGATTTGTTCGATACTGCTTGTTGAACTCACTCAATTAAAGCCACCTCGATCTAGCTAGCGAGTACTACTCGTTATGTGATTGAGGAAGGAAAATCTGATTTTGGAAAAATACTCGATATATGTCCTTGTTATGGAAAATGCAGCAATATTATTGATTTTTCAGGTATGGGATTGGGCATTTTTAGGAAATCGTTCATTCAACTTCTTTTTGCCCATATCTGCTTGTTTTCTGCAGGGGCATAACAAAAGGTTCCCTTCAATCTAACAATATCCCACTTCACTTGTAAGTTTGAATTCGAAAATTGTAGTACGAGTTTAAAGATCAAACAATAAAGACTACACCTTTGGTTTATCTTAGTTTACTACGGAAGAAATTAAGGCTTGAGAAAGAGCTAACACTTTATATATAACTCGAGTCTCAGATTATGTCAAAACAGTTGTAATTTACCAAGATGGGGGTCCACTATATTTATATCATAGACTGTGGTTTGCGTTATTAAGTATCTATAGCATTGTTCCCAATAAATGAAGCATGCACAAACGTACAAATTAAAATTTGTATGTATTAATTGTTTAGCGAGTAGTTTCAATTTTAAAAAAGAGGTATAATATTACGAGTTCGAGCTTGTAGTATTTCTGCAAGCTTTAGAGTTAGTATCGTTGGATCAAACTTACTTACATCTATCTCTACACAGCTCAATCAACTTTGCCTCTTTTTTAAGTAATGACATGAATATGTCAAATCATGACAAGCTTAACAACTTTAAATTATCCAATGACACAGCTCGATCAAATTTGCTCCCTTTTTAAGTAATGACATAAACATGTCAAATCATGACGAGCTTAACAACCTTAAATTATCCAACGACACTAACACTCGTGTGATTAAGGGAATCGGCTTGGTGTTGTGCTTAAAGTTTTGAGGCGTTTTGGCACGTGAAAATTGGGAGGGGACCAATTTGCTAACATTATTATTGCTACACTAACAGACTACTGACTAGTACACTGCTGATGCTTCAAGTAGACTCCACTCCAAGTTACAATTCTTTTCCCACATACTGTCTTTAAATGCGATGTGAGTTTGCACGAGCATAAAGTGTTGCGTGCTATAAAGCAATTGCTTTTCCATTCCTAGTCATAGTACGATAAAATTATTAAGTGCACTTGGGATCTATTTTTCATCTTTATTTTTGCAATATTGGTTTTATGAATTTAGATATTTTATCTTTTTGATTCCACTAGTTTTCTCATTTCTTTCAATCTCCCTCTTATTTTCCTTCAATATTACAAAATAAAAATTATAAATCTAAAATCAAGCTACTTATCGTGATGTCAAATACACTATTAACGTATTGCGTCGTTATCGGAGGTAAGGCTTCATAACTAATCAATGCCTACCTATGTTTTATGTAAGAAATTAGTTGTTTTAAGGTCTCTTAGGGTGTGTTTGGTATGAAAGTTTTGGGGGGCTGATTTTTGAATTTTTATTTTGTAATGATTGAAGAAAAAGTAAGAGAGAGATAAGAGTGAAGCTGGTGGGACCAAAGTAAGATAAATTGAAAACCAAAGACCTCCTAAAATCTTGTCGAGAGAACAAAGCCTTAGTGATTCTTGAATGAGTAATGCTAGAGTCACCTAATGAGTACCTAGTTTTTGTGCACAAAATGATGTGACACCTTATACGTAATCTAGTTGGCTAAAATGACTGTAATCACAGTGAAGTCCATAAGATGTCAAATACGACTTATTAGGTGCATGTAACAATATTGTTCTTGAATAAAACCTCAACTGATGACGTGGTGTTTTAAACTAATGATGTGGTATACTATAACCATTAAATATTTTCACGTAGGATTTGAAAGATAATTGGATTGGTTCAATATGATGGACTAGTTTGTTGCTTGGCAAACCATGCCAAATTAAGAAACCCGGCTATTTAGGGTGCATATAGTTTTGTTATTTAGATGTTTGATTTTAAATTTTTAAATTTTATTTTATAATGATTGGACAAAAAAAAAAAGTAAATGAGAGATTGAGAGAAAACCAGTGAGGCCATAGAGAAAAAAATTTTAAAATTACAAATCAAGTCACTAAATTAAACATGGAGAACAGATCCTTAAAGTGTCTCTCATTTACAAGCCCATTTGAAACTACGCTTGTCATTCTTCTTCACTGATGTAGCCCAATATAAATATAGTCATAGGCCTGACCCATCACCATAAGATCATCACAACAAAATGCATACAGCCATATAGGATAGGATAGGATCCTTGGCGGGTATCAAACCGTCAAAAATATATTTTTTTTTTCCCTCCTTCCCAAATAACGAGTATAAGGTAAGTAAGGTTCGTATCCACAGGGAACGATGTTCTTATGTCCTTAAGAATTTTGTAAAGTAACCAAAACAATAATTTGTGGTTTTCAAACTAACTACCGACTAATCTACGAAAAATAGAAACTGAAATTTATGGACTTAAAGTAAGCTAATAGCAAATAAATTTAATTCAAATATGAGTAAAGGTCCAGCTAATGAATGCAACATAATTCCCCAAAGTCTTCTACCGATCATCGACTCAAAGTTGATCTTAATGAATGAACAAGTAAACAGGTTATAGGAGTTTGACAAACGCCTAACTCCCAATTTCTCCTTACGGTGTCGATAATTATGAGAAGCTCTATAATTATTCCCTAATCAAAAGACAACCCCCGAGACGCTCGTAGGATTTAGTATTTTGAAAGCATTTAAACAAGAGAAACCCGATTCTAGTGCATGTTCAGGCAACACCCTTTAAATTAGATTATTAACCCCCACAACGCCTTCCGAGTATGCTTGTGATGCCTAATCGGTGCGTTATTCGCTACTTCGTTATCCCCAAGGACAATTACGGATCAATGGGTTTAACTAGCAATAGACTCTTAGATTAATTAAAGTTCGGGCCCTTAAACAATAATTAAACATAACAATCTTAAATCGCAAATTCTTGCAACTAAGGAAAACATAGAATGAACAAATACTTGTCATTAATTTAAAACAAAACTCGAATCTCCCAGTAGCAATTTCCCAGAGAGAACTCAGCTACTTAACATAATTCAATGAAAAATTACTTACAAAATGAAATGGAGAAAAAATCCTATCACCAACTGTTCGAACCCAAAGAAGAGAACGCTTCCACCCTGTACTATTTATGCGCCTCCTTTCTGTGTGTCCTGTAGGTTGACGCCATCCTCTATTTATAGCAGGTCCCTGAAGTCGCTCCAGCCATTTCCCCCGAAAGCAGAGGCCACGACCTCTTCTCCTCATCTATTAGCAAAAGCCGTTATTGACTTTGTCAATTTTCCTAATTCCTCTCTTGACTAATTCGCTCTAATATTTACATAGAAATAATTAAATTAACAAATAATGTTTTAACCCACAAGGATTTAACTCAAATCCGAAATTGATTAAATGTCCACAATGCTCTTTAGTACAAAACTTCATCACAGCACGTGACCTTTTTAAATTCTCTGCTCCAGACTTTCCTCAAGTACCAAATGCCCATTTGGTGCTGAACTAACTGCTTCCTTCACTTTTTTTTTACTTTCAATTTTTCATCACACCTGCAAACATCACAAACAAGAATACCCATAAAAGTGTAACATTTATAACAAATAAAAGCGTAAAATCAACCTTTAATGTCGCACATATTTGACCTCATCAAATTTCCCCCACACTTGAACTATGCTTGTCCTCAAGCATTTCGAATATTCCTGAACATCCCTTCTTATCTAGTTACCCTAGAAAAATTGACTTTGTTTCAAAACTTGGTATTCCATGTGCATTCTCCTTTTGAAAGTCCAAATCCTATCGAAGTGATGGGCATCTTACAATTTTTTTTTTTTATTTCGATTGAATCACATGTCTTCAAAAACCATCCTTCAAACACACTATAAGCAAGCATCAACTATCCTCACGGTATCACTCGAATCACACAAAAGTGTTTAATGGAGGGAATATGTATTGAGACACTCAAATCACACAACGGAATGCTACTACCATAAGCTTGCACAATGATCAAATCTCCATCACTAAATATGAATTCAATTGCACCAATCAAAAGGTCTTTCATAGGGTTGTAACGGGGCTCGGGTTAAAAGGTATGGTAATAGGGATATAAAGAGGGTTAATAATCAAAGAAGTTGCACAAAGGAATGACCATACGAAATATTGAAACTAGGCTTCAATTTGCAAGGACATGAATGCACTGCTCAATTGCTATGATTCAGAATCCTCTTATTTTGAACTGCTGTAGCTGCTTTCTTCTTTTCTTTTCTTTTTTTCTGAACAAAATGAATACAGCAGCCCACTGAGCATTCTTTTCCCATTTTTATCCACTGCTTTCATTCCTAGCAGCTTCACTCCTCTTTACTAGCACAGAACACATTTACAACCTTACAAGCCAACACTTCAGCTCCATACCACTCAAGATTCTAAATTTTCACATGGCCATTCTGCACTTCTTGACATTGGGTTACAATAAGGGCTTAAAACAAAAAAGGCTCAAGGTTTAAATTTTGGGTGGTAAAAATCAAAGGAAAGAGTTAATGCTCAAAAGGGGTTAACTAAGGGTAAATTGAGGGTAGGTTTAGAAAAGAAAGTCAAAAAAGGGTGATACCTAATTGCCTTAATCTTTTTGGTGCACTGAACTCATTTTGTGATTTTGACAAGCATACAAGGTGCAAGTTCTAGAGTAAACATCCGAGTGTGAAACAACGAATAACCGAGAGCAAAATTGATGAATGCTCCATTTTTTTGGCTTAAAAGCTCACTTGACAAGCTAAGAAGTTAAGACCAGCATACATATAGTCTGAAGGATTCGTTTTGAAAACAAGCTCTTTTTTTTTTTTTTTTAAATCACAAAATGCCCATCATTTATCAAAGATTTCTACTTCAAAACGAGAATGCACATTTGATCCAAATTTTGTCATACTATCAATTTCTCAATTCAACCTATCACAACACAACCTATCAAAACAGCAATGCCCCCCCCCTCCCACACACACTTAAACCAGACATTGTCCTCAATGTAAAAACAACGCATGTTCAAAACAGGACAAAGATCAAAAATAGCACAATAAAAGTGAGAGAGAGGAAACTGCCTTTAAGCTGACCCAAAAATAGATGCAAACATGGACTGCAAGGACTGCACAGATGCAGTAATCGAAGTAGTTAAATGTGCCAGCTCTTGTTTGACCTCGTGCATCGAAGTCTCAAGAGCGGTCAACTGCGCAAGGACTCGTGCTTCGTGAGCCACATTTGGAGCAGGTTCACTTTGAGCACCATTGTTTCCCGCAGTTCCTGCAAAGGGCAAATTAAGCTCGGAAGGTGGAACATCCGGCTGGGGGTGATTTACCTCCTCCTCATCAAAAATAACCATTTTCATACGGGTGAGACATTCAATATTCAAAGGCTCACAACCACAAGCAATATGCATGTCATGAGAAGATAAATCCAGCACACCTAAATTCACTGCAAGCATGGTAATGACGGACCCCAGAATCAATGGTCTTTTATTCTTTTTAATTACACCCATAAATTGGCTTGCAAGCCAATATCCTAAATTAACCTTCCTACCATTCAACATACTCCACAGAAAAAATAATTCTAGCTTGGAGCAAGTATTGGACCCATCCTTTCGTCCAGAAAAACTATAAGCCAAAAATTTGTGAATTATTTGAAAAGCAGGATTTTTGAGAAAAAGACTCTTTGCCAGATTGGGCTTGTAAGGCTCTGGATCAGTGGACAGAGTTTTCCAAATTTTTACACACGAGGCTTCAAAGACTTCGGGGTATTCACAATAGGCATTGCGCCTTGCCTCAATCAAATTATCACCACACAGAAAACCCAAAGCAGTATTGAAATCATTTAGGGAAAAATTGAAAACCCTGCCTGCCCATAAGTCGAAATCTGATTGACTTACGCAAATCCGGGTTTGCGACGGCAGCGGATGAAAAATCGTAAGTGCAATAAAATTCCCTAGTTAATTCAATAAAAGCCGGGAATTCGAAATTCAAAAACATTTCCCAGCCGATGGCATGCATGAAATCAGTAACTTGCGTATTCACATTCAGTAAAGTCAGAGTAAAAGTATCGAAATACTTACAGTTTTGTAAAGTAACCAAAACAATGATTTGTGGTTTTCAAACTAACTACCGACTAATCTACGAAAATAGAAACTGAAAATTATGGACTTAAAGTAAACTAATAGCAAATAAATTTAATTCAAATATGAGCAAAGGTCCAGCTAATTAGTGCAACATAATTCCCCAAAGTCTTCTACCGATCATCGACTCAAAGTTGATCTTAATGAATGAACAAGTAAACCGGTTATAGGAGTTTGACAAACGCCTAACTCCCAATTTCTCCTTACGGTGTCGATAATTATGAGAAGCTCTATAATTATTCCCTAATCAAAAGACAACCTCCGAAACGCTCGTAGGATTTAGTATTTTGAAAGCATTTAAACAAGAGAAACCCGATTCTAACCAGTGCATGTTCAGGCAACACCCTTTAAATTAGATTATTCACCCCCACAACGCCACCCGAGTATGCTTGTGATGCCTAATCGGTGCGTTATTCGCTACTTCGTTATCCCCAAGGACAATTACGGATCAATGGATTTAACTAGCAATAGACTCTTAGATTAATTAAAGTTCAGGCCCTTAAACAATAATTAAACATAACAATCTTAAATCGCAAATTCTTGCAACTAAGGAAAACAGAGAATGAACAAATACTTGTCATTAATTTAAAACAAAAACTCGAATCTCCCAGTAGCAATTTCCCAGGGAATTACTCTACACACATTAACTGGAAAGAGAGAACTCAGCTACTTAACATAATCCAATGAAAAATTACTTACAAAATGAAATGGAGAAAAAATCCTATCACCAAGTGTTCGAACACAAAGAAGAGAACTGCTTCCACCCTGTACTGTTTATGCGCCTACTTTCTGTGTGTCCTGTAGGTTGGCGCCATCCTCTATTTATAGCAGGTCCCTGAAGTCGCTCCAGCCATTTCCCCCGAAAGTAGAGGCCACGACCTCTTCTCCTCATCCATTAGCAAAAGCCGTTATTGATTTTGTCAATTTTCCTAATTCCTCTCTTGACTAATTCTCTCTAATATTTACATAGAAATAATTAAATTAACAAATAATGTTTTAACCCACAAGGATTTAACTCAAATCCGAAATTGATTAAATGTCCACAATGCCCTTTAGTACAAAACTTCATCACAGCACATGACCTTTTTAAATTCTCTGCTCCAGACTTTCCTCAAGTACCAAATGCCCATTTGGTGCTGGACTAACTGCTTCCTTCACTTTTTTTTCACTTTCAATTTTTCAATACATCTGCAAACATCACAAACAAGAATACCCATAAAAGTGCAACATTTATAACAAATAAAAGCGTAAAATCAACCTTTAATGTCGCACATATTTGACCTCATCAATCCTCTATTTCAAAAATGTATTTTATCTCCTATTTCAACCATTGGATTTTTGCCACATGGGCATCAAAAATCACGGGGCAATTAATGTTGTTTATTCCTACGCACATGTGGCGAAGATCCAACATTTGGAATATGAGATGAAATATATTTTTGGAATAGAGGATCTTGTCTGGGTGGCATGGACCAAGTATTTGGTTTCCTACTTATGGAAATGCCTAACCATTAGCAACATTGAAATACTCCGTCATTTTTTATTTATTTTTTAACTAACGGCATTTAATTCTTTTCCTAATTGGAAATCAAAAAAAATATATATATATATATATATATATGCTACCTTATTTAATGAAAATAAAATGCACTAATTGATATGTTAAATTTTTTGAAAGTAGGTTGCTCATCGCAGCTAACTACAGCCTAAGAGCGTCCACAGTAATAACCCCCAATATATCTTTATATCACACTCTAAACACCTCGTTTTTCGTTCAAGTTTCACTTTTTTAATACTCTAAAAATAAATCCACTCCAACAAGCACTCTCTATAGAACCCTCTAAAAATTAAATATCTCTCATCTCAATTAACAAACTATTATATTTTTTCTCTTTTATTTATATTTTTCTACCACAATTAAAATAAAATATTTTAAATTTTAAATTTTATATACTATAAAAAATATATTGTACTCTCTCCGTCTCTAAATTATTATCTTATTTGACTCGGCACACGGATTAACAAAAAATAACTGACTTAATTATTAATATTGGTATAATGTGTAGTTTCTTTTAATACTCATGTGTATATGGCGCATAATTAAAGTAGAGAGAAAAGTAAGGGTAAAATGATAAAAATGATCTCCTAAATTATGAAAATTTCAAACAAGACAATTATTTAAGGACGGATAAAAAAATAAGACAATTATTTTGGAACGGATAAAAAAAATAAGATAATAATTTAATGACAGAGAGAGTATATGTTAATAATTTCCATTCTAAAATATTAAACAAAAGTATATTGTGCTCAAATAAAGTGAGGAAAATATTTATGTTAAAACTCCCCTATATTTAGAGGGTGATTTAGTTGATTTTAGAGTGACTATTTAAGATAAAAATCTCTAAAAATCTCTAAAAGTGATTTTAGGGAGTGTGGTGCAGTGCACCACTGTGGACGCTCTAAAGCTTCATTAATTAAAAAGCCCGTAGGACAATACTTGTCAACCTAACTCATTGATGTGCCCCAATGCCGAAACTAAAGTCATATCGAGAGGATACAGTTTGATTTGGGCTCAGCAACTAGTTCGATTCAACCTTATGGAAAGGCCCAATACTTGGCGATATGATCTACAATGTTGTAGGCTCTGCAAACATACATCAAACTTGTGAATAATACTTGTATTATTACAATTTCGATCAGGAAAAGAATTGATACAGTTACAATATTGCGACGTGCAATGAAATTTTAACACAAGAGAACAAACGATAGAGGACATCACAGGGAAATCCTCCCATCAATCCTCTATATTTTCTCATTTCTGCTCTACAAGGCAGTCACCGGCTGTTCGATACTGCCATTGACTTTTTTGACTTCCTGCTATTGTAAATCTTGGAATATAGACTTTTTGTTCTGATTACTAGCACAACATCTAAAGCAAAACCTACAACACATGCAATGGCCATGACCACAAACACCATCCTGTAACAGTGTGCACCAACGCAGGTGTTGCCGCCTCCGGCTGTACGGGTGGCCTGTGCATCGTATAAGTAACCTGCAAGTAGACCAGAAAAGAGGAACGACCCGAGTGGGAGGTTGAGGATTAGGATGTTGTAGATGAGACCGTAGTATTTGAGGCCGAAGAGTTCTGAGGCTGTAGGAACCGTCACAGCAAGACGGACTCCATAGCAGATTCCGACTACGATCGAGCCAACGTATAGTGAACCGGGCAGTGCCATGGCCATTAGGATGTATCCTAGAGCCATTAGGATTTGAGAAGCTGCATTCCACATAGGCCTTGGTGTTCCAGCTTTCCTGCAATTAAAAAATAATAATAAAAATTGATGAGAAAATAGACCAAGTGCATGAAGATTAATTGCGTGCCCTCATCACAATTCATCAAATGTATAAGTAATTATTCCATTTCCAAATTCATCGTTTATCTGTAATGCTTTAGATATTTTGAGTCACTATAGTGATCAATCTTTCTGGAATGGGCATGTGCAACTAGGCAGAATTGACATGTCGTAAGGGGCTTAAATCTGGTGGGCCAGAACTATAATTCTGTGGTCCATGCTTGCCACGTACTCGTACTCGCGATAACTTTTATGATCATCCAAAACCATTTATAACATGCAAAACATGTTGTGTGTACTGTTTGCAAAAGGAGGAAAATTGATCTTATAGCTTAGACCTAAGAATGTTGAGGCCAGTAACATGACCTCCTTGCACGCTTTCTAATTGAGGGTAATCAGTTATGTTTCTGCCTTGTCACAAATGCGTTCAGATTATGACCCTCAAGGGTACCAATGTATGTCAAAAGGAACATTCTAAATAGAAATAGGCAGAGCTAAAGCCAAAAAATTATTTTAGTTTCACTTCAGGTCTGCCGACAATTTATCGTTGACCATTTGACCTCAAGGACAGGTACAACCTTTCTTCGTAACTAAATGAAAAGTGAAACCTTAGAATCTTTCAAGCTTTCTAGACAATAGTGTACATATTCAAAGTTGTTCCAACTACACACATAAAAGGGTGGTTCCAGAAAATCACTAGAAAATGATTAAGATCTAGTAATATACATCACAATTATCAATACTTAATCATAGATTTTTGTTTCACTATTTCAAGTTCTTGACCCATGCATTAAGTACATTATGGACCATCAAATAAAAAGTTGCTATCAAATATTTATGCTTGATTAATGTTCCGGGGGCTCAATTTTATGGACCAGACTTACAAAACTATGGTCCCTACTTTCACATGGACATAATATCAATGAATAAAACCTTATTTTACATTTTTTTAAAAGAAACTTTTGTTTCTGGAAGATCAGTAATAGTCAAGGGCCATACTTATCTATAAATAAAAAATAAAAAAGTAATGGTGGTCAAATGTGCAAGAAAAGACAATTCCAATGTGTATATTTTGGGAATAAGATGTTATATTACTCAAATAAATATTTCTCAAAAAAATAATTGAAAATTTTAGACCCTACAAGTTACAATATACTAATAATCAAAGGGCCCTCCTCACAAACCTACCAAAAGTAAAACCTTTCTTAATGTGCAAAAGAGAATACTTTCTCCATAGGCATAAATTAAGTACCACCAATCCACTTTGACTCCAATAAATATGAAAATGGAAAATTAAACAACTTCTTTTCATAAATATATAAAGAAAATAAAGAATACTACTAGTGTATTTCTAACAACATCAAATCCATGAAAATAAACAACAGTAAACAGCTTCTTTGCGTACTACATGAAGGATAAAATTAAACCATAATATCCACAAACCCAATTTTCATAATTTAAGAACATTTAAAAGAGGGGTGAAGAAAGAAGCAAAGACTTAGAAGTCACTGCCTGCTGCTGCTGCTGCTACATTTAAATTCAACTTGTAAATACTTTTAGCCACTTTCCAACAATCCTATGTACGGACTACTTTCCTCTTCTTTATTCTTTCCCAACTTCCCAAAATAAATTAAAAGAAAAGAAAGAAGCAAAGTCTTTAATAAAAATAAAAAGTCAGTGCTCCTCCATTCAAGTAATCCCCTTCCGTTCAATTTCGCCTGGCTAACCAACAAGTTGTTAGAGCAATTAACTTAAAACTAGTATGGACGAAAAGCCGTCTCTTCACTGCGTCAGGCCTGTCCATTTTCCAGCCAATTGATTTCGAGTTGAAATCCAGGATAAAAACCCAGGGGCCAGTCCATTTTCCATTTACAGCCAATTTGGTTTCGAGTCAAAGTTTAGTGGAGTAGTATTAAAAATTTAACACCCAAATACATGACCCTGTCAATGATGGAAGTTTCATTTTTAGATTATTATGCAGCATCTCATCTCAGTAGAGCATATTCAAATTTATCACACAAAATCAGAAGAGCATATTCGACACTGATCTTATGGGTATCAAGACCTCAGCAGCCATCTGCCCTATTCTAACTTTAACTAAATTCAACAAAGACTAAGTTTATGCCTGCCCCCTTGCACGATCTGAAGAGGATTATAAATGAAATTTATCATTCAAGACCCCCTTGCTATCACGTATAGATGATACAGAAAAATCTAACTAATCTCATATTTAAATGAAATACTAATGGCTAATTATCATATTGAATTTGAATACTCTACCTTAATCCATTTCATGAGCTATTAGCACTAGACTTTAAGCACAAAGTTAAACAATATATAACAAAATACTTATAAATCTGCATTGTAAGTTTAAAAGTAAATCTTACTTGATGAAGTATTCTGAAATCGAACCCGACAGAATCCTTCCAAAGAATCCCCAAATGCTCGTCAAAGAAACAAAAATGGAGACATCAACATATCCAAGCGCTAACCCCATCTGTCCCATATTGTTCATCACAGCCAAACCCGTTCCAACCCCGCAAAGAAACGACACAAACAAAATCCAAAAATCCACAGTTGTCAATGCCTCCATTATCGTGTGATCCTCTCCGATCACCGGCCCTCGTCTCCTCTCACCTCCTTCCTCCTCCGCCTTCACCACCTCCACCACCGGTTTTTCATCCAGTAACGGTGTAGTTATCAGGTGTTCGACATCAGAATTTTTCGAATCAGATCGGATTAGGTTTTGAACCATCAGATAAACCGGAACTGACAACGGCGAAGCTAAAAGTATAAGTAGAATTATAGAAAACACTCGGGATAACGTGGGGCCATGATTGCCGGAGATATCAAACACTAACAAATACACTGCAATTACGACGGCGACAATGTTGAAAATACCGAAGTATTTAACTTCTTCTTTCTCTTCCTCCGAGGAGGCCGACGGTGGTATTTCCCGGAGAAAAAGAATAGCAGCCAAACAAACCACGAACGGGATAATTGCAAGCATGAGTAGAAAACTAGACGGGTCGTCGGCGAACAAGGCGGTGCAGAGATCGGTAAATATGGCGGTACTCAAACCGACATAACCTTTCAAAATTCCCGAAACTGGCCCTCTGTTTTTTCTGAAATTACGAATGCAAGTCACCAAAATTGCAGTGTTCATCCATGTCGTACTGTTGCCTCCCATACATAGAAATATAGACATCTGCATTTAAAAATAAAAAATAAAAACCGTTAAATGTGTGTACACAAACTGTTTGTCAAAATTCTTCACCCGACATTATGAATCATTGCAAGTTACCTGCCAGTACGGGAGGGGTTTAATTCGTTGACTAACGACTAGCCATTGCACGCCGTACCCAATGAAGCCTTCTACTGAACCAATGAGGAGGATGACCGGGGTGGGGAAGCGGTCGGAAGCTAGGCCGGCGAGGATGCCAAAGGCTTTCCCTACGTCTTTAGCGACGGATAAGTTGTTGAGTTGGAGTTGGGTGAGGGCCATAAGAGATTTCAAAGCGTCGGAGTAGTTGGAGAAGGTGTAGTTGTTGCCGGAGATGGCTTGGACCCAAACGGCAGTAACGAAGCCAAGCCATTTACCGGTGGGGGATGTTGGAGAGAGTTTGAAACCCATTAGAGAAAGTTAAAAACAGGCCAAAAGGGTGGTGAGGAGATATTTGGAGATGGGGAATGGATTTGGAGGAAGTATATATAAAGGACGGAGATTTTTGTATAGAATAGTATAATGACAATTGGAATTGCTTTTGCTTGGCTCATATGTTTGCAACTTGCAAACGAGTATTACGCGTGAGACATGCCTGCATCCATGATGGATGTTACCGACATTATTGTCGAATTGTAGTAATTACCCATGTTAACTGGGAATTTTTAATAATGGCGGGCGGAATGAGAAATATTTTTTTATCTTCTTATTTTAAAGCACTGCATCATCATCATCATCGAAAACCATCAAAATGTAACGAGTTGCTTAGAGTGGTCTGAAATTTTGTGGAAACTTCAGAATAAAAAACACTTAGAGCCCGTTTGGTCGAACGTTTTGGCCAAAATGCAGGGATAAAATGCAGTTTATTTACAAAAAATGTGTTTTAATACTGCGGCAGAAAACGCAGCTTTTTCAAAACGCAGCTGCGTTTTAAAACGCTGAAATTCCCAGCTTTTTCCCAAAATGCAAGTTTTAAAACGATGAAATTCCCAGCTTTTTCCCAAAATGCAAGTTTTAAAACGAGAAAAAAAAAAAGCTGCTTATTGAAGTGATATCCCAAACTTTTTACCATATATTGGACTAGTAATGAATTGGGGTATTAATTAATATTTTACTATAATACAGCTGCTGGCAGTTGCTTTCATCCTTTTACCATTGCCACAAAGGCAAAATAACTGGAGTTTGCTCATTTACACACACCATCTGTCGCCATTCCCTACCTATCCCGTTGTGATATATATATATATATATATATATATATCAGGAAATATTAGATTTATTTTCATTCACTAAAGAATATTAGAAACCTTTCTTTCTCCAAAATGGCCCATTCTCTTTTGCTGTTACATCAATCAATTAAGAGCACAAACGAAAGTCTGAAGAAAATCCATACTCCGTCAATTTAGCTTTTAGGCGGGGGGAAAAATCTTAAGAATGAAAAGTGAGCATATGAAACGTGAAGATCGTCTCTTTTTTTTTTTTCTATTTAATTCCGTAAAATTGAAAAAGACAAGCAACGAAAAATTAAAATGATGAAAACGCTTGATAAAATAATTACCCCTCAAGTTGGATGAAATCTGAAAGACAAAAACTTATACTCTATTTTACGAATTAAGACAGTTTCATAGCAGACCTACTAAAACTTAAAAACAAGTAAAATAAGTTCTTATTTTTCAAGTATTGCCATAAGGCTCGTATCTGTTGGCCATTAAAAGCCAAAAAAAATTAGAAAATACAAGAAAGTTTTTTACATATAAAAGATTTGGAACTCAGAGATTTTAACACTTTTTTATTTAAACGATTAGAGTACTTTTCAGTAGAATAAAATTATAAGCTCTAAAACTAGAACCTAATACATCACGCAAGTCCAAAATGAGATGAGGAAATAAAACGCAACAATGTCAAAATAGGTGGGACGACAACACATGTCTGGTGGTGGACGGAGTAATAATTAGTATTGAAAATTCAGTGAACGGTTGCTATAAGCTCAAGACCTTATCATTAATTCATTATGATGAAAAATCTTAATTTTTGTGGGTAGTACAAAAGCACTGAAAAGATTCCAATATAAGTACGGCCCAATATCTCTCTCTCTCTCTCTCTCTCCATACAGCCTGTAAATTATGGACTTATTAGATCGGGACAAACGTAGAAAACATGTGCTATTTAAAAATATATATTTTCGCAACTTTTATTTGGAGTTAGGTTCTTTTTAAGCAGAAAATTATTCGCAACACTGTTATATCTCTTTTATTAGTACCAAATGGAGCTGTAAATCATTCAGTTTGAGATAAAATAGAAAATCATCGATTTTTAAAATATTAAATTCGATCAAACCTTTCAAAGTCTCAAATCAAACCACAACGATTTGGTTCAATTTTACAGTTTGGCTGAATGTTTCAATTTCACAATTCAACCTGGTGGTTCAATTTCGTAAAAATCAAACTTTATTCACGACGTGTTTCTTTCTGTCTGTCGTCATACATTTGTATCACTTTATTTTTAGTCCAATTAGATGCCCCATGTACATTCCATACGAGTGCAAACCATGCTATGAGAAAAAGAAGAATGATTGATTTCATTACTGTCTAAATCCTTCCATTTACTTTGAAAGTTCTCCACGCTTCAAGAATTCAGTAGCATCCCAAGTTCTTGCCAAGACTGCTAAAAGGTGAGGTACGTATTCCATAAATCTTAACTTGAAAACCATGTATATAAAGGATTACATAATGGTCAGTTCTAAATACAATAGTAATCCCTTGAGTTGGCTTAACTGGTAAAGTTCGTTGTTTTCGACCATACATGCATATCTTAGGTTCGAATCCAGCAACAGTCCCAAAGAGTTAGGCGATCTTTGAGTACCACTTTAAACTCTTGTAGAGACTGGTTGCATGCACTAACCTTGGAATAAAGCAACTTATTCTATTTCCAAACTTTTATGTACCAAAAACAAAAAATACTATGAATAACAATTGTTAAGACAAGTTAAATTGTATATAGCCTTAATTAAATTTTAATTAAATTGATCAAAAATAATAAAGGGAGACTTCGCGAAATGGAGGAAGTAGGAACATAAAAGTTTATCTTGAAAAAAAAAAAGAAAAATATTTATGTACGGGCCAATACAAAAAATAAAATAACAAAAGAAAAAAAAGAAAGAACCTTCGTAGCCATGGGGTATCAAATAATAGGCGGTTATCTTGAAAAAAAAAAAAAAAAAGTAGGAACATGAGATTGTATCTTGTTATATAATTTTCAAAATTATTTTTTAGTATATCTGCTATATCAATATTATTCGTCAATTGCTGAATGCTGCCACAACGAAAACGGGATCGAATTTCAGGCCCATCCCGATGTGAAAATTTAAAGAAAGTGACCACCTTTTGAAGTGTATGCTCAGAAGTAGGGGTGTTCAGTATTTAGTTTCATCCGAAAACTAAATCGAAAAATCGATCATCCGAACCGAACAACCCAAAACCGAATTCGAATTCGAATTTGATTTTTGGTTTGGTTTGGTTGGTAAAACTGAATTTTAATATGGTTTTTGGTTTTGTCTTTCAAACCAAAAACCGAATTAGAAAAAATATAATAAAATTAAATATATTATTATTAGTTATATAAATAATTATTAGTCATTCAAATAAAATAATTATTAGATATATCATAATAATAAAAATAATTATTAGCCCTTCAAAGGAAGACAACTTTTGCTAAGGAAGTCTAACCCAACTATGAACACTACTGCAATTGGCAAAGGGACAACTCAAACAAGTTTGATGGATGTTTAGTGACAAAAAAGGTCAAACTAATACTAATGTGTAGAATCCAAGACTTCCTTCAAGTTCGAGTGACTAAGTATATGTAATCTTACATTTTTAAAGACATTATGTAATTTTGTTACAGTTTTAATTTTTGTTTTGAATGTTTTTTCAATGTTAAAATATTTAAACTTTGAATTTGATTGTAGTTCTAACATTTGTTTGTTTAACCGAAAATTGAATTTGAATTTGGTTTAGTTTCTTGGTTTTTTATTTGGTTTGATTTGGTTTTTTGTTTTAAGATTGAAAGAACAAAAACCGAACAAACCGAAAACCGAACCGATGAATACCCCTATTCAGAAGAGGTGTGTTCTTTCAAAAGAGATGAATCTCTTCGGAAGAACCATGTCCCTTCAAAATTTCTGATGACCCTTTCAAAGGAAGATCACTAATCTACTATAAATAGAACAATTTGGTGATCATGAAAGATACTTAAGAAAATTTGAGCATCATCAAATTATCATAAAGTGTTCTTGGCTTGATCGAAATTTCACAATTCAAATCAAGCATTCTACATTGTATCCTGAGAGAGATTTTAATATCTAAACCCTATTGTGAATTGCAAATTACGTCTGAAAGGGGTAAAACATCTCTTAAAAGATAATTCGTGTCTTGAAGAGTTCATTTGATCTTCGATTTCCTAATATTCACAACATATATGTTGGTCCACAATTCGACAAATTTAAGTTTTAAAGCACTTAAATTTTTAGAGGCAAATAAAATTTTCATTTTCCTCTTATATATTATTTCAAAATTTTAAGTACTTCGTATATTGATTTTTTAGCTTGAGCTACACCTCTTGCTTCTTCTTTTTTTTTTTTTCTATGTTTGCTAGTATTCTCTTTTACTATAAAAATGCTTGAATTTGCGTGTTTTCTTCTGTTTTTAAGAGTTTAGAATAGATTTAAGACATCAAAATAATAATAATAATAATAATAATAATGTAAGGACCCAAAATAGAGACCTTTTTTTTCGGGTATGGCTCCTCTAATTAATTGTCAATCGTGAAAAAAAAAATACTCCAATAATTTAGTATGACTCCTCAAACCAACTGCTGGTCCCCAAAACTAATAGAATCTTGATTAAGTAAAGCACAGAGATTTCTTTGATGTGTAAGCGGGTCTCCATCTTTAATTACTTGTAAGTTATAATTTGACCAGACCCAACTTGCACGTAAATGATTGATGGACTGACTCCTTTGAACTTTAAATTGAACGGTAATTTTTTTTTTTTTTTGTGTTGTGAAATTTTACTTAGCTTTTGACGCGTGAAAGAATTATCTAACCTCAAAACAAAATACTCCTTAAATTTAGGACAACTATAGGACATCTTACACCCTCCAATCAAAAGTATACGATTAATATATAACACCCCATGATCACTATAATAATATGGCATAACTGTCCTACCAAATACTTCATCCGTTTCAAGTAAAGAGTCAACTATACTATTTTGAGATATTTCATTTTAAAAGTCCACCTTCTAAAATTATTTCTTTACTCTCCTTAAATTTTTCAACTCTATCCTCCAAATGGACCAAACGTGATATAAACATGTTGAATATGTTTAAATATACATATATATTCCTTAATAGTTAAATTTTTCAAACGTGAATTCATTCTTTCTTTAGGTGGAACGGAGTGAATAACTTCCTGGTGGACAGACGACTTCAAGGGATTATGTTAGGAGAGAAGTCGTCACATTCCAGCTTCTCTCTCTAAAAGGTTTGCTTGTTGGTGAAAATTTTCCTTATATATGTTTCGATAAAGATAAATCTTAGAGCATTGTACGTTTTTGGAAAATACCTCAACATGTTAAACTTTACAAACTTGACAGGTAATGCTGCCTTGGATAAGATAGACTCCTTATCTGTATGTCGTGGTACGGATCGAAATCACTTACGTAATTATCTTCGATTTCTGTCTGTTTATTGAAAAGCTTTTTGGCCGTAGACCAAAAACACTAATTAAGGTTCGATCCTTTTTATGATTTAATAGTTTCGTTTGTAATTAATTTTTTTTTTTCTCATTTTAGTTTTATTATAGTTTTCTTTATTTATTCCTTATTTTTTTTCCTTAATTAATTAAAAAATTAAAAAAAAAATTTGACATGCCACGTCCTATTCTCTAGTTTTCTAAAAAATGGAGTGCTAGCTGGAGGTATATATTGGGTGTGTGTAAAACAAGCAGAAGATAGACAGCAATATTTTAGCCACTATTTCAACTTTAGGGGTAAGTTTTTAAGCGATATTCACGTAGATATATATTATTTATATACTCTTTAATTATTATATTCTTTTTAACTTTATCTGCACATATAATATAAATATTAATTATATTTAAATATTTTTATAATTATATTAAATTTTAATATTATTTTTATATATTTTTTAATTATTAAAATTTTTAAACGTAAATAGATCAAAGGAGAGTGAGTATGAGTTTAGATAACCACAATGAATGAATGATAGCATAATATTCAACTTGTACTGAATTAACTGATGGATTGACTACATTTAAGAGTTCATCATGTTTTCTTTTTTTTTTTTTTTTTGTATCTCAGGATCCCATGGTTAAAAATTAGTGAAGAGAGGCTCGTAGTTTCATTTATTGCAATAGGGCATTATCAAGTTTTTGGCGTAAAGTCATCTATCTATCACAATCTTAGTCAAATGTGACAATTTTTACTTCTTTTTTTATTATTTCACGTCATTCATACATTTAATGACTCATGTGATGATGTGAAGGCCACCAAAAGATGGAAATAAGTTTGAAATGACCAAAAAGGACAAAAAAATTGCAAGTGATACATGCAATGACTGAACACCAAATATGATAGAACTATTGAAGTAATGCAGATGCATGAAATACCTAATTTAATAGAAAAATAAAACTATGAATTTTATTGAAATAAAACTATGAATTATGTTTCACTAACTTTAAAGCGTGAAACTCCGTAGTGTAATGACAAGATAAACTGTAGAGTTTAAATTGCAATTAGGTCTTGCCTAAACGACTATACGTAGATCCTATATACAATGCACTCGCTCTTAATTTGTAATAAAGCATCACTCATTTCAAATGAATTTCTCCAAAATCTTTTCTTTGGATTAAATGATATTAACCTATTGTAATAATAGAACTTAAATAGCGTTTAGGTCTTGCCTTTATGCTATACAGTAGTATATTCTATATACAATGCACATCACTCATTTCAAAAGAATTTTTCCAAAATCTTTTGTCTAAATTAAATAATACTCTCTCCGTTACCGACAAAAAATTTACTATTCTATTTTGGGTTGTTTCACTCAAAGAGCCAATTTTCTAAAATTAAACTATAAAATATTTTAAATTTCCAAATATACCCTTAGTTTCAATTTTATTTCACAATTAAAAAGCCATAATAACAAAATATTCACCCTCGCTATCAACCAAGTTCGCCGAAAATCACTTCCAGCATTTGCACTTCACCGGAAATTACCTCATGCATGCGGAACTTACTCCGGTGACCGAAAAATTTCCCTGGAATTTTCTCTAGTAGATGGATTTCGAGGGAAAATTGTTCCCCTTACAACACACAAAGCACATAAATCTGATTAAACTCAAGTACATTTGTGAACTTTGATTATTTAGAATAATACACTTTAAAGTAACAATACTAACAATATACTGCTATACTAATCTAGTACAACCAAGAAACTAGTGTTCTGAGTTTGAGATGGAATTCTATAAGTACACCAGGAGTATACTAGTATACACTAAAAAAGTGTTGTAACAACAAGAACAAGAAAGTAAACACCAGTGTTATTTTAGATGTTGGAACGTAGTGCTCTGAGTACCAATTTGAGTCATGGTTGTAAATGTTGAAAGGCTGCCTCCACCAGTCCAAGCTCACACTGCAGTTGAGAATGAAGGTTGTATTCTCTAATCATCCGATTTTTACCAATATGTAGCTCTTTACAACGATTTTCTCCATAGTTTTTTATCACTTCAATCATGAAAGCCTAAAGTGACAAGAAGATTTTGTTCAAACTTGTTGATGGTATTTCAAAAGATTTTTCCACAGCCAATACAAGTTCATCAATATTCTTCAGTGCTTCTCGATACTGTAATGATTGAATAAATCGAAAAAAGCCAAGGTCAAGAACATTCAAAGCAGGGTTGTTCGGGGGTTGAAATTTCAACTGCATATCAAATCCCTCACTGCTTGCAGCCTCAACAAACTCTGGATCCATTGGATCTATATGTGGTTTGGCGTTGTCTTGTTGTATGTAAATTGTACTAGCTGGGCTGCACCGCGGCCACTTCTCTCGTATTGCCGGTAAAACTTTATTAATCAAACAAGAATGTATGACATCTTTAGTTACCGAAAAAATGGGTTTAGTCTCTAGTGTACCAGCTGCACGATTTCGACTCCTTTGCTGGGCACCTTTTTGAAATGTAAAAGGGAATATCCCTATCTTTCCAGAGAACACTTTATTTCCATCATAATCAAACCGAAGCCTCGCTACCACTGCTAGAAACATAACCTTCATAATGAACCGTTTACTTTTGCACGTGCGATATGGATTATTTTCTAATGGATGAAGATAGTATCTTTCTAATGTTCTGCTAAAAAAAAACCACTTTCATCTATATGGAAATTGTCGAACATATCTTTGAATGTTAGGCTGATTTGAAGACTTGAAGGCGTTAGCATTGATAAACAAAAATGGAGTCTAGCCTCCTTGTTTTGAGTGGTTATGTGAGGCTTTATCGGATTTGAGTGCGATCTGATTTCTCCTTTTTTTAAGTCGCCGATAAAGAGTTATCGTGGACAGACTCAAGGCTACTGCTAATGAGCGAAGGCTTGTCCAACAAGGCAGAGCAACTTTTAACATGTCGCTGAGCTCAATATTCACACGATTTGGATAAAATCGTCTTGAAAACTTTCGTGATACGTCTACCTTAAAGAGATCTTGGATACTTAAACTTCCACGTTTCCAAATTCGTGTAACTGTTCTGGTGCTCACTGAAAATACAACAGCAACTTGGGTAAACGACCCCCTCTTTAGCTTACCATTTTCACTTTGCACCAAAAGGGCCTCCATGTTTTCAAAATCTTTTTTCTGGAATATTCCCCTAACTATGCCGAAATTTGTCGCAACGTCACAATGTGAATGCGGGTAGGATGCACATGTACGCCTTTAATTTAATTCAACTTGTAAAAAGGAGTTCTTTACCCCAAACCATTCGGTAAATAAAAATGTTAAGTTTATAATTATTTCTATAATTTTGGTAACAACTTTACCTTAAAGGTAAAGTTCATGTGAGATGCGTGTACATTTTTAAAGTAAAATTATTAGGGCAAAATTCGGGCCGGTCCCTTTTAGACAATTTTATTCGTTAAAGTCCACTATAATTGTTTTCAATCGCTAAAGGACATTTTTGTTGTGAAATGTCATCTATGCCCTTAAAAAATACTGAATAGTGCACGCTATGCATCATAAAATATATTAACGATGCATCACAATACAACACGATGCACATAAAAATACGGAAGCCCACGATGTGCATCGCAAAACAAGAAAGACGTAAATACAAATACATTTTTCACTTGCGATGCACCAAAAAAAGTAAAATAAGAGTGTTGTTTGTTGCATCGCAATGCACACGATACATATTTTATATGCAATTTAATGTATGTGTGTTCAACAATTGACGATACACATAATTCATATTTCTTAACATAAAAAATCACAATTGCATTGACGATGCACATTTCATACACATGACGATGCACAAAAATCAACCTTGTATATATACAAAATGAACTTCAAAAAAATTATAACATAACAAAAATCAACTTTGTATAGCCTCTCGACATGACCTAGCATTAGGATTACAAAGTTTGTGGAATCTACTACATATTCTTTTCTTTTCTTTTTCTTGTTAATTCACCATTTGATAGGATCCTTGTCTTCTTGGGACGTCCGGGTAATCTTTTCAATATAGGAGGTAACATGGTCTCACCCTCACAAGAATTCTAAAGCTCGTACCTTTCCGTAGTTGCAATTGGCAAGCTTCTCTCGTAACACTTGATGTAATTATTTGTTAAGAAGTAATTATCAATCATGTCACTGATATTTTTCCCGAATCTCACAATCACAATGGCTGCGTGCAACACGGGAATCCTTGAATTTGCCACTGATAGCATGAACATGTCCGCTTCCTCAAGTCAACCTGGATACTTGGATCGGATAAAACCTCGTATATTGAGTTGGGTGCCATGCGAATCTGCCATGTAATCCCAATATTAAGGTACTCCTTCCACTTTATATCTATCTTCTTACATAGCAATTTATTCCATCTCTTTTCATTCCCAAGTCTGTCACTAAACCATTACATTATTTTCGATCTTATACAATCCACCATGTGAGTGATGGGAAGAACGCGAGCCTCTAAAATCCAATTGTTGAACAGTTCAGCAGCATTTGAGGTCATTTCGGCATACCTATTCTCGTGGCAATGTGTAATTGCCACTTCTAGTATGGAATCGTGGCCAAGAAATCACATACAAGCTGTCCCCCTTCTTTTTTGAATATATTAATTTTCTCATTAAACAGTCTAATGTTGGGGGCATATGCACAGTCCTTAAGTTTTGAACACAAGCTGCTGCGAAACATGTTGGAATAGCGTTTACCGGTAAACATTTCTTTCAAGTTTCGATAAAGATGCACCAAGCAAAATAAATGCTTGGAACTCCTAAACATATCGCATATTACTTCCATTAAATCAACATTACGATCGGATACAAAAAGCACTTCACGGTCGATTGCTCCTTTTATTTTAGACAGAAATCAAACCCAATTATCCCTATTTTCAGAACTTACAACAGCAAATACAAACGGTAACAGACCTGCAGCATATGAACAATCTTTAATTAATAACAACAGTTTTGCGATGCATGCTAGTCTGCATCGCGATGCACAAAAATGTACTACAAAAGTACTGATTTTGTGCATCGTGATACTCCACTTTCATTTCTGATGCACAATTATATACTGAATGTCTGAATGTATCTCTTATTAAGTATAAGTACAAACAAGGGCATAAAAAATATGATCAATCTATGATATTAATCAAAATAATGTTGAACACAAAAGGAAAAAATGTAGAACAAATGGTCGTACCTTGATTTCCATCCTTGGCCGTGGCAGACAAAAGAATGCCCTTGATCGAATCGAGATTTCATAAATGTCTCATCTATGAACAATATAGGAGTAGGACGGTAGTCATTAAAACCATCTACACATACCCGAAATGAAATGAACAACCTACTGAACCGATTCGTATCATCGTCTGATTCCAAGAAAGCAAAGCTACCAGGATTAATCTTATGCAAGGCTTTAACGTACCACTGCAACTCCTGGAAAGATTCTTCGTAGCAACCAAATAGCTTCTTTCGAGGTTTCTCTACGCTCCTCCATGCCTTGTTGTATGTTATCTCAAAGCCATAATTAGTCCTCATGTGATCAATTAAATCCATTTGCGAATAGCTTTGTCGACTGCGAACATGGTCAAGAATCAACTACCCAATGATATCACAGCTCATCATTTTCAAGTTATTATCGTCAACCATGGTCAAATGACAATTGTGTGAAAGTTTGCACTTGTATATGGATAATGATTCATCAACAGTTGAAGATGCCTTGATGAACCAACTACAATCATCACTGTATTTCTTTCCACATGCAACGCTAATCCTATTTTGTTATTCTTAATTTAAATGAATTCAAAATCAATCTTGAATGAATACTTTATAAGCTGCGTGCGAAAATCTTCCACTCCACCTTTAAATATTTGACCAACACCAGTAATAAGATTTGCCCAACCAGAATTCAAGAGTTCATTTCTTGTTTGAATAGGACATATATCATTTGTTGGGACACTTTCAACATCACTTTCAGATCTTGAAGAATTGGTACAACTTCTATCATTGTACTCCTCACGATGCACAACTTTTTCTTTACCTTTGTCAAGGTTTTATGCATCGCAATGCAAGTTTTGTGCATCGTCATCTTCATAAACAGTTGCATGGTGTGTGTCTTCTGCAATCTCATCTCCATAATTTACTTCTTTATTAATCCCGTAACTCAAACCAATATCAATTTCAAACACATCAACAATGACAATAGAAACTGATAAAAATTTGGCCAATGTCAACTTGTTTTTAAAATCTTATTCGTTGGTTAAACAACAATTGTTACATGATTCTACATTGTATTTCAAAGTACAATTATTCGATTGAAAATTAGAATATTTACCTCTAATGCATTCGATCAACTCAGGTAAACTAAAATTCTCTGAAATTGTTGAAACAATAGTATCTCCTATGGATTTCAGCAACAACATGATAGCAGTTTGGTTTGTTAAATCCATTGATTTCGATTTCAAAATGAATTCGATATTGAACTATTTTGGTATTTTTTAAGTTTCTTCGAGTTGATATAAATGAGAATTTTAGTAAGAAGTTGCAATGGAGATAAATACGAGTACGTGATAGATTGTTACAGGGGCAGTTTAAGAACAAAAATATAAATTTACAAATATTACTTTTGACGATGCACATAATAACATTCACGAGACACAAAATATGAATGAAAAATAGTACTGTTATAATTTATGATACACAAAATTATATTTGACGATGCACATTTCTTACACATAAAAAAACTGGACAAAACAGTACTGTTATACTTTACGATGCAAAATAATATACTTGATGATGCACATTTCTTATCACAAAAATTACATTGACGGTGCACACGATGCACATTTATACTTGACGTGGCAAACGATGCACATTTTTTAATACAAAAATCACAAAATATATTGACGATACACATTTTACACACATAACGATGCACAAAATATATTTAAAAACGTGGTATGTTAATACGGGAACAATTTTAAAATAAATAGTCAATTTATCGCTTAAAAAAGATTTAAACAAATAAAAATAAATATAATAAATTTAAGTGGTTAAATATTTCACAAAAAATATCGATTTACAATTTTTAAAAATTATTATCATAGTAATAAAACTTATTGTAAACCTAAGCCGATCAAAAGCCTCGACTAGGTATGGAGCACATAAAGGTGGGGCATCAAATGGGCTTAATTTCATAATTATTTATTTATTTGGTTAACTGCAAACATCGATGCAAGTGGGCGGCTTGACGGCTTCAAGTGCTTACATCCGTTGAATTAAAAAAATGAAAAAACAAGTCCCTTTCTAGTTTCTATTGAAATGTCTCTTTCTTTTCCTAGGGCTAGAATCAACCCCTCCTTCGTCCTTTCCCCGCCCCCACGCCACGCCCCCGCCCACTCCCTCCCCTTTTTTTTTTTTTTTTTCCCTTTCCAAAATATCCCCTTTTGTCGTTTTGGATGCGTTTGACATTTTTTAATTTTGAATTTTGCCTTAAAAAAAAAAAAGTTAAGAGAGAGATTGGGAGAAGTTAGTGGAATCAAAGAGAAAAAAAAAAATTAAAAACAAAAATCAAAATCTGTAAGAGTCAGTTCACCAAACATAGTTTTAGGGAGGGAGGGAAGGGTTAATTACACCATTAGTTTCTTGATTATGAATTTTTTCATTATTAGTCTTTTAACAAATTTTTTTAAAATTTTAGTCCTTTGAGTATCAAAAAATCACGCAATTAGTCCTTTTGATAGATACCGTTAGAAGAATTTCGTTAAGTGGCTTATGTGCCTCCCACGTGCATTTGAGTAAGGGCAAAATTAGAATTTCATAAGCCCCTCTTTACTAACTCATCTTCAACCTCTCTATTCTCAAATCCAAAAAAAACCCACAAATCTCCACTAAAAAATCATACCAAATTCATACTTCAACTAACAAAACTCAAACAAAATACCAAATAAAATTAAAATTTCCAAATAAAAACTTCGAACTGGGCAAGTGCAGAAACAGAGTGAGATCGAACAATTTCCTTTCTCTCATCTCACTTTCAACAGCCACTCGAATCACCCTCTCTTGCAACAGCCAAGTCTCCAGCGAGTTTTTCCTCAGTGCACCACTCGCGTGAATCTTTAATGTCCATGTAAGTACAGAAGAAGTCGTCCTTGGATCCGATCTCTCCAAAACTTCCCGAGGGCGTATCGTAGGGGTCGGAGACCAGATCTAAGTCGTCCGGAAGTCGAAAATTCTAGATCCCTTCTTGACCAAATCTTCAAGTTCATCTCGGAGTGAGCGTGGCGGTGGTAAGAAGGCCGGAATAAGGTGGCGGGGGGAGTAGGGAAGGAAGACGCCGGAATAAAGTGGCAGGCATGTGGATCTGGCAGCCGCGGCCATCGACTTTGATGTGCCAGTCTTTCGTAGAAGTTCTCTTCACTGGGGTCTTCTGTTTAGCTGGTGGCTCTATAGCGGCGACAACGATCAATTGGGAGTTGGGATTTGTACTGGTGGTAGAATTTGCGATCGAGGATGACTAGAGAAGGGTAGCCGGCGGCGCCGAAACTAGAACAAACAGTTTCTTCACATTTTTCAAGCAATTGTAAAGGGAAATTGGGGCAGCGCATAAAACTTTGATTTAGAAATTGGGGCTGGGATGGTAGAAGGGGATGAAGATGTTGGGGGGCAGGGAGGGGGGAGGTCAGTAAAGATGTAGGAAGGGGATGAAGATGTGTGGGGGGGGAGGAGAAAGTTCATTCTAGCAAAGAGAGCTCAATTTCTCTTATCCAGTTCATAAAGCTTGGCTGCAGAAATAATGGGTGATAAGACAGCAAAAAAGTACAATCTGGCAGCTATTCATACTAAAGGAAGAAAGCGAAGGACCTGCTCTCTAGCTGGATAGCCTATATTCATTTTATGAAGCAGAAGAGAGAGATAGGGATAATTAAAAAAAAAATTACACCTGAAATTCCATAAATGCCCTTAACCAAAGTCACGTGTTGGGCACATGACAGACTTAACGGAAAAATATTAACGACATCCAACAAAAGGACTAAGCGTGTCTAATTTTGGTACTCAAGGGACTAAAATTTAAAAAAAAATATTAAGGAACAAGTGGTGAAAAAGTCAATAGACGAGGGACTAATGGTGTAATTAACCCTTTTAGGAATTTGGTGTTTAGTTTTTCACTTTCTCTCTTTTGGGCTCATTGACCACTCTATCACTCTCCTACTTATTTTTAGTCATTACAAAATAAAAATTCAAAACTCAAAAATTAACTACAAAACCCTTATGTCAAACGGTACACGTTATATCTTGTAAGAAGAACAAACCATTTATTAGTACACGTTTTGGAAACAGGGCATCATAAGAACAAGCTGCATAACCAAATATTTCATTGCATTGCAACACTTCGATGATAATTCCCAGTTCAAATGGGGAGATTGTGAGTTTCGGGGGTGACGGGCATGGCGGTAGTGCATTACGCGCATGTTTTAACGGAGATGGGTGTTTCCAAGGGGTAATTTTGGAATTAGAGTCATGTTGTGGTTATGGTTATGATTAATATATAATTTGGTCCTAAACTTGACCTTTCTTCTTATTTTGGTCATAGAAGTTTCAAATTTCCTACATTAGTTCTTGAACTCACCTTTTGCTGTCATATTAGTCCATCATGTTGTTATCTCAAACTGAATTGTTAAAATTTTCTTATAATGCCAAAGATACCTTCATTTGAGGCTAAGTGAGATGCCAGGTGAATTTATTTCTGGAAGGAATGGAGAATAATTTTTCCCTCTGTCATCGGATTCATTCCCTTCCCGTCACACACACATATACACACCAAAAAAAGAGTGATGGTAGAGACGAGGCACCAACCACCGCCAACTCAGGCTCCTCCGCCGCTTGCTCAGCCATTTGGTTCCGCCAGGGGCCCTGCTTTTCCTCCTGCCGAACAACTCCTTCAGCTCCACTACTACATCCACTCCAACCCTTCATAGCGTATGTACTTGTACCACCTTCCCTCTCTCTATTTTCACTCACACACACGCACTGTCAACTTTACATTTTGGCTATATTTGGTTACTCAATGTCATGCTTTGGAATTGAAATTGGAATTAGATGAACAATTTGAGCTCTACAAAATTTAAATTGTGCTTCCAATTCCAATTCCAAGCTATGTCATTGGGTTCCCAAACATACCTGAATTTAAGAAGTGGGTGTGCTCTGGAATTGGTGTAACCCTTAAAAGTGAGATTTTCTCCAAAAAATAATGTTTTTTTTTAATCATGCTTAAAGGGCTAACTTTTGCACTAGTATTTGAAAAGTTTGATCCTTTTTATTTCCCTGCATACCTATTTGCATCTTTATTTGATTAGATTCTATTGGATCTTTTTGCAATTGGTCTGTACTACAGTAAATTTATATTCATAAAATAATTTCGAATTTCTATGGTATCACTCCTGGCTACCTACTCTAAAATGAATTTGGGTTAATTTTTCTAATTCTGTGGCTAATAGTATGGAAGTTGTCCGGTGTTCAAATTTAAGCTCGAAGGAATTTCATTTGGAGGGTTGGTTGGCTAATCTTGAAGTAAAAACAACAAAAACTTTTACATTATTTTCAGTCTTATGAATTTGTAGAATACTTATTTGGTTGGTATGTGTAATTTTCGCAGACCAAACTGTTATACTCACATTCCAAAACTACATTGTAATGCTTGGGTGGAGAGAGGGGGATAAATAAATACAATAGAGAGGGAAAAATTATTCTCCATTTCCGCCAGAAATAAATTCACCTAGGCATTCCACTCAGCCTCAAATGAGGGTATATTTGACATTTTAAGACAATTTTAACAATTCTGTTTGAGATAACGGAATAAGGGACTAATATAGCAGCAAAAGGTGAGCTCAAGGACCAACGTAAAAAATTTGAAACATCTATGACCAAAATAGGAGGAAAGGTCAAGTTAAGGGACCAAATTATATCTTAATCCTTATGGTTACTTGTTGGGTTTTTTTTTTGTAGTTTTGGGCTTGTTGGGTTGTTTGGGCATGGGCTGGGTTTGGATCGAGTTGTTTATGTTGGGTTTATTTTGTGTTACTACATACTAGTACTTGGTGTGTTTTTTTTTTCCTTACATGTAATGTAGCATTTTTTTTCTTGTTTTATTGACAGGTCTTTAACGTATAAAGGAGTCTTAGTGAGTCAGAAAATTGTGTTCGCCTATGTCGGCTGAGCCACTGGAACTATATACTACTGTTGAATAACAATTTTGGGCTGGTTAACTTGAACCCTTGTTGCTGCAGTATTAGATTGACCTAAACCCAGACAAAGCTACAGTATTTTATTGCCATGATATTCCAGTTAGAGTTTGGAGTGAATATGAATTAGTAGCCGTAACACTACTGACTACACCTTCTATAACTGTACACAGTTGTATAGAATGTCCAAGATTGTCTTTATCAAGCCCAGACTTTAATATGTGGCCCAATCGATTTTAGCCCAAAAGCACCCCTCAAAGCAATATTAGGCTCAATGAGTAATAAGCCACATGCAGTGTTTCCACATGTGGTTAGTTTTGGGGGCAAAATTCGAGCAGTCTCTTTTAAACAATTTTCATTCGCTAAAGTTCACTATAATTATTTTTAATCGCTGAAAGCACTATTTTTGTGAAATATCATCTATGTTCTTTAAAAACACTGAACAGTGGACGCTGTGCATCGCAAAATGCATTAATGATGCATCGCAACACAACAGGATGCACATAAATACGGAACGGCAAAACTGTGCATCGCATCACAAAAAACCGAAGCATCGCAACATAAGGGGATGCACAAATTACCTTTTTCACTTGCGATGCACAACTTTCTAACAAGAACGATGCATTAAATCACATCATATCCTTCTAACACGTACGCATTACATCAGCTGTCAGAACACAAAAAAAACAACCAAACCCTTTTCACTTCAAAAACACATCAATCTTCACTTCAAAAGAATAAAAAATCTCGAAACTCTTCGGAAATTTTACAAAAACTTTTGAAAACATTATGATATTCTATTGGTTATATTCCAAATGGTAGCTGCATCGTCCTCAAACCTCCAACAAGTTTGTAGGATATTTTACGATGCCTGAATATCAAGTTAGTATTGTTGAATGCATATTAGTAATACTAATTAACCCACGGCTTTTAGACCACAAAAATAAACTAACTCTCTTGACTTCAAAAACACAACAATCTTTTCAAACGGAACTTAAAACCCTCCACCTCCAACAAGTTTGTAGGATGTTTTACGATGCCTGAATATCAGGTTAGTATTATTGAATACATTTTAGGATTTCAAAAACTGAGCAAACATTTTTTTAACAAATCAATAGGTTGTGTAATATCTACTGCTACTTAAGGTTGGTCAGTGAAGTCGGATATGAGTTTCAAGAAGCACTCACACATATCTTTTAGTAAAATCTTCACGAAAAAGTTTGAATCCAAGATTCTATATGATCTCAGACATTTATCCTCCAAAGTTGAAGAAGTTTTCAGGTACGTAATACATTTTATAAATGTACTTTTTGTTTAGCATTTCCTGAATAGAGTGAAAATATGTATATATTTGCATTAAAATTATGTTTTTTATGCATCGCGATGTTGATGAGAACATTGATAATGAGTAAGTGGGGAAAGTACAGGGCAAAAAATGGCTAATGCAATGATTTTGAACAAATACGTTTGCTTAAAAGTTGTACTATAAAAAATATTATTTTTGTACATCGTGATACACAACTTTTTAGGCTTGACAGGTTTTGTGCATCGTTTAAATTTCTTCCGGAATACACAAGAAGGATAAAATGTCTTTTCAAATTCCAAAAAAGAAATGACTGTCCAATTTTGTGCATCGTTTAAAAAAAGAACAGTGATTGATATGATAAAATGTCTTTTCGAATTCTACAAAAACTGACTGTCCAAATGCATGTTAAATGACACAACCAGTATAAATGAGACGTACCTAGATATTGTTTAAACAAAATCCACCAGCAAATACAAAAAAATATATATATATATATATATATTGACACACCTACCTTATGAATTCTATTGATTATATTCCAAATGGTTGCTGCATCCTCATTCAGAGACATCCTCAACCTCCAACAAGTTAGTAAGATATTTTACGATGCTGGCAACGAAGAAGTAGTCCTCCAAAATATGTCTGTAGAAGGTCTCTTCCCCCCGTAGGTTATTTTTTGATGAAGCATACAATCATTTCTACACAAGATTAACTCTTGCTAGAAACAGAGGAATGCTCCACCAAATTGCAGTTCTCATATTCTTCTTTAATGGAACACTCAAAGACTTAGCCACGACATCGTCGCTGTGGGAGTATCTTGCAAGGGATGGATACTTTAATGCCGTGCAGGCGTTAGGTGTTCTTTCGGTGTTACATTACGTAGAAGCATCACAACTTGGCATGGAGATGCTAATAAAGTGTGTGCTTGAGAAGTATAACACATCTTTGCAAACTTCTCACGAAATAATAAGTAGGGTTCAACAAAATTCTTGGGCAAGAGTCGATACAATTCGACAACATCGATCGAGTCTTTTTGTGTAATAGGGTAAGGGCCCATGTACATAGACAAGGTTTTTCTATTTCATATCACCAAATTCATACCATAGAATGTCAATTGTGTACTATGGATTGCATTCTTGATAACTTTTGTAATAACAATAGAAATTAATAAAAATTAAAATTATTACAATTGATGATACATAAAAAACACTTCTCGATACACATATTATACTGAAATAGTACTGTTATAATTGACGATGCACAAATTCTATTTGATGATATACATTTTTTAAATACAAAAAAATTAAAAATATTACTGTTATAATTGACGATGCGTATATTATATGTAAGATCCCGAAAATTTTACCTATTTTAATTTTTTAAAATATAAACAAATTTGATGCAGTTTTTGATTTATTTGACTTAGTAAAATTTTGTTGACTTTTATTATAAGTATTTTACTAAATATGACTAAGTCAAGTAGTTGAGTTGGATTTAACATCTTACGTTATATTAAAAATAAAGATGACATGGTGAATACTACACATTTAGTTAATGTTTATTTGGTTAATAAATAATATTTTGTATGAAGTTTAGTTTGGAAAAAAAAAAAAAGAGTATGTTTGAATTAGTTTTTACATATTAAAATATTTCATCTAGTTTGGAATTTATACCGATCAGCCGTGTTTTTACTTTGCCATTTGGGTGGGACCCAGTAGCAAGATTATTTAGATTTACTTGCCTACTAAGTTTTCTAGCTTGCTGTTGTTCACTTGTTTGTGATAAATTTGTAGATTGTAGCAGTGCCTCATCTAGGTGGACACATGTATTTACCAAGTTGCATGATAAGTTTGACTCACCCTTTTGCAATCAATATCCAAACCTGCCTTCCTTCTAGAGATGTTAAACGGGCTAGCCCTATCGATTTCGGGCCAGCCCTAACGGGTTGTGGCCCTAACTGCTGCAACGGTCCAATTTTTCGCCACTAATATTGCAGACCTAACCCTAACCTAGCGGGTTTCGCTAAACGGGCCACTATCGGGCCACGATTAAAGATATGATATAACAATATTTTTAAATAGTGAATCGATAAACCATTCATAACTTTGATAGTTTCTTATGTTTTTCAAAAGAAATATAAACTAGACATTTTTTTACATCGATATGTTATAATTTCCAACTTGTTTTTCTCAAAATAAATAATGTAATAGCTCTACTTAGCAGTTCTTTCCAAAAAATTTGTTTATATTTTAGTATTTATTCATAAGTACACAAAGAAGACCTGTAGTGCAAAGGATAATTGTGTTTGACTTTGGATTAAAAGGTTGTTAGTTTTATTCTCATGGTGGTTGTTTTACGTATCTCCTAAACTTTTTACGGCCTAATTAATATTACACGGGCTGGCGGGCCAACCCTGAAACCTAGCGGGCCAGCCCTAACGGGCCGCGGGTTAAACGGGCCAGCCCTAACGGGTCCTGATTTTAAACGGGCCAAAAATATTGAACCCTAACCCTGTTTTTTTCGGTTTAAACGGGCCAACCCTACGGGCCGTGGCCCTTTTAACATCTCTACTTCCTTCTCTCCTTCAGCCGTGCTCAGTGTGAAAATGGGCAGCAACCGTGTACGTATGTGAGCGTTCGTGATGGTTTGGTGTTCGTTTGATTAGAGGATCGTTGTCGAGTAGTTTTTACTTGTTTTGATTGGTGGAATATCTTTTGAGGTAAAGAAGACTATATAGTTTTAATTCCGTGTTATTTTATCACGTGATCGTTTTTAAAATATTTTGTATCTTGAAATATAATTTGGTGTTGATCACACAAATTTGGATTTGGTGAATACGTCAGATCCACGTGTAGCTAGTCTTCAAGTCAAGATGCCTCGGCTCTCTAAAGGCTTTCTTGGTAAGGACTTGATTCTGAGGCCTACAACAATGCAACAAAGACAAGAACCGTTAGGGGTGTCGGGGGTTTGACCCGACTATTGCCCTCCGGTGTGAGAATCAGTTTAGGGTATTAAATGAGAGGAAAGCTAGTGGACAGCTCTCTTTAATACTCAGACAGTATGATAAATATGTATGTTGTAGGTGAATAAGAGTAAGCTTTTAAGAACTTTGTTTTCTTGAGAGTAAATGTTACCTTAACTATAAATGGAAGTTGCTCCTGATATTTATAGCTGGAGGTGGCGTGCATAGTGATACCAACTGTGCCACCTGCTTGATGAAGGATGTATGTACATTGAGGGGGGCCATGCTGTTTTCAGAATTAAGTTGACAAGTAGAGTCTTCTTTCCTGGGAGAGTGGGAAGCTAATAAATATTGACAAAGGCACATGCCAAAGGAATGTCTCCTTCCAGTGAGAATGTCTTGATTCTGCCAGGTTAGGTACTGACAGTCAGTAAGCATTTAATGCTCTGAAACTGACCTGCACCGAGGTCACGCGTTGCTCGCCTCGGAGTTGACCTCGTAGACGACCTGAGCTTTGGGACCCAAGGCTCTGTAACTTTATATCTTTAGTGTTGGATCATGCCGAGGTCTGGCTTAACCGACGACCTCGGCCTTGGGACCCTTCAAAAAAGTTAAGGCATTCAGCGTCAGTCAATGTTGGGTAATATTGTCATTCCGATACTCGCAGCATAAAGTATATCATTAAGGACGGTTGGGCTGTCATGCATATGAGCTGAGACTGAGCTAACCGTTTACATCATGCCGAGGTCTGGCTTAACCGACGACCTTGGCCTTGGGACCCAAACCTCTACTCCCAACATGGACCCTAGGGCCCACCTAAGGTTGACGTGGAGGACACGTACTATGAATATCTAGGAGGATCCCGTCAGGTGTAATTCGTTATTGTTCCATCTTGTTTATCAAATGAATTTCAAAATAATTCGTTTATATTGATTTACCGTGATTTATCGTGATTTCGTAATTTAGTTAAAAGCATGATTATGTGGAATAGTTTAGTAATACTAGTCGGTGTATCGGTCTCAGTGTGCCCCGTTACAGTTGTTATTGTTTGGTTGGTTGCCCAGAGGACTGGGAACCAATGATTGAGATATGAGTTCCATATTTTGCCACTGATCCCGAGCCCGATAGTATACTAGACTGTGATATATGATTGAGCAGTATCTTTTAATGCTTCGTGCATGAAAACCATGATTCGATCTTTATACGTTATTTTGCTACAAGCATGATATCGTTTTATTGAAATATGATTTCATTGATTTATGAGTTATTGTCCATAGTTTCATTTTATGGACAAAGTAATATTTGAATCGTATGTCTCCATTCTATTATGTGGTATTGTATATCCCCTCCCTTGCTGGACTCTCAAGCTCACCCCCCACCAGTTATTTGAGTTTTATAGGTTTAATTTTATCAGAATGTGCAGTAAAAGCGTGACTAGCTGCGAGGTGGGGCAGAGAGCGAGCCTAGTGTGGTTGTTAGGAGTGATGTTGTAAAATTTGGGTTTTGTGTTGAGTTGTACCAGATCTTGTTGTATATGAAAAATAGTATTTTTAAGGAAATATCCTTGTTAATTCTCTCCGCTCCAAGTTTAAGATACTCTGATATGTTGGTGTATGGATTTGGAAGCAGATTATGACCTCGGGGTTGTCACATTATACTTGACGATGCACATTTCTTTAAACAAAATTCACAAAATTACATTGACGATGCACAATTCTTAACACAAAATCACAAAAATATATTGACGATACACAATTCGCACACATGACGATGCATAAGTTTAGATGTTATACAAGTTTATGTTGGATTCATATTCAAAATCCTCAGTTCTAATCTCAATATTATTTTTTCAGATACGTGAGGTGCACTCGATCTGTATCAGTAGGTTTGTAAACAAATTACTTTCCATTCTGATTGTTTTGTAGACCTTGTTTACGCCAACTTTAATTTTAGTGTTAGAAATCATTTTCAGAAAATTATCAAGTTTTGATATTATACAAGTTTATGTTGGATTTCAAATCGTCTGTTCTAATCTCAATACAGTTTTTTCAGATATGCGAGGTGCACTTGATCTGTGTCAAATAGGTTTGTAAACAAATTACTTTCCATTCTGCTTGTTTTGTGGACCTTGTTTACGCTAACTTTAATTTCACATTTGTGTTGATGGCTTTTGCAGTTCCACCTGCTTACTACGTGTGAAAACCCGCTTCGACACTGCCCCGTCGTTACATTCAAAGCGACGTGTGTCTAACTTTAAATGCATTGAATACACTTCGGTATTATTATGGACTCTAAAAAAAATGTTATAAATGTGAATGACACATTTATATAAAAAAACAGAGTCGCTACCCTCATTTATAAAGCAAATGAGAGAAAAATTGAGATTGTAGGTTCGGGGCTAAGTTACGAATCGAGAAGGTATTAGGCACCCAATTATTCGCCCTTTCGGTCTCTTCATGATTGCATACTCATATTAAAATATTATGGGTTTGTTATTTTATGCTATGTGACTTAAAGAGAAAACGGATCACGGAGATTTACATCTCCATTTACATTATAAAATGTGTATATACTTGTTTTATTTATAATAAAACAAATATAATGTATATTTATTTAGCGAAAATAACATAAAAGTACATTTATACAAAAGTATTTAGTTTTGTATTTTTTACATATTTATATTTGTCAATTTAAACAAAATAAAATCAAATGTGCCTAGGACAGTAGAAGCCCAACAGCAAAAAAGCCCAAGTGAAAAATAAAAACTCTTCTGTGCGCAGCGCATCAAAGGGGGTTGCCCTGTTTGGTGCACGGCGCACCAGAGGTGGCCTCAGCACACTTAAGCACGACACACCAAAGGTGTTACCCGCGCACCAAAGCCTGCACTGGTTATGTTCAAAGACAGTGGTTAAAAATCTGATTTTGGATCGAAATTTCAAGGTTTTAAGCTTGTTTTTCTTGCATATAATCACGTATTAATGTGTTTTAAAGCATTATAAACAATACTACACAAGTTTAACAAAGAATCGAAGCTAAACAAATAATCGGAAAAATTGAATTTTACATTGTTAACATGAAAAAAATGAAGAACGAAGCTTCGAAACTCAAATTTAACGGATATAACGTGTATATTTACATATTAAATACATCGAAACTAATTTATATACACAGTTATAAATTATTCAAAGTACTTACATATCAAAACGAAGGAAAATAATGATCCAAAGGTTCTCACCTTCTGTAGTTTTACAGATTCGTTTGGGCCATGTTCTAGGCCGTTGTTTCGGTTTGATTAAGCTTGTTCGTAGCTTGATCATTGCTACCGATACGAAGAAAGGAAGACTTACGTTTTTTTATGTTTGGGTGTGTTCAAGGAACACAATGTGTTTGTGTATGTGTTTGTTGTGTGTATGTATGTGTACGTCCTTCAAATTTTGTCAGGGAGTGAACTGAGGGGAACCTTTGTTTCCCAGGCTGAAGGGAGAGATCAAGAGTGTAACCTCCTTTTTCTTGTCTGAGAGGGAATATATATGAGAGAGAGAGAAAGGGTTGCCCACTGACTCACGCAAAGGAAGGAAGCTTCCTTTTGAACTTGGCCATAAAGCTTTGTTGAAGAAGTCCTCATAGTCGGCCGTGGCAGAAACTATCATTGCTGGCTTGACTTTTGTGTATGACATGTTTTGGTACGCGGCGTACCGTACGGTGACTTAGCGCACCAAACAATTTTTGTTTGTCTCGTATGGTTTGTTCTTTGTGCACTTTGGCCCATTAAACTTTATATCTTCAGTTTTTGACCCTCATATTGAGTTAACTGAAGTTTGTTGTGTTTGTTGAACGTCGTTAATCCTGTTGGATATACTATTTTCTGAAATGATTATGAAAATATGTGTTAGTCCATTTTATAAATAAACAATTATTTATAAGATAATTTGTATATTGTAGGTGTACAAAATTCGGGTGTCTACATTATGTGCATTTGGTGTATTTAGGGCTCACTACTACATTGAGGGCGTTGCATTTGAGAACGATTCCTCAGCCGACTTTGGTGTTGGTTGTTTATTGAGATAGTTATGCAAAACAGTTTAATCGTTAGTTCTGTGGCCCATGTTGAAGAAGTGCATTACTTTGAGTAGTATTAGACAACTTATTCGACGACATCGAGTCTTTTTGTGTAACAAGGTGCTATGGATTATGTTATTGATAACTTTTGTAATAACAATATGAATTAATAAAAATTACAATTATTATAGTTGACGATGCATAAAAAACTCTTCACGATGCACATATTATACTGAAATAGTACTGTTATAATTGACGATGCACATATTATACTGAAATAGTACTGTTATAATTGACGATGCACAAGATTATACTTGACGATGCACACTTCTTACCACAAAAATCACTAAATATATTAATGATGCATATTTTATACTTGACGATGCACGCGATGCACATTTTTTAACACAAAAATCACAAAATACATTGAGGATGCACATTTCACATAATGACGATGCATAAAATACACTTAAAAAATTATATGTTGATATGGGGGCAGTTTTGAAACAAATAGCCAATTTATCACTTAAAGAGATTTAAGCAGTTGAAAATAAATATAGTGGACTTATACGGTTGAATATTCTCTAAAGGGGACCAGCCCGTAATTTTTCCTAGTTTTTGTGGTTCATTTCTTTTTTGAGTTTTTCTTTTCCAGAGTTTCACTATTTTGTTAAAATTATCGTTTCAATTTAGGTGACAAGTAATGACGCTACTCTTTATTTTTTTTAATTTTCCAAAGTTGTCCCTAGGCATGCAGGTTCAAAACTAATCCTTTAAGTCGGGTAGGATCACAAGAGCGGCAAGCTCTCCCAACTAATTTTAACTCTTTATTTTATTTTTATTTTTTGTGTTTCAAAGGTGTCCCTAGTAAGCCCAAAACTAGTTTCATGAGTCGGGTAGGACCACGAGGACGGTAAAGCACTCAAAGTTTTTCAACGGTGTCCCCAGGAATGTAAGCCCAAGATTAATCTCTTGGGCCGGATAGGATGACTAGGGTGGTAAAGTTCACCCAATAAGTTTTTCTCAAAGGCGCCCGAGCCACGTAGGCCCAAGATTAATCTTCTCAGCCGGGTAGAACCACAAAAGCGGTAAAGCTCTCCCAATTTCTCATCGGTGTCCTCAGACACGTAAGTCCAAGATTAATCCCCCAAGCGGGGTAGGATGACAAGGACGGTAAAGCTCTCCCAACAAGTTTTCTCAAAGGTGGGAGACACGTAAGTTTTTACGCGTAGGCCCAAGATTAATCCTTTGAGTTGAGTACGACCACAATGACGGTAAAGCAATCCCAATAAGTTTTAACGTAACTACTTTTCTATGACTCAAAATCGAGACCTATGGTTAAGCTAGTACAACCTCTATCCCAGTTGATATACGCGCTTGTTGGTGATGTCTCTCTTTAACCCACACATTTTTGTCATCTAGATTGAAATGGGAAATTTAGACAAAAATTTAGATTCCTATCAATCAAAATTACAAAAAGTTATGAATTACAAAACAAACCATTTATTCAAATAGAATCTTAAAAACGTAGGTTTCCTATTTTCACATTTATTCTAATAAATCACTCACGCGATAATAGAGGTTAGTCCAAGTGATAGCTAAGCTGTAAATTTTAAATTTGGTCTCAAAAACAAAAGTAATTTTCAAATCTATACACAAAAGTGATTCTTATAGTTATTAAGTAATTTTCAAATCTATACACAAAATTGTATCAAATAGTAGTAGTAGACGACTTAATCATAAGTTGATCCAAATGAACAATCACCAATAGAAAAGGAAAAAAAAAAAAGGGAAAAAAGAAATGATAATCACTCTTCCACAATTCATTTCAACTGCAGTTTCCAAAAAACCCTTTAAAAGAATAAAAAATACAGAAGCCCCTTTATTCAAAGCAAAGCAAGAACGAAAACGAATAAATTTAGAGCATAACTTCACCATCACCAGCGCCTGACCCGGCAAAGACAGTGATTTTACATGCTCTGTTGAGAGAGAATCCCCCTGATACACACACTACTGTGTGTTATTTTGGTCTTTATAGCTCTGAACATAGGAATGAATGTATGAGAGAGAAGAACAAAACGAAGAAGGAGAAGAAGACTTTTCCAGAAAGATGGGCCGTGAGATCTCAAAAATTCTACAGCCCAGATACCTTATCGTCTTCCTCGTTGCCTCAGTTCTCATCTTCCTCGCTTTCTCCTTCTCTCAACAGGTACCGCCATTTGACTTTCATTTTTAATTGTACTATGGATACGGTGGAGCATTTTTTGTTTAATCTATTGGAAATGAATTGGGTTTTGGATCTGGTTTAATGTGTCTGTGCTGATTTCTAGATCTTTTTCCTGTTTGGAGTGGGCATTTACTTGTGGGTTTTGCAGTTTTCTTGTTTAATGTTTGATTTGGGGTTGGATTTGTTTAGTTCCAATCTTCATTAGCGAGGGAATTAAGCATATTCTAACTCAATCCAGCTCGGCATTTGTAGCCATTACTCTGAGGGTCCGCTACATAGTCCTTGTTCTGGCACTTTGTTGGGTACAAGCATTACTTGGAACCAAGCATACAGTTGTTATTACGTTTGATGCAAAAAGCTTGTTGCATTTTGTTTAGTTTGTTAGGTAATTTGGTTTTGTTTCTCAATTGTAGAGGAGGGAGTAATGATGAATTTAGGTGGCAATGTGGGTGAGCAATGGCTGTGGCTATTAGTGGTTCATGGAGAAATTGGTATCGGGACTCTTAGATGATTGAACTATCTAATTTGCTAGAATGAGTCGAATGCATCTACTCATACAGCCCTCTGGCCGTATGGTGGAGGATGATTAGTTAATGATGAATATATTGCTGCCACTTTTTAGCTATAGGATTTAGGTCTAAGCACTTTCTAATTGTAAAGCGCAATAATTAGAGTAGCAAAGGGCTTTAGCAAGGAAGAAATTGGTTGGTCGAAAAGATCTGTAATCATAGATCCTTTTTTGGTCCATGATACAGGCCCAGGGTAAAGAACCCTAGGTCTTTGACCTTCATGTTTTTGGCTTGTCGTTTGGTTACCATCTGTATTTCCCTTTAAAAATCAGAATCATAAACTTTTTATTCAGTTCTTACTTTAAAACAAGGGAAGACAAACAACTCTATTCACAGAAACGTTGCAATTTTAGACACGGTTTCTTTCTTTCTTTTAAGTTTCTTCTCTGTATCCACAACAAAAAAATCTGTTACCATAATCAAACAACCATAAACACCACACAATTGTCATCTCCTTCCACACCATGAGAATTACATATAACACGAAATTTAGGCCAAAGAATATTGTTGAGATTGATATACATTGTTGGGTCCCTATCTATAAGCTTAAGCTTTTAGATCAGTTGGTAACTTAATCTGGTATCAGAGCTCTGGTTTGGCAAGGTCTTGGGTTCGAGTCGTCCCGCTTGCATTTTGTTACCTGAAATATTGTGAGTGCATGTTGTTGTCACTCTGTTTGCTTTGTGATGCCCTGATGGTGCATATTTGTTTGTCTCTCCACGTGTGGACGGGTCACACGTGAGGGGGAGTGTTGAGATTGATATACATTGTTGGGTCTCTATCTATAAGTTTAAGCTTTTAGATCAGTTGGTAACTTAACAAATATGAACACTAACAGAAATCCAAACAAAATTCAAATGGTTTTGAGATCGGGACGAATTAATAAAGACAAGAATAGTACAAATTGATACAATCAATCTATACCCAATAATGTGAATTTTTGGTATATGCAGTATGAGGTAGTATTACTTTGAAAAAAATTTCAGGAGGGCATTTGCCCAACTGGAGCTGGTATGGCCCATGGAACTGTCGAGGAGGAGGTGTTGGGCGGCCATTTTATGTTTTATAAGTTGCGAGCATATAGAGAGAAAGGTTGATGGTGGAAAGCCAAGTTTTCTGCTTGAGATGTAGATGCAGAACCCTGTGCCAAAATTGCAAGTGTGATTCTAACCTTCCATCACTACACGTGATTATTCCTAATAGAAAGCTGCAAAAAAAATGTGGCTTGGGCGGAAGAAAATCAGTCACACGTGGACCACATACGCTTAAATATCTTCTAACCAAGTAACTAAGACATTTGAATGCCCTAACTTCTCACGACCTTTCACTTGTTCAAAACTAAGGTTTCTCTAGGATTGTTAAAACTTTCAAAATTGCCTAATTGGCCTGAAGATCTAAATAGTGAATTACAAATTACTCAATGAAGATCCCAAAGAGAACAATCATTCCCTAAAATTGTTCAACGAGTATAGAACACTTCAATATGGTCAATACAAGAACACCTACGTTGTTTCTTTCTGGTCTTGCAGTGTTTGTCTTCAGTGTCTTGGTGACTCACTCGACGAATCGTTTCCTCCATTGTCATGTTCAGCTATATTTTAGCACAAGAAATAGCTTGAATGGGGAATCCAAGAGGTTCACATGCAAAGAGACTAAATGATTTTAGAAAGTCAGATAACTTGCTTTCAAGTCTTTCCTTCTGGTCCTCAGTCTGAAGATCATAGTTTATTTGATTGCATTCCTTCTTTGGCCATTCTTAACTCAATCCGGAAAGAAGGCCAAGTAGGATGAGGGAGAACTTGTCCCTACAATTCCAAATGAACGTTTTCATACATCAATTCAATAAGAGAATGCAAGTTCTTATCCAAGAGGTATGTTTTCATGGAACCTGTACTAGGTCGGTCACTTTCGGTCAGCTACGTTGGCTCGAGAGAAAAATAGCAACTGTGTTGTGAGTTGTGGTTCCATATTGGTTGTGTTGGACATGAGATGTCGATGTTGGAGAAGACGAGCCACAATGATGATTTGGAAGAAGGCGTCAGAGTTTCGTTGACGATCATTGATTTCTTTATCTCTTTTCTTGTTGTTGGTTGAGCTTGAAAGCTCATACAGTCATACTCACACACTATCCTTCCATTTGACTCCTTTCAATTTTCATGTAATTGGTCCTTGCACAGAAAATAGTTATACTATTCAAAATTTAGAACTGTTTAACCACAAATTTTTTTGCACCGGCCCAAAAGTGGACAAATCAAGAACAAAAATTGTTAAGAAAGAGGAAGTGGGAGCAACTTTTCCCATGAAATAGTCAAAATGAGGATGTTTGATGCCTTAATTGTTCCTGAAGAAGGGGGGAAATGGGGCAATATGTAGGGGGTTTACAATTGCAACTCCCGGTGCTTGTATCGTATTGGGATCACCGGATTATGGCACACTGTTAGTTGCAGTAAGACATTGAGCTAGCTCAACTTTGGTAGTTACAGTATTTTGTCAAACATACTCAACTTTTTCCCGTTACATGCCATTTGTTGTAATGTCATTCATTTACTTGAAACATCTGTTCTCTGTGTTCAATCTGTAGCTTTGCTTCCAATAACTCAACTGAGCCTTTGTCGCAACTGCTTGCTAATATGCTGGAAGTAATTTAATATAATGTTCAGGAGGAGGTGAAGGTGGAAGAGGTGCATGAAATTACACATAGAGTATTTCTGGATGTTGATATTGATAAGCAACGCGTAGGTATGTCCCTTCACTTCTTTACGGATATTTGGATTTCATTAAAATTGATTACTGCTGCTCTAATTGGACTTGCATTTCCACGCCATTTTTGGTTGATCTGAACAAATCATAGTTTGGGTCATTCTTTTCATATTTGTTTTCATGTCAAATTATGCTCCCCATTCTTAAAAAACTTAAGGTTCTGTTACTAGCCTTTAGAAGTAAGGAACGAAACTGTCATAGATACCCTTTGTAAATGGTTCTGTTTGATATGCTATTCTTTTCCTTGGTTTGACATTTCTTTTTTCATCTTTGTACTTTTTGATGTCTTACATATATCTATGTCATCTTCTACTCCTAGTGGCCCAAAAAAAGAGTCTTACTTTGAAAGTCAAATTTTTTAATAATAGGTATTCACTTTCTTATTGTAGTACTCCCTCCGTCCCGGATAAATGTTCCTAGTGAATATAACACAGGAATTAAGAAACATAATTAATGATGTGTTGTAAAATGTATTCTGACCATAATACCCATGAACATTAATTGAGTTCAACTATTTTAAATAATTGAGTTTGTTTGTGATGTGTTATATTAAATGAAGCTTTAAGGGTATATTAGGAAGAATGGTAAAGAATGGGTAGATCAAAAGTCTTTAGGAACATTAGTTGGGACATCCCAAAATAGAAAGTAGGAACATTTATACGGGACGGAGGGAGTACTTTTTAATAATAGGTAGTCACTTCTGGTCATTGCCACGTAATCACCAATCTTCCCCAAATTAAGACCTTAGCGTATGGAAACATGCTAGGCTCCAGGAGTTATCCTAAAGGGAGGTCGAGATTGAGTGCGTTAGCCCAAGGGTAATGACACTCAAGTCTTTACGGCCACACCCTGGCTCTATTAAGAGCCTCCACGAGCAAGCCGGCCCGAAGGAGTCGGCCCTAGAGCCTAGACCTCTAAAAGTTAAGGGTTCTGAGGAAAACTCTTCCTTGTTCCCAGGAGATCGAGCTGGTTTAGAGACATGATCTCCGCGCAATAAGGTTTCAAGGAGATAACTCTACGGCTGAGGTAAGGGGCAATAACTTACTACCAGCACTTTCATCCCTTAGGGATGACCCGACTTAGTGCCGTAACATGCAATCTACTTTAAGTGCAACGCCAGCCTAGAGTTCTTGAATCTCCTAGAGGCCAAGCCGGTTTTAGGAACTACGAGGGTCATTGGTTTTGGCGGCTGAAGTCGAGAGAAAGTCTCACCTGTTGTACGTGTGCGATACCACACATGTGCAACGTGTGATGAGGGAATCTTGGAATATTCCTTGTGTCATCTCACACTCACTATAAATAAAAGTCACAAACCTCATTTTACATTTAATTGTTAATAAATAATCTGACCCAAGTTTCTGAGACTTGAGCTAATGAGCATTAGAGAGCACTCTCTCTACCATCAATCTTTGCCCTTTTTCTCTTTACATAATCAGTCTTGACTTCCATCCTAGCCTTTACTTTTTGAGGTTCTTTGATAGCAACGTGTCACGCCAAGCACTTTACCCAACACACATCACACCCTTCGGGGACGCTCACATTCTACATTTGGCTCCCAAACTCGAGGCTCCAGGGTTACATATATTTTGAAATTGCACTAAAATTACATCCTTAATTTTGTGTGACACTTAAGAGGATCATCTTGTTTGTGACAAAGAAAAAGGAAATATTTTGAAACAATGCATACTTATAGTTCTAATTAGAGAATTGACTCTTTTGGGGGGACAAATTAAAATGGAAACTATGACTCTTTACGGGACAGGGAGAAATTTTCTGCTAGAACTTTGCGATTGTTTGCAAGATTATAAATATAGTTGGTACCTAATATATCTACTAAGTGCTTCTCTCCATTAAATTTAAGTTGCATTCTTATAACTCAAAAATAAACATAAACAACAACAACAACAAAAAAAAGTCAACGGACATTCTCAATTTAAGATAGATTCATGTGTACTCTGTTTTAGATTGTGATGCGGTTTTCATTGAAAGGGCACAATATGTGTAAGGTTTTTGCGCATGTTAAAATTAAACATTGAGGATTCTCTTTACATTTTGTTTTTGTCCCTATCTTTATCTGTTTTCATCTTCCCCTTTCTGGTTGAGTGTCAAAAAAATGATTCTTCTGGTTTTGTAATAAGATAATCTGGTAGGTCAACTTGATTGCAAAGTGAAACTGTTTGCACGTCTTTGATCACGCAAATGCTGCACATAAGACTGCTGAAGGAAATAGATTTCAGAGCTGTTACAATCATTTTTTTGTAACATGCGCAAAGAATAGGTCAATTTGTTAGGTTGATTCTAATGTGTTTTGATGCAGTATCGGAGTAAAGATTAATGATAGCAAGAGCAAGCATATCTTGGTGATATCCACTATTCTCTGGCCTTGGCTCGAATTGGTGGTTGGGTCAACTCTTTCCCTCTTGGGCCTCCTTGGGGTTAGCATTCAAATTGAAGCTATTCTAAGACCCTGTGGTTGAACGGTTTAAGAAAGCGGGCTTAGGTAGAAACGTTCAAATCCTTCCAGAGAGAGCTTGATGGAGGATGGTCAGATACAATACTCAAGGTTGACTCCAAAACCTATTGATCCAATAGTCGGTAGAGTTTGATTTCTGGTTGGAAGGTCCTCAGGATGACTTCAGTATCATCTCGATAATTGGAAACGGATCTTTCAAGCCTAGTATTTGGAGGCATGGGGATTTTGGATTTACCATCAAGTAATGAAGCTTTATTGGGGAAATTGTTGTGGAGATACATTAGGGAGGGAGCTTTTAAAATTGAATAGTGTAGTTGGCAGGATGGAACGATAGACAGTTGCTGGAGAATGCAGAAACAAGGTATCTTCTGGTGTTGTTTGAAAAGTTATTGCAGAAAGCTGTGTATGTTTTGGTAAGAATGTCAGATTCAATACTGACCTGGACAGAAGTCGCTTCTCGCCATGACGACTCGGTCTGCATTCACCTGACATGGAACACCTCCTTTTCCACCAGTTCTTAAGTATAGTTTAAGAAAGTAGTAACTATATATGAATTTTAAGAAAGTATCATATTGTTAAAGCTCATTAAATTTGGAAATTTTTGGTAAAGGTAATTATAATATATTGATCAATCAAATCCAATATTCATACAGAATGTGGTACCACCTCGAAACTGGTATTTGACTGAAGATACTTGTCACTGTTGAGAATATTAGAAGCTTGGTTCATGCTTTTGTTTGTACGTACCACCAACGTTAGAGACACGATGCTGTCGGGGAACCAGTAATAAGAGAATGTGTTATTCAATTATCTAATATGGGGCTCTATTGATTTTATTTAGGATATTTAGGTTGCTTTGCTTGGTCACCAAGTACTTATGTACTGACAAAGGCTCTCATTTGAAGTCGTTAGTTTTGGTGTAATAGAATTATGGTGTTCCACTGTTGCATACCTCAGTTGTGAGTGGTTGCTATCTTTATTGACTGTGGATCTCAATAAAACTTGGCAAACGTCCTTGAGTGTGGATCTCATAGGCCTTTCTGCATCACATGGCTCCTAGTTTGAGCTCGTCTCAGAAAGTTAAAGGCAATACCATGTGTATTCTGAATGCCTTTTTGGATTATTTATGTTATGCTTAGTACACTTGAAGATATCATTTTAAATGGGACATTAGCACTCTCAGCCTTCTAGCTTGTTCATTTCGGTGGGTCAATGGACAATTTGGGCCCTCTGTGATGCGTACTTTTTGAGAACTTGTTGCATTTCACCCGTATGTTTCTTTACAGGTTAGGATCTATATATGATTGGAAAGTATCCACTTGCATTTTACCCTTATGTTTGGCTTTACCCGTGTGTCAATGTTGTCCATCAGAATGCCCTAATAGGAATTCACTCTTTATAATCCAAACACATGATTACACAAGCCACACATTGACACACGGGTACAGCATTGTTGTTGTGGAAATGAATTTTTACACAAGCCACACATTGAAAAGATGGGAACTACTTTTATATCTTTTTCATGCATGAAATGAATTTCAAGTCACTTGGTGGAAATTCGTGCCCGAACTTATGTTTGGCTTTTTGCAGGAAGAATTGTTGTTGGATTATATGGCGAAGTGGTACCAAAAACTGCTGGTAAGCCTGATGTGTTCTTTTTTTTTTCACTTTTTTGTTGTGCATATCCAGTAAAGAAATAAGTTCATTAGGAACATAATTTTTTGCATAGTGCAAAGTGGCACTAGTAGCTTTATATTTGCTGGTAGTCAGAAACTTAGTGCTCAGTTTTCTGACAACTTCTGAGTAGAAATCTATTTTTTCTAACTAAATACTAGCTTAATTAATTGATTTGTAACCATGCTTGCTTTACAAATTCGTTAAACGAAGATTGAATCTCATATTTTTTTTTTTTAAAACTTTTCACATGATTTTGATAGCACTAGTTTGATCAAAAGCTTCTGAAGAAACATATGAGCTCCAACCAGGAAAGAACCTAGGACCTAACCCTTGGGAGAAGGGGGGAGGGAATATATAAGACCTAAAAAAGGCTCACAAAAAATGTTTACATTATTAAGAGAAATGATGAAATAAGAAAGCAACTAATCAAACAATAACTCGTTAGCTTCTTCTCATCTGCACTGAAAAAATAATGGACACGGATCGCACAATCAAGAGTAATAATGATGAAGAAGATAAAAGTTATTATTGAATATATTCAGATTCTTGGAGGGACCAAAAAAGGCACAGAAAAGATATTTACCTTATTAGGGAGAAATTATGAAATCCTAAAGCAAATAATCAAACAATTCCACGTTAGCTTCTCATCTACACTAAACAATAATGCACATGGATTGCACTATCAAGAGTAATGATGATAAAAAAAATTATATCATTTAATATATAAGATTTTTTGGCAATGGCACCTAGCCATTTGTTCCAACCATTTGTTTGCACCAGTTGTGATCCAATGGATAAGAAGCCTTGGATTAACTAATTCATCACTACTGATTTTTTTTGCTCTTTTTTTTTCTTTCGTTTTTAAAATTGTGCATATTCTTTGAAAAATACATAATGTTGTTTGAAAAATACATTCTGTTGTTCGAAACCACTTGTTCCATACAATTGGTTGGAACAATTGGCTAAGTGCCATCCCAAATTTTTTGGGGCCGAAGTAATATATTGTGATGAATTATGTATGCCATAACCATAAAACTATGGGGGACCGTAACAAATATTTTGGAAACTTCGGGGGCCATTTTCCCCCGGCCATTGGCCAAGAGTACCCTTGGCTCCAACTTTAATGTTACGTGGTTGACTAATTCCTTTCTGTTTCCATTTTTGCAGAGAACTTCCGTGCCCTTTGTACAGGTAGTAGATGTTCCATCTTTTTATTTGTTTGATGCTTCCTTTGACAATATGGACACACTGCTGATATCTTTCACCATCGGCATATAACTCGTCTTCGGTATTAGGGGAAATGGGCAAGGGTCCCAGCGGTAAAGCTCTACATTATAAAGGAACGCCTTTTCATCGTATCATACCTGGGTTCATGATTCAAGGTGGAGATATTGTTACTGGCAATGGAAGGGGAAACATGTCTATTTATGGTGGCACCTTTCGGGATGAAAATTTCAAGATAAAGCACTCCCACCCAGGTCTTGGACATTTACAGTGATTTAATACTATTATTTTCATCCTTTGCTTTATTGCTCAATAAACTTTAGGCGAGCATGGCTCAACAAGAAGTTTGCTCCATCATGACATGGACATCATGGGTTCGAACTGGGACAATACTCAAGAGTCATAGATTTGTTCAATAGTCCCATGGGTTTCCTGGTTATTGTGTCTGAAGGTACAGTGTCTTGCAGGTGTGGTGTCCATGGCGAATTCAGGGCCGGATTCCAATGGCTCACAGTTTTTCATCACCACTGTCAAGGCCAGCTGGTATGCTTTTGTGTTGATAGCAATGAACAAGGTTTAAGTTCACTGCCATCATATTAAACCCCAGACCCTATACAGTAATTCCTTGAAGTTAAGATCACCTGATCAGATTGATGGCGCTTTACTGAAACTATGTTCATACTCCCCACCTCCCCAACACCAAAAGAAAAAAAAAGAACCTATTTTCTTTCTTGAGAAATCCAGAAAAATGTGGTTAATTCCTTCATCGCCCTGAAAACCTAGTCATTTCAGATTAACAATATGCAGCTGATATGTTAAATGACCGAAATTCAGCCATATCTTTCTTCTTGTTAGAAAATATGTGCTTCAAGCATGAGGCTTAAATTGCATTGTGGTTCTTAAGCAGAATCCATATATATTTTTGCTTACACGACATCTGATTTTTCGTTGGAAATTTCTCAGGCTGGATGGGGAACACGTTGTTTTTGGCAGAGTAATAGAAGGGATGGATACGGTCTATGCAATAGAGGGGGGAGCCGGAACTTACAGTGGGAAACCTAGAAAAAAGGTAATAATCGCTGATTCAGGGGAGATTTCTAAGAGCGAGTGGGATCAGGAACTTCGAAGTGCATCAATTCCCTCATGACAATGACAATAGCAATGGCCAAAGCCAAGGTTTTGCTAAGTGAATATGCTAATGTGGTTATAGATTAGTTGTTATGCATCCTCTGTATCATGTTCATACTTTCAATGATGATATCTTATAGTGAACTCATTAGAAACTTATTCAGAACACTGCAATTTTTTACCTTTTTGTACGTTTTGGCCTTACTGATGTATGTCTATTGTAGTGAGAGATTCTGATGCCATGGTATGGCTCTAGTCAATTGTTCCCCTAACATACATACGAGAATGCACCGAATGTTGTACAAACTCCGAGGTAGTTTTGACCAGACGAGGTTAATATTGAATGCACGAATACTACAAATTACTCCAAGGCACAATATGGGAATCAAACCTCAAGCATGATATATATCAATAGCTAAGCGCTTATTGACAAAATAATTTGCTTTCTCTTTCAGTCCCATTGCTTGGTCAACTATATCTACACATTATTGCCAAACTGGCCTTCTGACTTTTTTTTGGGCTACCAGACTGCTCAAAGTATGAGAGAACAAGAAAGATTGACCTTTTAATACAAACTAAATCTATTAAAAAATTACGTTCGTCTTCATTCTTATCTTCTTTTTCTGTTGAATACTTAAGTTATTAGGGCGAGCAATCCAACCGCAGCTGTTAAGAAAACACCAATCCCACATAGTGAAAATGAAACAAAAATTCTGAAGTTATTCAATTGGGGTATATCTTCTGTCGAGATTGCATGCAAAAAGAAAGAGTAAAGGAAAATGTTTGGAAATCTTTTCTCCAACTTTTCCCCCAATAAACCTTTTAAGTTAAAGTAGTCTTTCAAATTGAACCAATTCTTCTAATTTTTAAGTTTGGTCCCTCAAACGTCAAAGTCATTCACTTATGTCCCTAACTCAGTAATTGTCTAGTATTAATGCCTTTATCCGTTACATTCAGCACTCATGGTTATCTCATCATGTTCTTGGCCTTTTAAAGGGGTACATTAGGAAACTAATGATGAAAAAAAAGAGAAAAGGAAATTTTGGAGTTTTTTATGTACTCATTTTTTGCGTTATTTTTTTTTTTTAAGCCATTATGATCATCCGGCTCACCTCTCCATGTAATATTCCCCTCCCCACCCCTCCCCACCCCACCCCACCTTATGCATCACTCTGTGCGCATATACTCTGTCCTTCATTTGTATATCATGACCCTGCTCAACATCTTCAAAGAAAATGAATCTTTGGATTGTTTTATATACTTTATTAAGTCATTATGTCATTAGGCTCACCTCTCCATGTAATATCCCCCTCCCCACTCCCACCTCGTGTATCACTCATGCACATATACTCTGTACTTCATTTGTATATCATAACCTTGTTCAACCTCTCTAGGAAAATCTTAACATAGCGTTAAGCAAGCACTTACAACACATTGCAAGTTTGCAGGTCCTCAAGAAATGAAAATCAATATCTCACTTATGGTGTTCATCTTCACCTATATCAATCTCAATCTCTCCACCAACATTCTAAGACAAACTACCTTATCATCTATACACCACATGAATATCCATCCTTATATTTCTTGCTAGTGTCACCGCTTATTGCAATTGTAATTAATCGTACTCTATAGAAGCAATAGCTTGAAAACTACAATAACACCATCCTAACTCGTGAACCCCCTCAACTCACCCTTGGTCACCAAGCCTTCTCGCTAGCCCAAGATAATGATTGAACATTTATATTCTTTGTGTGTGTGTTAGAGAGAGAGAGAGAGAGAGAGAGAGAGAGAGAGAGAGAGATAACTATTGTGGTGTGATGTTTGGTTTAGATGTTCATATCGTTCTAGCATTTTAATTTGGTTGTGCTGGCTTTGAGATTTTTTTCTTTGAATTCTATAATAATTGAAAAAGATAGAGAAAGATAGTAAGACCATTGAGAGCGAAAGTCCAAAATCAAAAAAATAAAATAAAAGCCCTCAGGCGTTTGACTTGAGAATTATTTTTGTAATAATTTTAAAAAAATAAGAAAGAGACGGAGAAAAAGATAATAGAACCAATGAAATAAATTCAAATTCTAAAGGAGAATCCTAGTCTTAGGCCAAACACAACGTATGGAGTTTGAAGCTTGTTAATAATAATAATAAAAAAGTCGGTTGTCAAGGGACCAAACATGTAACTGCAAAATCATTAGTGGGCCAAAACCATAATTAGAAAAGAGTAGAGAGATCAAACATGCAAACTTAAAAAAGCTGAGGGTGAGGGAATATATTTAGAATCTTCCCAAACTTTCAAAATGCCATACATATCTATCATCTTCAAATCTCATCTGTGACAGTCAACACCACAGCAGACTCTCCCTCCAATTCAACACTCTCTATCTTACAAATGTCAACGGGCGGCACAGAAGAAACCGCCACCGACGCTGCCGCTGCAACCCAACCCCTCCTTTCCTCCTTCACCCCCACCACCTCCACCTCCACTTCCACCGCCGGCGGCAAACACTTCCCCATCTTAGACGACCCGACAACCCATTTCCACTCTCCTCCCCCATCCGAACCCGACCCATCTCAATATTACCAGATCTCCTTCACCCCTAATCATGCCCGCACCATCAAAGACCTCCCTTTCCTCATCCTCTTCTCTCTACTAATCATCTCCACCTTCGCCTTCGGCATCTTCGCCGTCTTCCACCACAACACGAATTCCTCCGACCTCTCCTCCTTCACCTACAACCCCAACTCCTCCTCTTGTGTGGGACCCATCTACAAGTCAACGAGAAACCCACAAATTCTTCTCTCCCTCAATTCTCTTTCCTTGTACACTACTACAGCTCCTTCTTCATCTGCCAATATTTTACCGGATTTGATATACACACTTGTAATTACTTTGATATTGAGTGTACCTTTTGCTTTATGTCTTCTTTTTTCACTCAGGCATTACGCCAAATACCTTGTCTACATGTCATTCCCCTTCTTTGTTATTGTACCCATTTTCTTGGACGTTTACTGGTTTGTTGCTTGTACTATTAGTTCATCATGTAGTGCTAATTTCCCGTTGGGTTACCGGATTGTGGTTCTGGTTTTTGGATTTTTGATAATTGGTGTGATTGTTTGGATATTTGTTGTGAATTGGCATCGGGTGGAGCTAACTGTGAGTATAATTGGGGTTGCCTCGGATGCGCTGTCGAGGAACTTGGGCTTGTTTGTTGCCCTTCCTTTGATGACTTTGGGGTTGTTTGTGTATTATGTGCCTATTGTTCTGTTTCTGGTGTTTGCAAGGCTGAATGGTGAAATTGTGCCCCGGGAGAAGGATGGGGAGTATTATTGTGGTTGGAAGCAGGATGGTTGGGTTCCTTGGTACTATGCGTTGTCTATTTTGACAATGTTGTGGTCTTCATCGGCAATGGTGGAGGCGCAGGTATATGTGATTAGTGGGACTATTGCGCAGTGGTACTTCGCTAAAGATGATTCAGGCTTGAAACGGAGTATAAGGAACTCCCTGAGGTACTTTCTAGACAGTCCTCTTTTCTAATTGTCGTTGTATTCAATTGTTATGTGAATTGTCTATGATTTCTATGGAGTTTATTGTCTTGCCTTTGGTTACTAGAAAATTTCATGTTACCCTTTATCGTAGTTCATCGATAAATGCCCTCGAATTCATAAAGTGGTCTTTTATCATGCAAACAAATGTGGTTCCACAAATATAAACATCCTTAATTAGTAAAGTTAGTAATTTAAGAAGCATTGCCAATTTTGGGGATGAGTCAGAGAAACAGTGACCTCCACTGGAATTGGCATACATTCAACTATTTGATAGAAGCCATAAGCCATCATACTTCTCTCGGGTTTTATCCACGAGGAAACCAAGTCTGAACTGTAGTAAACCCATAGTTATTAAAGGCGAGCACCTTGCTCACGTCAGGCTGGAGGCGAGCTTAGACGAGGGGGTTGGTGCCTCTGGAAGGTCAAGCGGGTGAGGTTGACAAGGCAGCTGCAGGCGGTCGCCTCTTTCGCCTTGGCTCGTGGCGTAAAGCAACAAAGGCGATGCCCTTTGGAATTTCGACCAAATGTGGACTGATTTGCTTCATATTTTCCCAATCCAAGGACACACCCGTCATGACCTTGAGAAGACGATCTCATCTGAACCCTCGTGGTTGCCAGAAAATTGTCCACGCGCCCCACGCACCAGCGCTAGCGCCATAATTACTTTGTGGACCTGCACAGACGTGGTCGCTGGCTCCTCCTTAGCTTAATCCCTAGGTTGGTTTGTTGGTTTTAGGTTCAGAATGGTTACTTGTGAATTTTTTGGGGAACCTATCATTTTCCTTACTTATGAATCCCTGCCGTATCACTTTCATCTTTGTAGGAAAAAAACTGACGTCGTCCAGACATGTCTCTCTCTCTCTCTCTTCCTTTTTTTTCTTTTAAACATTTCATAAACATGTCTCAACTATATCAAGTTTCATTTTTGCTTCAAAATAGAAACTTGAAAGTTGACATTTGTGGTATTATTGTCATTTGTGAACTTAATATATAATTTGGTTCCTCAACTTAGACCGAACTTTAAGTTGGGTCCCACCTCTTTTTTTTCTATTTGTTTGGTCCTACATCTTGTATGTTCACTCAGATTCTCCCCCTCCTGGCGTTACCGTTGCACTTTCCGTCTAAAAAAATTGGAATGCCAAAAGTACCCCTACTTTTGACAAGGGGGTAATGCCATTAGACCAGTCAAACATCAACCTTGCCAAAGGCAAACGTATTCTACCCAGTTGACTTTCTCTCTCTAAGAGAGTTGTGAAGAATCGAAGAAGCCAAACTCTAAATTAGAATTGAAGATTATAACATTTCAATAGATTTGTCATCTCTAACAACAGAGACTAGAGCTTGAATCCAAGAGCAAAAAACTGACTTTGAATCTCAGCAATGAACATCCCAGCAATAACAACTCCCAACTATTTTGAGTTATAAATTAACAATTAGAACAATAGCAATGTCTGAATCCCGAATATACCTCAGATAGAAAGAAAGATTCCGGCAATTGAAAATCCCTAAAACTTCTTTGAAAATGCAGAAAATCAAGTTGGAGAGAGAGAGATGGGGGAAGGGAGGAGGTCACAGATGGGGTTGATGATGCGGTGCTAGTGGCGGCGACGGCTCTGGGGGGGGTGTAGAGGAGTGGTAGGGGATTGCTGCGATGGCGAGCTTGGCGGGGACCACGAGAAATGTCGTGATGGAGTTTTGACGGTGGAGTGAAGGGGTTGTTCTTGGTGCTGCTGGTGGAGTATAGGGTCCTTGTTGAGTATCATCCACGACCGACAACAATGCCCCATACGGAGAGACTCCATATCATCTATATCCTCCGGTGCCCTCATCGCCGCGTGAAAGCAAACAATCATGCCCCCAATCAACAACGACACAACCACATGCCACCAAACACGAGCCAGACGAGAGCACCAATTGTAACCATGCTCAGAAAAATCAAAACCACCCGATCGTTTGGTAGAGATTTTGTTTGATTCGATACGTGGATTCAGAGATGGAGATTGGGAGGCTGAGGGCGGAGATGTCTAGGAGATCGGTCCATGGGTAGTCGGAGAGGTGGCGTAGATGTTGGCCGACAGTGGTGGCGCTGTTGACTGATCTCGGGTTGATTAAAGGATTAGGGTTTAGAAAGTAAGGAATTGGGGATTGGAAGAGAAAGCCCCAATTTTGTTGTCTAATTGCATTTCTTTGAAGTTTGAGTTGGGGGCTTGATTGTTTGCTTTCACGTGGTTGTTTGATATTCTTTTTCCATTAAGGCCATGTTTGGATGGAGGCCTCATATAGTTCAACAACAACTAAGGGTATTTTCTGCATTTAAAAAAATAGTAGACGGAAAGTGTAACGGTAACACGGGGGGGGGGGGATGTGACTAGAAAGTACAAGATGTAGGACCAAACGAATAGAAAAAAAAGAGGTAGGACCAAACTTAAAGCTCGGTCTAAGTTGACGGACCAAATTATTTATTAATCGTTATTGTTATTGATCCTTTTGAATTTTCAATATATATATACACACAAATATTTTCTCTTAAATGTCTCCTTGTTCGCCTTTTGCTCGCCGCCTCTCACCTTGCGCCTTTAATAACTATGCAAAACAGGGATGGCCAAGTGTGTTCTTCTGTTACAAGTAATTGTGTGCTTGATATTTTGGATGCATGCTGCATTAGCACAGTGAAAGACATGAAATGCGGAGCTTCTAGGATAAAAGGCTTTATGGTTGGTTGCGAATTCCGAGCACACCCGATGTGCCTGAGACAACTTTTTGCTAGAAATGAATTTTCTTTGGCCGCGGTGGTTCAAGGACTTACTACAGTAGAAGAAGCATGTAATGTCCTGGGCACTATAGTCATGTTGGAGTGCTGAAGTGGAGTAGTAATAACCAAAGGATTTTGGTCACCCAGGCCCAACTACTTCAAAGTACCGAGTGCTGACCCCAAGTAAGTAGGACAGAGGCCTTGCTGCAGAAGCTGAGTTGAGTTGAGATATGTCTTAGGATTGATCTCCTATAGAGGAGCACTATGCAGTTACCTTGAAGTAGAAAACTGCCAATATAAGTCCAACAAAGGCCTTTTTTGCAACCAAAATGAAGATAAAATGCAAATTAAATTTCATGTCTTGAGGCTAGAAAAAGCAAGATCATAGTATTGTTCCTATGCTAGCCCTTTACCAAGCAAAAGGAAAATTTAATAGCTGTCAAACTTGGAAACATATTATGAATCTAACTCCGATAAATCGAAATAGTAGGTTAGAATGCTCACGCCATCCCATTTTCTCATAACATATATAAATCGAAGAAGCGACATTATGAACTCAGCATCAATCATTCACTTACATTTATGCACTATCTCTGTTCCTGAATGAGCTTCATCTTTGACTTTTAGTTTTTGTTGCTAAATAGATCTCAGTTATAGGCTAATTTGATTCATGCACCTTATTACGCTAGGAAACTGCACTTAAATTAAAAGACACACATTGAGGGGCAGAGGTGGTACATAGTACAATTATGAATTGATAAGACTATGCAATGATTCTCCATTCAAAATTTTGTTAAACAGCCATACTTACTTCCAACACCAGAGTTGTAGTTTCATTTTCTCTCACTAGTCTTGAGCATGAGACTTGCGAGAGTTTTGATAGTTTTGAAATGCAACAGAAAGGAAGTGTGTGCTTGATTTTAGGCAGAGACTCTCTTTAAGCTGTAAGTGATCAACTGCCAAGGTTTGTTTTTTGACTGAATTTAAGGGAGTTCATATTCTCCAGGTAATTAAATCATGAATCTGGGAAAAAACGGATGAATTCAAGCTCCATTCATTTATCAAAATTCTTATGCTCGGAAGTGGTTCTCAAGAAGATTGAGTTAAGAGAAGAAATGACCTGAACTTTCTGTTTGTAAACGTGTTGGTTGGCAAGGAATATTCTGAAAGGCCAAGTCTAAAACTCTCTCATTGAAAAATGATGGACACAGAGCAAGGGAAGTATATCTAAGACAGTATTGGTTGGTCCTACACTCTACTATGACCCCAGGTGCATGAAAGTTGCAGAACATATCTGTTGTCTTTAAATATACTGCAACCTAAAGATTCTGACCAGGTTCTCATGATTATCACAGTGGGGTGTGTGTGTGTGTGTGTGTGTGAGAGAGAGAGAGAGAGAGAGAGAGAGAGAGAGAGAGAGAGAGAGAGAGACCCAAGGCATTGTCCGTTGAAGTGAACTCAGGCTGGTTATGAAGTGAACTTAGGCAGGTTACACATATCCCGCTGGGGGACTTGGAACATGTGAGCAGGAACAAACTATTGCTTCCAACCACTGAACCAAAACCTGCAATATGGCCCATGTTCTGGAATTATATGGCCTGGGACCAGGTTCTCAATCCCTGGGTAGGGAAGTACACTACCGGTGCTGGAGATATGGAGACCAGAGCAATTCGATCTGGAGGTAAGTGATTTTCCATCAGAGAATTCCGCAATTGAGAAATCCTGGGGTGAAAACTCACTGGAATGAGCGACGCCAAGTGGGTGCTTATTGGATTATGATCATTGGAATGGAGAGTGGGGTTGCCCCCTGGTGTCGGCAGTAAGACTACGGCGTATACTTGCTCTTCTTGTAATGCCATGTCGTTGATGTGTCATATGACTCCTACGCATATCCATATTTGTGCTGTAAGAGGTTTTGGAATTTCTTTGCATAGACTTCACTCGTATTTTTACCCATTTCTCTAGCTCAAGAGCGATCAATTAAAGAAATATTTATAAATAGATTCCATGAATCATTTTTGTTATGAGCCTTTGTGAATCTAACTTTTTGGCAAGCTATACATTGTGTTGCGGGCATCCCAAGTACTGACTCCTTTAATCTAGTCATAGTAGACACCTCACCCATGCTTTTGGCGTAACTGTTGAGTAGGACGCACATCGTTGTTTGGGCGTATGGCATGCCAGTTGTTGATGGGTTGCCTTCCAAAATTGGCATGTTTGTGTAAGAGCAGCTTATCCTTCTTTCCATAATTGTGTCGTCTAAAAATTCTAATCTTCTTGTGCTCCACACTAAAGTAAATTAGCAATGGAGAAAGGATCACGTGAGTTGGAAAATGTTCTCAGTCAAAGTAGTCCATCCAAATGTTTACATTTCCACCCAGCATGTCTGCCTTATAAACCTTGCTATCACCCCATCCAAATATGTTATATTACCACCTTTACTGTTGGGGAAAGCAATACTCCCTCCGTACCTAAAAAAGAGTCCATCTTTCCTTTTTAGGTCGTTCCCAAAAAAAAGTGTCCACTTTCTAATCTTTCCTTTTTTGGAAGTTACCTTTATCATTTTACCCTTAATTTGATTCTCATTTTAATTGACGGGCCCCACTCTCTCATGGGTATCCTGGAAAACACACACTATCCTAATATTTATAAAGGTTAAGTATTTTTTTCCTTAATCTGTGTACCGGGTCAAACATGACACTCTTTTAGGAACGGAGGGAGTATTTAGCACTTAAAAGAAAATTCAGATATTAACATCTAACCTTTTGCCCCCAATACAACCTTTCCGCCCTTTACCAACAATTCTAGCTTTGCTATGTTAACTGACTTTTGATGTAATCTTTTCATTTTATATTTTTTAGTTTTCTGTTAGGCAACTTATTTCAACATTCAGATGTGATACATACTTTAGTCCTTGTAACATGGGTTTAATGTGGAAATCTGTGGATGAATGTTGGAAATTTTGTGGCCAGTGCATCAAAATTTTATTCATCAACCGTTTCATATTACTTTGTAATTGTGACTATATAACTAAAAAATGGTTTCATTATCTTGATTACAGTTTATCATACTGAATGTTATACTAAGAGCCCGTTTGGTGCAACGTTTTCAAAACACAATGTTATACTAAGAGCCCGTTTGGTGCAGCATTTTCAAAACGTAACGTTTTCAAAAACGCAGCGTTGTTAAAATACAGTTTTTTCGTATAAATGCGTTTGAGATATTACTTCAAAACGCTGTTTTTTTTCCTAGCAGCGTTTTAGTACCCGCGTTTTGGGAAAAAGCTGGAAATTCCAGCGTTTTAAAACGTAGATGTGTTTTGAAAACGGAGTTTTTTTTGCCGCAGCATTGAAACACAATTTTCGCTAATAAGCTGCGTTTTGGCCAAAACGCACAAACAAACAGACTCTAATACTCCTTTGGGCTTTTATTAGTCATAAGTTACATATATTGATCTTTACAACTTGATATGAGCATCCCAGAATGCCAACCATTTATGATTTATTTGGATTTTTTCAGAAATGCATTTGGCCCCTCCTCTGGCACAGTATGTCTGTCTGGATTGTTAGTTTGCGTTGTTCGTGCGGTGCGTGCAGCAGTTGATAGTGCATCACGAGAAGATGCTGAAGGGATGGTGAACCTCATTCTGCGATGCTGCGTCAATGCCCTACTGATGGCATTTGATTTTCTTAACAAGTTCACCATTAACTTTGCAGCTATAACTGGTGAAGCTTACTGCACTTCTGCAAGGATGACGTATGAACTTCTGCGACGCAATCTTCTCTCAGCTGTTTTTGTGGAGACTGTCTCCACTCGTCTGTTGGCTGGAATTATTTTTGTTCTCTCGGCAGTATATGCGATTGTGGTGAGTAGTGCATCCCTTAATAATGATTTATTAATTTCTTCAAATAATTGTTTATCACATCTTTAGGTGATTAGAGGAATGACAATTTTTTTGACACCCTTTCTGGCTTGAGTTTCCCCACATTGATATTTTAAAAAGAAACCATTCAGTCAGTCGTTTCATGACATTTCCAGAATACTCTCTCCACTTTGAAAGAGTCCCCCACATCTAAAAGTCAAACAATTTAAGGAATAAAATAGTCTTCCTAATTTTAAGTGTATGTAACAAGGAGAAACTTGGAAAGTCAAAAAAATTATATTTTAGTTTATGAAATAAGTCTTTTTAAGTGAAACGTTCTAAAAATGGTAAGTAGATTCGATTAGTGGAACGCGGAGAGTATGTCATAGTATCCAATTAGTTCCTCAAAGTTTTGCTCTTGGTTTGGGGCAGACAATTTTTTATTTCGGGAAAAGTTAACACATAAAATTCTCCTTTTTTTCTTTTTTTGGAATTAAAAAGATACTCCTATAAGTTTTGTCGGCTTCAAATGCGATCGGGGATTTGGTGGTTATAAAAGAAATTTAGATTAGGCCTTTTTGCTAAAATGTGGTTAAAAAATGTCTTAACTACTTGGTTCAAAGGAAAGCCATATTCAAGGCAATCTAGCTAATGCCGCTAGCATTCGCCCCTTTGATGCCAGCAAAGGCCCCATATTTTCAAGCAATTCTTTATAAGTTAGTGAAGCCTCTCTTGAACGATCCACATGACCTAGAAGGCCGGCACTGTTGTCCACCTATGCATACACATTTAAAGTTTTTTTTTTTTAATAATAAAAAATACTCGCACTGTCCCTAATTGAGCGTCTCTTTTTAGTACTTTGCAGAAGTTAAAGAAGTTGACTTTTAGGTCATTTTATTAGTACATATACATTAATGTCCTTAGTGTCCACATTATAGAATTACAAGTGCACATTGGAACATATGATAGATAGTAAGGTGAATTCATTAACTTCATTCAAAAATGAAATCATTTAGGGACAACTTTTTTTTCAAAAAAGGGGTACTCAATTAGTCAATTAGGGAAGGAGATAGTATAAATTATATCTTAGGCTCCATTTGTTTCAAGAAAAATGATTTCTGGAAAATAGCTTCTGGAAAATGAAAAGTTTTTATTTTCAGGTGTTTGGTAAAATCTTTTGAAAAATATGTCGGAAAACGTTTTCGGGTGTTTGGCAAACACATGGAAAATGTTACGGAAAACATATTATGAATACATACAAAAAGTTATACTCCCTCCGATAGTGTCCCCTATTAAATTAATATACACTGATTTTAAGAAAGTGTTTTGGCTTTAAATAATTTTTCTTTAGTAACCCAATTTATTACTGGTGGTGTCATATCAATAGGATCGATCTACTTTTCAATCTCACAAATAAGAATGACATATTGATAATTGACTTGAAAAACGTTTCAAAAAAATAAAAGAGAATTGTTGTGAGATGTTCCAAAATGAAAATGGACACTCGTTTTAAGACGGAGGAAGTGTTTATTAAAATTGAGTAGTGCAAAGGTGATATGCTCCAATTCTCAAACATTATATCAAAACTTTCACATACTCTTCAACCAAAGATTTTATTCCGTGTAATATTATATTTACAAATTAAAATATTAAAAAAATAACTTAAATTTTTAAATCAACTAACCAAAGACTTTCAAAGAATATATATATATATATATATATATATATATATATAACGGGTTCACTTTATCTTAGTATTTCTAATTGAAATATCAAGTTGAAATATTTTTCAGAATTCAACTACTTGAATCTGTTGTATTATTGTTACTTTTCTGTCTCAAAATGAATATTTACTTTTATTCGTGAATAAAAGTGAACATTTATTTTGGGACGAACAATAACATTATTTTTTAATATTATAAAAGTTTTTTATAAATCTTGACAATGTCAACAAAATGGTGTATAAGTAAAACTTTGTTCATAGAACCACTTCAAAAGTTTATGGTATTATGATTATTTTTTTTTAAAGAAAGGTTAGAAATGAATATAGCACATCTAAATGTAAAAAGGTGATATTAATATTTTACATTTGATTTGTAAAATGTTTTAGGAGAAAATTGGAATGAACAAATTTTGTAAAATGACTTACGGAAATGAAGTTCGTAAGTCATTTTCCTGAAAAGAAGGCTACATTTTTCGTTGGCTTGTAAAAAGTTTTACATTGACTACATTTTCCAAACGTTACCAAACACCAAAAAATGAGGAAAATATTTTTCGAAAATCATTTTTCATGAAACAAACGGAGCCTTAATGAGGCAAGCGTTCTGAGATCTACCACTAGGCCATCCCTTAGGGGTACCTAATTGAAGGCTACATTGGGTTGATGAGAAGTTTATATTTCTAAATTATGATATCTAGCTTGTTTGATATCTTAAAGTCCGATCCATTTTTTAAATGCAGGTTTGTGCCATATTAAACGCCGCAACCGATCTTGGGGTAGACTCATACTTTGTGGCTGCAATTGCATGGGTGCTGCTACTAGTGGTGTTGGGTTTCTTCGTGCATGTGCTGGACAATGTGATTGACACAGTATATGTTTGCTATGCAATAGACAGGGACAAGGGGGAGGTATGTAAACAGGATGTTCACGAGGTCTATGTTCACCTTCCAATCAGTAGGAACCATAATAGAGCGCCTCTTATTCCCAGAACTCCTCTTATTGTATAATCATCGTTTAAATATTATTATTCCATGTTGTATTCTACCTGTAAAATTTTCCCATCCGGCCTTCTGTTCATTTTGATGTATGTTGTTCTGCCCAACTGAGGTTTTACATAATAAAAGGAATGTCTTCAGGATAAGTTTCTGTTTTTTTGGATTGTGTTGCTTCATGACTGTTTTGCTCTAGGGTGCCGGGTTTGTAAGCCTATGACTGTTGGTTGGGCAATTGAATCCCAGGCAACTGGGTTATTAGCCTGCAAAATGGGTATTTCAGAATTGGCTTAGAAAGGCCCATACAGGTATACAAAGGCCAGACAAGTATTGCATTGTAGTGTTGTATAAATTTCGAGACAGGTCAGGCCTAGGCAGACATATTCTACCAACTACTCTAGTAGGAGGGTCAAACTGAACCACCGATTTCGAGTACTTACATATGAAAGATGTCAAGGATGGCTGACAGTCAATCGATTTGTGGGCTGGACGGACCCGAAGCAGGTAGGCTATTACTTATCAATAACCACACCTTTGGTGATTTGTGCTAGAAGGGAAAGATTTGACTCTAGGAAGAAATGTAGTTTATGGACACAAGTTGTAGGGCTGATTAGAGTTAGTTTTTGTTTGGATATTCTTATCAATAGGGGAGGGAGGGGCCATCCATCCTCATGAAGGGAGGGGAGAAGGGGCCATGTTCTTGTGTTAATTTTTCTATGTGGTGGATATTGTTAGATTTTAGTGTTTGTCAACTCTCTCTCTCTCTCTCTCTCTCTCTCTCTCTCTCTCTCTCTCTCTCTCTCTCTCTCTCTCTCTCGCGCTCACTCACTCACTCACACACACACACAGAGATAGGAGACAAGCTTATCTCATGGGCTAGAAAAATGGTAGTTGTCAACATGGGGATGAAAATTAGGAAATTGTTGCTGTATCTACCACATTCCTATAGACATTTTTATGAAAAAACTCGAGCTTGGGATCTCAAATATTGTTTGCGAGATTTTATGCTAGTAATCATGAGTATGGTAGAGGAGGTGGCAGTAGATACAAACTTGAAGAGTGAACAATTTTCTACATTCATTGGTTCGTTTTTACCGATGAAGCTATCTTTTTTTTTTTTCTTTTACTAAGACTAGTATTTGTTATCTCATTTACGAAAGTGTTTGGACATTAACCCCCTAAATGTGAGCGAGTCTCGCTAGTAATTACCAATGTTCTAAAAATCGCTAGGCGGGCACTAGGCGCCAGAGCAGGGCCTAGCGCCTAGGGGCCTAGTCGGGATCTAGTCGGAGTCTAGGCGAGGCTTAGAAATCGAGACATAATTACATATTAGGTCTATACCAAACCTGGTGCAACAATAGTAAATAGCTAAATATAATCAAATAAACTAAAAATAATTATTATATTACAAGATTAAAAGTTAAAATTAAAAATTAAAATCAAATTCTCTATCATTTCAAAGTGGAGGGAAGAATGGAATACTTTAATAACTTGAGGGGGGATGTTGTCATTTTAAAAAGTGAATTAAAACCCTAAAACTAAAAGCTGACCGCCTGTCTCTCTCTCACAATTCACAAAGTTTTCACAGATGTCTCTCTCTCTCTCTCTCATTTTCACTATGAGATAGATGACGGGATTTCGACGCCGACAACAATCTCTCGCTCTCGCTCTCTCTTTCTCTCTCGCTCTCTCTTAATTTCTCTCACTCTCACTCTCTCTTTCACCTCTTCATCGGCATATCGCCTCATTTCCCACCGTAATCAATCCAGCCATTTCGACTACTTCCAAGCTGTGGATCTCAGTCACGTTGACTCCCCCTCCTCCGACGCCGAACTTATCTAAGCCCTAGCTATCCAGAAGATTGAGGACGCCATTCATCGCATCGTCGTGCGTCGCTTTGCCTTTGATTGACTCCCCTTCCTCCCAGGTTCCTCATACTGGGTCCCTCCTCGACAAAACGCGTACGACATTCCTCAAATCGGCTAGGCTTTAGGCGGCGCCTAGGTTGACTAAGCGGCAATTTTTCATGGTGGCAATTTTTTGTCCGATTTGGCCCTAGTCGCGGCGTTTGGGGGGCACCTAGAGCCTAATCGTGGCATTTAGGGGGGGCCTAGTGCCTAGGCGGGCGCCTAGAGCCTAGTCGCGGCGTTTGGGGGGGGCCTAGCGCCTAGGCGGGCGCCTAGAACAATTTTTCGAACACTGATAATTACACAATCGAATAATCATATGCTCACATGTTCGATCCGCTTAGTCAATTGGTCGAACCATCGCTTAGGTGGATGCCAGAATGTCGTCGTCTCGTCTCGTCGAAGGGTCTCACCAAGTGTAATATTGACGAATTCGATACTCCCTCAATTCATACAATCTTGTTGGGGGCCAAGGGGTAGTCTTTAGACAGGAAAAGGAGGGCGAATGTTTCTTCCACCTTGCTTTCACGCAAAGACTATTTATTTTGAGTTTACACACACACACACACAGAGGGGGATGTGTGTGTGCGATCCGAGATGGGACCACTGTACCTTTCTGTATAGGAAGAATACTATGTAATGTGATAAAATATATTACAAGTTCAGGGTTTTTTTTTTTTTTTTCTCTCCAATAATAGAGTACCCCTTTTTATTTTCTCTATTTGTTTTGGATTTATTACTCAATGATTGACGAGTCCACGTATTCATTCATCTAGGGGATAAAATTTCTTTTCAGTTACATATAAGTTTGAATGTGAGAAGGGAGAAATTTGAATCATAAGAAAAAAAAAAGAGGGTAAGATGGAACATCTTTTTAGAATAGAGGATTATATGACAAAGTTGGAATAGGAGATGAAACATCTTTTTGGAATAAAGGATCCTATTTCAAGTTAAACGGTATCACTAATTGTAGTTATAATCACGAGAATGTTAAAATGTATAATTATTGTACATTATTTTCTTCTTTTTCGTGTGGAGTAACTTTTATTAGTAGAAGTATGGAGTATTTCTTATCTTTTGATTGATTGACCCAAGAGTGATTGTACCAAATTTTCATTTAGGGAGTTAGAGACTTAATATACCGGGGACTCTTCTAGTACAAGACTCTTTACGTATGAACTTGTCTAATTAGATTTGTCAGTTTGATTCCTTTAAACATAATTAACTAGTGGTTCTTGTTATACAATTTCAAATTTATTTAAATTTAAATCTAATATATATATATATATTTGTTATTGTGTTAAAATATAATTGTTCGCCAATCTTAGTATGCTGGACAACGCAACGGGGATTCCCGAAAGTTAAATGAAAATCAAGTTCCTCCAGCGGTTGAAATTCAAACAGGAATGATGTCATTTCGAAAAGGCTCATATCTCTTCGAAAGGGTGGTAGTTTTTCGAAAGGCTGACAGTTTTTTTTTTGAGATCCCAACTCCCAGCATAAAAGGTTTTTAACAACCAAATACAAAGCACAATAACAAAAAGGCTATCACTCGAGCATCATAAGAATTCCCAGAAAATAAGAGTGCTTCGGGTTTGATTCAAATATCACACTTTGAATCAAATACAACTTCATTGTATCCTGAGAGAGATCTTTCGTCCAAAGCCTTTTGTGATTCGCAGTTCATACTGGAAAATTGAAAACATCTCTTTAAAGACAGCGAATTCATTTTCGTGCCTTGGAGAAATTATTCAGAACTATTCGAAATCCAACAGTTCTACCGATTTAGAATGACTTCTGCTAAAATCTATTGGTATTGTACATGCACATAAACCTAAATGATATCCGAGGAGTTACCCTTCCTCGGGAAAGGAGACTTGGTTTGATGTTAGAGCATCCACAGTGGTGGCTCTCTATATGACTATATCACATTCTAAGCACCTCGTTTTCTGTTCTAGTTTTACTTTTTTAATATTCTAAAAAATAACTCACTCCAACCAGTGTTCGAAAAATCGTTCTAGGCGCCCGCCTAGGCGCTAGGCCCTCCCAAAACGCCGCGACTAGGCTCTAGGCGCCCGCCTAGGCACTAGGCCCCCCCCCCCAAACGCCGCAACTAGGCTCTAGGCGCCCCCCAAACGCCGCGACTAGGCTCTAGGCGCCCCCCAAATGCCGTGACTAGGGCCAAATCGGACAAAAAATTGCCACCATGAAAAATTGCCGATTAGTCAGCCTAGGCACCGCCTAACGCCCAGCCGATTTGAGCGATGTCATACGCATTTTGTCGAGGAGGGACCCAGTATGAGGAACCTTAGAGGAAGGGGAGTCAATCAAGGGCAGAGTGACGAACGACGATGCGATGAATGACGTCCTCAATCTTCTGGACAGCTAGGGCTTAGATAAGTTCGGCATCGGAGGAGGGGGAGTCAACGTGACTGAGATCCACAGCTTGGAAGTAGTCGAAATGACTGGATTGATTACGGTGGGAAAGGAGGCGATATGCTGATGAAGAGGTAAAAGAGAGAGTGAGAGTGAGAGAAATTAAGAGAGAGCGAGAGTAAGAGAGAAAGATAGCGAGAGAGAAAGAGAGAGCGAGAGCGAGAGATTGTCGTCGGCATCGAAATTCCGTCATCTATCTCATAGTGAGAGAGAGAGACGTTTGTGAAAACTTTGTGAATTGTGAGAGAGAGATAGTCGGTCAGCTTTTGGTTTAAGGGTTTTAATTCACTTTTCAAAATGACAACCTCCTCCTCAAGTTATTAAAGTATTTCCCCTCCCCCCTCAAGTTATTAAAATATTTCTCTAAGTATTTTCCCTCCCCCCTCAAGTTATTAAAGTATTCCCTTCTTCCCTCCACTTTGAAATCATAGAGAATTTGATTTTAATTTTTAATTTTAACTTTTAATCTTGTAATATAATAATTACTTTTAGTTTATTTGATTATATTTAGCTATTTACTATTGTTGCACCAGGTTTGGTATAGACCTAATATGTAATTATGTCTCGATTTCTAGGCCCCGCCTAGACTCCGACTAGATCCCGACTAGGCCCCTAGGCGCTAGGCCCTGCTCTGGCGCCTAGCGCCCGCCTAGCGATTTTTAGAACACTGACTCCAACAAGCACCCTCTATACGACCCTCTAAAAATTTAATCTCTCTCATCTCAATTAATAAACCTAATTAAATACTATTATATTTTTCCACTACAATTAAAATAAAATATTTTAAATTTTATATACTATGAAAAATATATTGTACTCTCTCCGTTCCTAAATTATTGTCTTGTTTGACCCGACACAGATTTAAAAAAAATAATTGACTTGATTATTAATATTAGTATAATGTGTAATTTCCTTTAATGTCCATGTGTATATGACTCATAATTAAAGTAGGGAGAAAAATAAGGGTAAAATAGTAAAAATGATCTCCTAAACTATGAAAATTTTAAACAAGACAATTATTTAGGGACGGATAAAAAAAGAAAATAAAACAATAATTTAAGAACGGAGAGAGTATATTTTAATAATTTCCATTCCAAAATATTAAACAAAAATATATTGTGCTTAAATAAAGTGAAGAGAATATGGAAGATTTGAGTCACTATTTATGTTAAAACTCACTCTATATTTGAAGGGTGATTTAATTGGTTTTAGAAAAAGAAGGTGGACTAAAGGGACCACTGTAAAATCAAGAAAGGGTAAAATACTCTAAAATAGCTTTTAGAGAGTTGTGGGAGGCGCCCACTGTGGACGCCCTTAGATGTCAACCTGAGCTAGGTAAATGAAGTTTAACTTCGATGTAAGATACTCTCACAACGATAAAGTATTCAAGCTAGCGTATTCTATATCTTATTCACTCGATTTCTAAACTGTACGTGAGAAGTGGTCAAAAGTTAAATCTTGTTGGGAAATTTGAAAAAAGTGAAGAAAATTGTACATCTTGTTTTGCAAATTTCTTAGTGGTTCGTTTGTCGAATGATGTGAAAACGTGTTCTACTCCGTGAGAACATCGAAATCATATATTTATCTATCCAAAATGATGTTTGGATGATTAAAATATTAAGATCTAAATTAGGTGAGTTGAAGTTGGATAAATGAGTTCGTCTCACATTGGAAAGAAAGTATAGCAAGACTAGTTTATATACAAGTTCCTTTCTCATAAAGGGTAAGCTTGTATAGCCTAAAGTAGGTGGGTTGAAGTTGCTATTTATTTTTTGATTTTTATTCAGAAACATAACTCCTCCCAGCCTCAATGAGAGACTTAATATACAAACTTAATTTCTCCAGGTTTGTAACTCCAAATCATTCACCTCCAACCTTAATTGTCAAAGTAATTGGGTGGTGACAGTTTTGGTTCGAGAGTTTAAATTCAAACTCGATCTCCACAAAGAAGGAATCCGAATGCTTCCAGCAACCTCTTTTTCTCCCTTTGCATTGCATATTGCAATCTCGTTCTTTTGGCCTCCTCTTGCAAAACTGTCTTGGTGATATAGTTCGCACACAACCTCAATTCGCCGGAAACCTCAGGTGCAAGGCTGCTTCGGTTCTTCGTTGTATTCTGGGAGACAGACATCTGTAAACCTTCGAAATACTAACGGTAAGGAGACAAATTTGTTTTAAGGACACTGTGTATTAGTATTACACAGGCATCAGATCTTGAAAGAAGAATTAATCCAGAATAATTCCAGTTTCTTTATTTTATATTTTGAATTGTATTTGCAGTTTTGTAATTTGTTATTTCTGAATTTTGTAATAGATTTTCTAACAAATCTCACATCAACTAATATGAAATGTTCAAGCTAGCTTATAACGTTTGATGAAGACCTACTACGCCCTTCAAATCAATTGATTTTGCAATTGGATGCTTTATTATTATGTTTCCATAATTGGCCGAGTCTCTTGTGCAAGCACACCTTCAAGCTTTCTCACTAGAAAAAGAAAACCAAAAGGCTCATTCATTATTATGAATAAAATATCTATCAATTGAAATCTCTACAAAATCACAAATAAGTTTAATGAAAATAAATTCAAGTTAACATGTTATTGCCTAAGATATTCGTATATTCATTCCTCTTATAGAAAAACCATTTTCTTTTCTCCGTTTCCTTTTCTTTTCAATTGCATTTTTCCAACTTTCTACTAACGGCCCAAACAGCCTTTATAAGTAGGATCTTAATTGACTTATCCTAACAAAAATTTATAAGAAAAAACTTGACATTGTTGATTTGGTTTGTCTTATAATGGCTGGATGTACGTGGTTTTGCAATCAAACTAAGCCGAACTGAAAATTAAGTAAAAAGCAAACTAACTCATATATCGGATTTTAGGTTGACCTAAGAAATAAGGTTAGTCCAAGTGTATGTAATCATAAGTTCAAAGCTCACGGAAAATGGAGGACTTCTTCCATTATAAAGTCTATAATATATAAAAAAAAGACAAAGTCTAAATACTTTACACTGTATAATACTCCCTCCGTTCCACTCAAAGAGTCCACGTTTAAAATTTTTAATTATTAAGAGATATATTAGCATCATTGGAGTTGGTCATAATTACAAAAATAATTAAACACAACCAAAATAATTACAACACAAGTGGAGGGTAAAGATGAAAAATTATAAACATCTTTTTGAAAGTGGACTTTTTTAAGTAAAACATCCCAAAATTATATAATGGACTCTTTGCCCAAAAACGGAGGGAGTACTTTGCACTATATAAAAAAAGGGAGGACTTCTTCCATTATATAGTCTATATATATATATATATATATATATATATATATATATATAGACTAAGTCTAAATACAGAAAAGGGAGGACTTCTTCCATTATATAATCTGTAACCCCCCACCAAAAAAAAAAACTTGTTATACTATTCCCACTTTACACTTCAACAATAACCTCTAAATACTTTACACTAAATAATACTCCCACCGTTCCGACTAAAGAGTTCAATTTATTTATTTAAAAAAAAATAATATGTAATTAAATCAGATTAAAATTTAACATACTTTAATTATATCTTTGAAAATAAAATATCATTCACTAAAAACTACATTAATAATATTATGAATTACAACTTTTATAACTTTGTAAAAATAAATAAATTTATATAAATCGTGGTCAAAATTTAAGTAAATTGGCAAAAAAAAGTCAAAATTTGACTCTTTGATTGAAAAGGAAAGAGTAGTACTATATTGGTTAAAATTAAAGTTACAATAGCATCATAATCAAGGAAATTTTACCATCGGTTTTTACCCCTACATTCTTATACTCCACCTTGTGCCCCCACAAATCTTCTTGAGCAGGTAACACTCCCCAAGACAGCAGATCTTCCATTCCCAGTTTGAGGGCAATCTGGTCATTTGGAACCAACCAATACACATCCTACAGATCTAAACTTATGGACAAACTTGTAATTCACTCAAATAGTAGTGGCATTACCCAATCACCAGACCTATATATTCATGTAATTCATACTTCAGCATATTACACACACACACACACAGAGACAGAAACACAAATACAAATAAAAAGGAACCAGGCATCACCTGCACAAGCAAACCACCACCACCATGGCTATGGCTTTCAAGATGGTATTTCTCCATACTTCTCATCTTCTAATTAATCTTTTTCAATCCAATACATAATTTTCTCAAATGGGTTTCTTTCTTTTTCTTGAATTATTAATTCAAATTGATCATGTGTAATTTAGTGATCAACTTAATTTGTATGTGATTGTGATCTCTTCGATATATGGTGCATTCATGGTGGTAATTAAATTATGTAAACAGGCGACGACGGGGATGTGGGTGACTGACGAATGCAAGAATTCCTTCATGGAGATGAAATGGAAGAAGGTGCATAGGTACATAGTGTTCAAAATTGATGAGAAGTCAAAGTTGGTCACGGTGGACAAGGTCGGCGGGGCGGGGGAAGGCTACGGCGATCTGGAGGCATCTCTACCGGATGACGATTGCCGTTATGCCGTCTTTGATTTTGACTTTGTCACCGTCGATAACTGCCGTAAAAGCAAGATCTTCTTCATTGCATGGTTCGTCATACCTCCCACCTTATTAATTTATTTTGCATTTTCTCCTACTTGTATTAATTAATTGATCATAAATCATTGCTACCAATTATTCTTTTATATATGTGTTTAGCTAGGAACTTATTTATATTTTATTAGAAAGGTATATGAGATAAGTATGAGAAATGAGAATCTTATTCGTCTATGCAATCAAGATAGAATTTTGTGTCCACTTTTTATGAAGTGACCATTTTTGACTCTAGTGTAAAGCTTTTAACTTTCAACAAAGTGATAAATGTGACCAAAAATTTTTAAGTTAAAAGTAAATTAGCTAGCCTAATGTAAGGTCCTTTTTTTTTTAAAAAAAGTTAAAGTAAATTTTTTTTTATTGGTAAATGACCGGATAAAATACTCGGAAAAATCATACCACAAGACATAACTAACTTAGGTATGAGAGTGACTTGGAATTGATTGCAAAATTATTCAATTGATCGAATCCAAAGAAGGTTAAGTGTAAGGAATGGCTATTGATAATGTTTGTTATAATCGATAAAAACAGAAATGTCACCATCTTGGTCTTTAAATGATAGTCATAATTTCTTTAAGAAGGTCCTTATCAAATTTGATATGACTTATAATAAGTATAAAGTGATATTGTCGAAGGTCGCTTAACCTTGGCAAATGTACCTGAAACGATCTCCTCAAACAAGTATTATAAACCACTTGAGCCGAAGTATTATCGAGTTGTTTTTTACCCGAGCTAAATCTTAGGCTCCGTTTGTTTCACGGAAAATAATTTTCGGAAAACATTTTTCTCATTTTCTGGTGTTTGGTAACATTTGAAAAATGTAGTCAATATAAGATTTTTTACAAGTCAACGGAAAATGAAATCTTCTTTTCAGGAAAATGACTTACGGATTTAATTTTCGTAAGTCAGTTTCCAAAACTTGTTCATTCTAATTTTCTCCTAATATCACCTTTGCACATATGTTTTCTGTAAAAATTTCATGTGTTTGTCAAACACCGGAAAATGTTTTCCGACATATTTTTAAAAGATTTACCAAACGCCTGAAAATAGAACCTTTTCATTTTCCGGAAGTCATTTTTCAGAAATTATTTTCCGAAAGTTATTTTTTTTGAAACAAACGGAGCCTTAGTAATTAACTAACTAGGTTAACTACTTTGAGATCTCAACCATAAAAATCTTAAATTTCTCGCTCGTAGATGACATTCGAAGCATGACTAATAGATGCATAATTGTCCACAAAACATAACTTGTACTATATATTCTTGATTAATTAATTAATGAGGAAGAAGTATATATATATATTTTTTGCAGGGCTCCAAGTGCATCAAGAATAAGAGCAAAAATGCTATATGCAACATCAAAGGATGGATTGAGGAGAGTGCTAGAAGGGATTCACTATGAAGTTCAAGCAACAGATCCAACTGAGATGGGCTTTGATGTCATTATGGACAGAGCCAAATAAGATGGGCTGGATCTCCGCTTAGACATAACCAGATCGTCTTTTCTATTTTATTAATAACTCCACTAGAGATATTTTCTTCTTGTTACCACTCTTTGATTCCCCCCTTCTTTTTTTTCCTCTTTATTTCTCTAGTGATGTAACTTAATCTACTAATTTAATGACAAAGTACCTTTTGATGTTTACCTCTTTAGCGGAAAAGGTTGTATTATTGTCAAATCTTAGATGTTAATGCACTATTTCACTTCATGTTTATCACCAAAATAATGCTTTCTAAAAGCTAAACGTTTTGTGAATGATATATTACCAACTTAGATTACGTTACGCCCTATTTAGATCTTACAAATTATAATAAAAAAGTCGGAAAAAGGAGAAAATAAAACTCTTGTTATAAAACAAATTGAATTAGGCCTGGTCTGGCCAAGTGTTTGGGCCAAAAAAGCTCACTTAAAACGCTTCGTTTTCTTCATACAAATGTATAAATGATGCATTTTTTAAACTCGACGGATTAAAAACGCTGTAGTGTTTATAACACTACAACTTCCAACTTTGTAAGCTAACCGCTCATTGAAAACACTGACCAAAACAACCTTTTGGAATAACCAATTGATTCTACCCCCCTTCAAGGCTTCCACATCTACATCTTTTTTTTTCCTTTCTTTCATTCATTCTTTCTCTATACTAATATTAGAGTAATATGAAAGATATATTTCATTCAAAACCTATGTTTTAGCACGTACAATTTTATTATGCGACAATATATCTAACTACTTCTAATAAAAGCTACAAAGTTCCTTTGGAAAACTTAATTACTCCCTCCATTCTAGGTAAAGAGTCCACTATACTATTTTGGGATGTTTCATGTTAAGAGTCCACTTTCTAATGAGACATAATCGTTCCAGGCTTGGCCGCGGAAGTCGGTCACGCTCACAGGGGTCTCCCCGCTCCATGGTAGCGGGTTTTGTACGCTTCCTCATATCTTGAAACTGGGACGCTCCCCTGGTTTCGAACCCCTGACCTCCAGGTTAGCTGCCCAAGTAGTATTCATGTCCCATGCCTTATGACTATAACCTAGAGGTCAGGGGTTCGAAACCAGAGGACCGTCTCAGTTTCAGGATGTGAGGAAGTGTATAAAACCCGCTACCATGGAACGGGAAGACCCCTGTAAGCGTGACCGACTTCCGCGGCCAAGTCCGGAACGATTATGTCTCATCAGAAAAGGCGCCCTTTTTGTTGAGGGAATGTCGGATTCGTTTACTCACGAGGGAGAGCCCTTCGAGCATCCGTTTAAACTCATGATCTTCCCACCCCTGGCAGTGAGTTTTTGCCTTCCCCATGGTTTGAACTGGTGACCTCCAGGAGTAGTACACTGTCCCTGCACCATGGGTACCACTTGGGCAGACCGACTTTCGGCAGAGCCCGAAACGATTATGTCTCGTCACTTTCTAAATTTATGCCTTCACTCTCCATAAACTTTTCAACTCTATCCTCTAAATATGGTATAAACATGTTAAATATGCTTAAGCATTTTGTAATTATGACCAACTGTAATGGTACTTTTATATTCCTTAATAATTAAACTTTTCAAATGTGAACTCTTTGGGTGGAACGGAGGGAATATATCTATTTTTTGATGGGACAGAGGGAGGAATTATTTAGTACACAGAACTTATTAACTGGGTGAAAGAGCCAAGGCCTATTTAGTCTTAATAGTGTCTTTTACTAGGCATATGGTTTTTCTATTTGTTTCATTAACCGTGAAATAACGATTACGTTTCTTTGTCCAGATCTAACCCGACAAAGGGTTGACCTGCCCTGGTCTGATGATGCCGAAAAATTGGGCGCACTACGGGTGCTGTTGCCGTGTCGCGGATGTCGGATAATTGGCATATTTTGTCTGTAAAAAAGACACCGTGAGAGGGACGAGTAGGGTTCCCCGCCATAACCCTATGGCATGGTAATCAGTTTCTAGCCATGAGAGAAAGATGAGAAGTCATATACTTTAACTGTGAATAGGGGTTCACCTCAGGCTGGCAAAGGAGGGGGTATATACATACACTCATGGGCCAACCTCTACTCATTTCAGGCCCACTTGTTTAAGTGAAGCCCCTACACTTTAACCCAAATTCAAAATATGCACATCAGGGAGTCATAGTTCAAGGGTTTGTTTTTTAAGTTTACCCTTTGTTCCATTCTAACTTTGAATCCATTTGTCGAACCAAATATGACCTTACACGTGTTCAGCAGAGTTTTTATTTATTTCTTGGCCAAAATACAAACCCCCCCCCCAAAGTATTCAAATCTCAAAGTCCCCCCTAGCTTAAGGTTTGCCCCATAACCCCATCTGATGTTGCCAATTTTCCCTGTTAGCCCCCTGGCCGTTAAAAAGTTAATGTTTTTATCATGTGCCTTGCACGTGGTAGGGGCAATTCAGCCATTTCTTCATATATACATAATAACACTAACTAAAGGGGGTCAAAGTGTCAAAAGAATTACTTATTCGCTTAAATGTTGGCCTAAATCATTAAGCTCAACCCCACTCACCAGTAGTAAAATCAAGCTTGAAAACATGAAGCCCGCTGCCATGCTCAGTGTAGTACAAATTAAAAAACTTGATTACCTGTAATAGTAAACCTCGGAATGCAACGGTGGCAAATCGATCATTGCTCGAGAGAAGGGATTTAGAATGTACATATCAAAAGCCACGTTAATCATTACAAGTCAACACCCAGTCGACCCAACGCATTGACTCCCTCTGGCTTCAGGCAAATCGAGCTCGAAACTTTCCTTTCCATCCGAGTCGACGAAGCTACAGACATTGAAGTCTGGTTTCTCAGCCAGCATAAGCCAAGGGGAACTACAAGGCAAGTAATTGATCTCCGATTTGGCTAGAGATGACTAATTTCAGCACACCGCACTAAATCTAACACGATGTACCGCCGCTGCGAGCCGTCTGTATATTGAACTCAGCAAATCCCTCGGTAACCCCGACCACCTCCCTATGTCTTTGCCATCGCTTCCTCTCGAAAGGTCAATTAACATGATTGAGAAGCCATGGTTGTCAGAGTGGAGATGGGAGAAGGGAAATTAAGGTTTGAATTCGCTGGAGATGAAGGAGGGGGGAGAAGGAAAATTTAATTTAAGCAAATAAGTAATTCTTTTGACACTTTGACCCCCTTTAGTTAGTGTTATTCTGTATATATGAAAAAATAACCTAATTGCCCCTGCCACGTGTAAGGAACATGATAAAAACGTTAACTTTCTAACAGTCATTACGGCTAGGGGGTTAACTGGAAAAATTGGCAATATCAGATGGGGTTATGGAACAAACCTTAGGCTAGGGGGGAGACTTTGGAATTTGGTGTATACTTTGAAGAGTTTTTTCGTATTTTGGCCTTATTTCTTTTCGTTATCTTTGTTGGACCAAGATATTGGTTTTCTCTTAAATCTGGTCTTTAATTGTCTCCTCTTACACATTCCATGAAAGTCCAGTTTGGATCTTTCTACCCAGTCAAGTTGCAAACATATGCTGATATGCATTCGTAAAACCTAAAGATTTGAGCTTGAAGTTAAGTTATTATTATTATCATTTACAATTTTTTTACTCTCTCCATTTCATGCATAAAGTTTACTATTTTATTTTTAAAAAATTCACTTAAAAGTTTTTTCAAAAATTATGTATTCAATTTACATAACCTTTTAAATTTACTCTCCACATGTGTCATAAACATCTGCATTATGTTAAAATATTTTTGTAATCATAACTTTTAAAAAAACTTATATACATATTATATTAGACTTTTTCAAATACGGACTATTTAAAGGAATGGATGAAATGTATAAGGGATAATGACACTACTAGTTCCTCGACTATGACTGATTTCACCATTAGTCCCTTAACAAATTTTTTTCATATTTTTGTCCCTTAACTATGAAAATTAGACACGGTTGGTCCTTTTGGTGGATGCCGTTAGTATTTTCCTGTTAAGTCTGTCATGTGCCTCTTACATGACTTTGGTTAAGGGCATTGTTGGAATTTCACGTACCCCTATGACCAGTGAAGTTAATTATAAACACACACACACACACACACACACACACTCTCTCTCTCTATCTCTCACAGACACAGACACACACACACACATCTAAAGATACCACACACACCCACACACACATTCTCTCTATCTCTCTCTCTCTCTCACAGAAACACACATACACACATCCAAAGACACACACCACACACACACACACACATCCATTAGCCTCAAGTCCTGTTTCGTCTTCTCCCACTCCGACTCGACTTCCTCCGACTCACACGGCGGCCGCATCCCTTCTAGAGCTAATCTCACTGGAGCTCCTTCCCCTCCAATCTTCCATTTTTGGAAAAAAAAAATAAATTAGGGCATAGAACGAACTTCAGTCCAAATCAACCCAAGTCAAAAACCAAATCAAAAAGTGAAACCTAGTTCAACATTTAAACCCAACTCTTCTTAGATCTTTTGGCATTGCCCGTGATCCTCAGATCTGCTCCGCCTGATTTTTTTCCTTCGTCATCGTGAGGTAACACCGCCCACTACTACAAAAACATCTTTCCACCACTGACCAAAATCAACAAATCACATTCGAGTCGGAGTCGGAGCCCACAAATCAACAGGGATCTACATCCACCAAGCACCACAATAGTGAGGAAGAAGATCAATGACCGGTACAGATTCAAACAGCGAGGCGTCACTTGAGATGGCAGTGGGTTCCTGATCTTGGCGCGCGTATCGAGGTGGGATTTTTGTGATGCCTTCTTTAGCTAGCTCTTGAACACTTGGTACTATCAGAGATCTCCCAAAGTTGACTATCTCCGGCGTCAATTCCATGGTGGGGGAGCAACAACAGATGGGGACACTAATTAAGGTTTGAGATGAAAGAGAAAACATACAAAAATCCGACCAACTCGGGTCCTCAATGTGTGGGTGTGGGTGTGGGTGGTGTGTCTTTGGGGGTGTGTGTGTGTCTGTGAGAGAGAGAGATAGATAGAGAATGTGTGTGTGGGTGTATTTGTAATTTTTTTTACTATTTAATTATTTATTATGAATTTTCGATAATAACCCTTAAAAAATGGCATGTGCAACGCACATGGGTCACTTAACGAAATTTTACTAACGACATCTATCAAAAGGACTAGCCGCGTGACTTTTTAGTACTCAAGGGACAAAAATATGAAAAAAAATTGTTAAGGGGTTACTGGTGAAATCGATCATAGTCGAGGGACTTGTAGTGTCATTATTTCAATGTATAATTACAAATCCACCCAATTTCTTGGATGAGTTTCCGAAATTTCGAGCCATGTTATTGGGCTGCCACGGTGTATTACTTTCAATTTTATGGGTCATACTGAATATCAGAGGCGCTAAACGCAGCCCCCCTATTGCGCTAAACGCAGCCCCCTCTCTCGTTAAAATTACTAACGTGCCCTTTTTGTCTTTTTTTTTTTTTAAGTAAACTAATAATTTACAGTTGCCCCCCTAAAATTTAAAGATTTACAATTTTTTTTTACAGTTTGTTTTTTAAATCAAATAGTTATTTAAGCATAGTGCAATTGTATTTGATAATAAAGTGTATCATTTAATATATGCAGTGAATTATAAGTAACATTGATTAAATCGATTAATTATTTAAGCATAATGCAATTGTTAATAATAAAGTGTAACATTTTAATGAAGACTAAAAAATTGAACTCAATAAATAGATTGTTATATAACACTTAATATATATAAAGAATTTAACATATAAAGTATTTGATATATATTTAATAAATAGCATAAAAATTAAAGATTAAGATAATAATATATTATTTTCCGCAAAATGTAATTGGTTTAAAAAGTGTAACATTTTCATATTTAAAACTACAAATAATCATTCAATTCAACGAAACTAACAAACTCAGGGGGTGAAATGAACAATTTTAAAACTGACAACTACAGGGGTTCAAAGTGCAAAGTGCAAAAAAAAAAACCTTGCTACATGCGGTTGTACTGACCGCATGTACTCTTGTACATTCGGCCAAACCAACCTCATGTACAAGAGTACATGCGGCTGGTACAACCGCATGTTGCACAAATTTTTTTTTTTGTTTAAAAGAGAAAATCATTCTATTTAATGAAACTAACAAACTCAGGGGGTGAAATGAACAATTTTAAAATAGACAACTACAAGGGTTCAAAGTGCAAAAAAATAAAAGAAAAAAAATCTGTGCTACATGCGGTTGTACTGACCGCATGTACTGTTGTACATTCGGCCAAACCAACCTCATGTACAACAGTACATGCGGCTGGTACAACCGAATGTTGCACAATTTTTTTTTTTAAAAGAGAAAATCATTCTATTTAACGAAACTAACAAACTCAGGGGGTGAAATGAACAATTTTAAAATAGACAACTACAAGGGTTCAAAGTGCAAAAAAAAAAGAAAAAAAATCTGTGCTACATGCGGTTGTACTGACCGCATGTACTGTTGTACATTCGGCCAAACCAACCTCATGTACAACAGTACATGCGGCTGGTACAACCGGATGTTGCACAAAAAAATTTTTTTCTCTCTCAATATATTGTACATTTTAACACAATAATAACAAAAAATATATATATATTTAAAACAAAATAGGCATAAAACATACATATTCAAAGCAAATAACTAAATAAAAATTTTGATTTAATAAAAAGTATTTGAAAAACATACATTTAATGTAAAAGTATTATTATTTTTTTAATATTAATTGTACATTATAACACAGTAATAACAACATAAAATTAATTTTTTAATCAAAATTTTACATTTTAACACAATAATAACAAAAAATATATATATATATATATTTAAAACAAAATAGGCATAAAACATACATATTCAAAGCAAATAACTAAATAAAAAATTTAATTTAATAAAAAGTATTTGAAAAACATACATTTAATGTAAAAGTATTATTATTTTTTTAATATTAATTGTACATTATAACACGATAATAACAACAAAAATTAATTTTTTATCAAATTTTTACATTATAACACAATAATAATAGCATAAAATTTATATTTTAAACAAAAATAGGCCCAAAACATATATATTCAAAGCAAATAACTAAATAACAAACTTAATTTAATACAAAGTATATGAAAAACATACTTTTAATGCAAAATTATTATTATTTTTTTAATCTAAGTTGTACATTAAAAATTATGGGAAACACTGTAAAGTTTTTAAATCTAGGGGGGCGGCTGTAATTTTAGGTTAATTTATTTTTTTTTTAAAAAGTCCATTTAGGTTAGTTTTTTAAAAAACAAACTGTAAAAAAAAATTGTAAATCTTTAAATTTTAGGGGTGCAACTGTAAATTATTAGTTTACTTAAAAAAAAAAAAAAGACAAAAAGGGCACGTTAGTAATTTTAACGGGAGAGGGGGCTGCGTTTAGCGCAATAGGGGGGCTACGTTTAGCGCCACTCCTGAATATTCCTGGTTAATCTAAATTGGTAGGCCCTTTATGGGCTTCAATAGGTTATAGGCCTTTGTTTACATTTAGTACATAGGCCCTTTATGTTTAGTACATATGGAATGCTACCCTTCCTACATCCTCAATTGCGATAGATAGGAGGAGTACTTGCTAAGCACCGATTAATCAAAATATTTTAAACTTAAAACACTATTTGAACGGGAACATTGTTATAATCTCTCCATCCTCCCCCAAAAAAGAATTTTAAAAAAAATTATCTTTTATATTAAAAACTCAATTTATGATGACATCATTATTATATAATATACATTTATTTTATTTTAAATAATAAAATTGAATCATTAAAAATATTAAGAATATTGTTATCAATAGAAGATCTAGAATTTACAAAGGCCAAGTAAATTTGTATAAACCAAATAAAGTTAAAATAAGATAATTTTATTTGGACGAATGAAGTATTATTGACTCTGGTGCCTAAGTTTTCAAAAAATAAATTACTCCCTCCATTTCATAGGAATGAATTTTTTGCCTAAATATGTGTCGTTTTGTCTATAAGACAATATATGTGAAAGTATTAACAAACGTAGGAAGGATTCGTTAACATGACAATTTTCATAATTAATGTTGAGAATTTCTATTAACATTTTAATTTTTGACTGCATCACTCCACAAGACACAATATATAAAACATTTGATTTAAACATACTCCCTCCGTCCCTAAATTATTGTCTTGTTTTTCTTTTTTATCCGTCCCTAAATAATTGTCTTGTTTGAAATTTTTTTTTTAGGATATCACTTTTACTATTTTATCTTTACTTTAATTATGGGCCACATACACATTGAAATTAAAAGAAACTACACAATATATTAATATTAATAATTAAATTAATTATTTTTTTAATTTATATGTCAGATCAAACAAGACAATAATTTAGTAACGAAGGAAGTACAATTTAATTGGGATTGTCTAAAGATGGCATAAAGGAAAAGCACATGTAAAAGTTGAAAATGGCAACAAATTAAGAAGAAGAAGAGATTTGGGTGTGGTTTATTGCAATAAATAACATACATGTTGCCCACCTACCAACCAATCCAACTATAACGACATGCATTTTCTTTCAAGTTCACAAACCTTTCACCTGTCCCTCTAAACAACTTCTACATAGAAAAATTGCTATTAATACTTTTTTAACTTTTTACATAACTTCATATATTATACTGTAAATTATTGCAATAAAAATTTAAATAGCAAATAACAATAATTTCCCTCTTCGAGCTTCTTGGTCTCTCCCTCACTATTAGAGCAGCTCCATTGATTGAGGGATTTATAGTCCTTTGCATTATCCATAGTGGACTGACTGTATGTTTAGTAGTTGGTTAAATATTTGGAAAGATTGGTAGATTTCAACTGGTTTAAATGCTTTGCTGTACCCCTTTTTTTTTATTTATTATTTTTAAACAGTTTGACAATACCAACAGTAAATAAACATAGTTTCTTAAAAATAGTCGTTTAAAAATGGCTATTTGTCAATTCCTCACACACACACACACACACACACATATATATATATATATATATATATATATGGGATAATTATAAAAATGATCAACGTATTTTCAGTTAGTAACCGATTTCACCCCGTACTCCCAATATTCAAAAATTGACCAGTGTACTAACAATTTGAGCCCAATATGGTCTCTCCCGTTAACTTTTCATCCAATTTTTTAACGGGACTGCTAACGTGGTTAACGAAGCTAATTTTTAAGGGTATTTTTGTCCTTTTCTTCCAAATTCAACCATCCCACCCACACCCACATACACACACACATACTCTCTCTCTCTCTCTTACCGAAGAGTTCACCTTTCTCTCTCTCTCTCTCTCTCCAATTTTTTCGTAGGTCGGCATCATTTCCAGGCAGGTGATCTCCACGGCTTCGTGAGGACAATCAGAGAATTTGCTTCAAAGTTTCTAGATCCGTCGACTTTTCATCAATACCTCTCATATTCAATCTTCTCTCAATCTCTCCAAAGATTGAGACTGTCGTCTGTTGAAATCCGCCCAGTCAAAATAACTTCTCCTTTGCTGCAGCAATCGCCACGGCGAAGACCTTACTGCTTTGGCCTTCACATTTCTAGAAGCATACTCCATTGGATCCACAGGTCGGTAATTTGACGTCGTCCTGTTATTTCCTTTTCCGACATTCGCCTTTACCACATTGCCTGGTCTGGAAATTTTTGACGTCGATGAATCGAGATTGGAACAGATCTCTCAGAACTCTGGATTCCAAAGTGGATCTTCACAACACCGGTTTCTTAGTTGGGTCGGGGCTTGAATTTGACAGCAATGGTTCGAGCCCCATAAGTCTCCCAATAACGCTTGAGGATCGACGTTTCTAGTCTTCGTTGCTCACCGGAGAGCTATCACATCGATTCGTGCGAATCTCTCTCGGGTAAAGGCTTCCTTTAACATCGACGGTTGCTCGGCTGTCTAATGATAGCCGTGGTGCTTCGACGAGAGAGAGGGAGAGGTGAATTCTCCAGCAAAAGAGAATGTGGGTGTGGGTGGGATGGTTTAATTTGAAAGAAAATGACAAAAATACCCCTAAAAAAATTAGCTCCGTTAACCATGGTAACAGCCCCGTTAGAAAATTGAATGGGAAGTTAACGAGAGGGACCACATTGGACTCAAATTGTTAGTACAATGGTCAATTTTTGGATATTGAGAGTACGGGGTAAAATCAGTTACTAACTGATAGTACGTTGGTCATTTTTATAATTATCCCATATATATATATATATATATATTTTGTTTCCTAAATTTTTTTTTATTTCACTCTTTCAAATATACTTTCTCACTAAACTTTATTAATTTTTTAATTTAGTCTTTTAAATATACTTTCTCACTAAAATGTATCAATTCTTTCACTTTACTTTCTTCTTATGGATAAAAAAATTACTAATTTGTTAAAATAATAAGATAAAAAATTAGCCGATGTCAAATAAGGAATATGTTATCTTTTGAAAATTAACAAATAATTTTGACTTAAAAAATTGTTTTTCTTGAAATTTAATAAATTATTTGTTAAAATAATATATTTATTTCAAAAATAAATATATTAGTTTCAACTGTATATTATGAAAAAAGAAAATAACTACTAATGGGTTCATGATATAAAGCTCTTATTAGTTAATCTATAGTGGAAATTAGGTTATAGAGAAAAAAATTATGGTTGATAAGGTTTAAAACGTTCATTCACCGTAGATGCTATTAGGTAGTACATGCAAATTTTTTTTTTTCCTCTCTCTCCACAAACTGTCAGGTGTTGTCAATCATGCAAAATATCAATGCTAAGATATTTTTTTATCACGCTAAGATATTTTTAATTTTTAAAGAAATACTCCCTCCGTCCCTAAATTATTGTCTTCCTTTTTTTTTTGTCCGTCCTTAAATAATTGTCTTGTTTGAAACTTTCCTTTTTAGAACATCACTTTTACTATTTTACCCTTACTTTTTCTTCCTACTTTAATTATGGGTCACATACACATAAGCTTTAAAGTAAACAACACACTATTTCAATACTATTCCAATATTAATAATCAAGTCAATTGAGTTTTTTTAATCCGTGTGCCGGGTCAACCCAAACAATAATTTAAGGATGGAGGGAGTAAGTAATTATTGAGTAATGTCACGTATACTTGCTAAGTATTTGTGTGCAAAATAATATAACATTTTATATGTTATTTTTAATGTGTCTTTATTGACACTATATTTAAATTCTTTTACGAAATACTCTACATTTAGAGTGTGTTTTACTATAATTACTCCATCCAATTTCATCCAATTCTTCTCTCTTCCCATCAAATTGTGATTTTTAAAAGTTTGTAGAGAAGATGTTTGTTGCAATAGATTCGGTTTGTTTAAAATGTTAAAAATATATTATTTAAAAAAAGAAGAAAAAAAAATTTTTGGAGTCTGGCCGACAGAACCATACTTTCACTAAAGAAGATATTATATGGATTAACTGGGCCAAATAATGAAAGATGGGTGAAGTTGGGCCCACTTAAAAAGGCATGTATTATCACATGTCCGCCACGAGGAATTTTGATACACGGCTAACAGTAATCTTTACGGGACTTTCATAGCTTTTTTTTTTTTTTTTTTGGCTAAAAGTAAAAGGCAGTTTTGTAAAATTATTTCTAAAATAACCCAATAAACTCTATGATTTTTTCCTAAAATATCTCTTATAACTTTTTTATTTTAGACATTTGTTGAAAATTTGATCTAAAACACTTCGCTCTGTAATGGAAAACGCAATGCATCAGTTTGTAATATCTCTTGTAACTCCTTTATTTTACACTCGATCTAAAACACTTCGAATGATGATGATTGCGTAGACATGGTATTGTTGACCAAAATTTTATCAGTTAGCATTATATTAGTAGACATTTTTTAAAATTAAAATGCTTTAAGCTACGGATCAAATAGAGGAGGGTTACTTGATAATTCTGTTTCCCTTATCCCACATTTTGATTTAACCGATGCCCAAATTGAACATCGTGATGCAACAATTAATAATCCTTATTCAAGAATTGTGCATCGCGATGCAAAAATTAATGAGGGTCTTAAACTGCTTTGGTTCATTGCAATTTAATATTTGGGCATCGCGATGACAGAATTAGGCATCTCAATACTTTGATTATACATACTGATGCTTGAATATTAAAGGCATATTTGTATTTTCGTCAAAAAACAAAAGATAAATGCATCCTGTGATATGTTTTTTACTTGGGCATCGGGATGTCAATATGATTGAATTCAATCCACATATCACGCATTGCAATGCATAAAATTAAGTTTGAATTTTGAGTTGCACAAATTAGGCATTACCTCGCTAAATTCAATGCAGATATCCGTTGAATTACTGATGCGCGCATATTTTTTTATTAAATTGGGCATTGAGATGCTTTAAATTGGACATCGAGATAATTTGAGTTACTGATGTACGCGTATTTTTTTTTCATTAAAGACATAATTATTTTTTTGCCCTAAAAATATTTTTTTTTTAATTTTTAAAAAAATATATGATAAACTTGAGCAATTACGAATACCTAAAAAAAAAAAAAAATTGGCCTAATACCGTCAAATTACTGAGATGACTGGACCCAATTATGATTGAAAGCATGTTATGTTTAATAACAGCCGTTGGATTGAAAACCTCCGATTATTGGACAGATGATTTTGTTCGAGTTTGAAAAGACTTCCATAGTTACATGAAAATTCTCATCGACTCCCACGGTTACGTTGTAAAAGCACTTGTTTTATGGTCAAGTCTGTGTTGGCAATCATTAATTACCCTTCCACAAAAACTCTACTATTTTATTATAAAAAAATATTATACTTAAATGAATTTATTTTTAAAAAATTATGCATATAATATTTATTAAACTAGTTCACTTTATCTACATATGTTATAAATATTTTGGTAATGTTTAAATATTTTTATAATTATAACTAACTCTTATACAAATTATATATTTCTTAATTATTAAACTTTTCAAATATAAATTTAAATAAAATAGAAAAAATATTTATATTCAAAGTATAATAGTCCAACTGTTCTAAAACAAATGTTTTCATATTTTTTTGAGGTACCAAAATAATTGTAGTCTTATCCTCTTTTAAAATATTCTAAGCAAATTATTCATATTATCCTTATCAAGCGTGAGATGATAAAAATGATGGACTCAGTAATTTGACACCACTAAAAAAATTATTGAGAGTACTAAGAGCATCCAAATTGTGAATTTCTTTGATGAGTTCCCAACTCAAAAAATAGGTTCTCCACATTGGTTGAGTTTTCAAATTTTGAGTTTTCAAAATCACCCATTTGGGAATTGGTTCTTCACCAAATTGTCCACTTCCGAATCAACCACGTGAGAGCAAAAAACCTTACTTTTTTGGTGCGTGCAGCACACTGCAGCTTTACCGCGTGAATTACACCCCCGCCATATCCCACGGATGCAACAGTCCAACTCTCTCTCTCTTTTTTTTTGTTTTTTTATAGTATTTATCTTTAACTAGTTTTACACCCGTGCGTTAAACGCATGGACATATATCTTTTTCAACTAAATAACACTCAAGCAAAATAAAGAGAAAAATTAAAATAAAAAGAATAAATGGAGGTAAAGTAATGTTGGAGACAACTAATTAAATAGAAATACAATAATATTATAGTTTCTGAAAAAAAAAATTCTTTTACACAAAATTTGATGTTTTATTTCTTGGTTTTCCCTCTTTAACACATATTTTTTAATTAAATTATTTATGAATAGTAAAAATTACTTTTTCTTAAATTATATTACATAAATAAAAAAAATCATTATAGTGAAATTTATAAAATAATTATAAGACTTGGTTGTCATTGTTTAATTTCAGGTAATTACATAAATTGAAAAAAAGAAAAATGTTCTATTTTAAATACATTTTTTTAAATTATAAAAATATTGTTATTATTAATGTAATACTTTATAACATCTTTATAGAGTATAATTTAATTTTCCTTAGTTTATTCTTTGTATTTTGTTTTTCTTCTTTGTTTTAGAAATTAATGATTAATATTTCGTATATTCAAAATTTACATAATTAATAATTAATATTTCAATTAAAAATTACATAAATTGGAATAAAATAATAATTTAAAATATTATTTTCATTGACAACGGTTCAATTGAAAATATTGTCAAATAAAAAACAAGAGAGAGAGAGAGAGAGAGTGAGCGGTGGATTTTGTTTGTCACTTTTTTCAATGTCACTTTGTCCAACTCATGGTTTAGATATAGAGTAATATTAAATGCTCTATAAAAATGTTCTATTTTTGGCAAGTATTTTTTTTGCATATTGTACTATTTTAAGACTTACTTGTCATTATATATATATATATATATGTATATATAGATTAATATTTCAATTAAAAATTACATAAATTGAAAGGGGCAAACTGTGAGAGCAACAAACCTTACTTTTTTGGTGCGTGCAGCACACTGTAGCTTTACCGCGTGAATTACACCCCCGCCATATCCCACGGATGCAACAGTCCAACTCTCTCTCTCTCCTTTTTTTTTTAATAGTATTTGCCTTTAGTTTTAATTAAGAGCAAACTACACAAATGGTCCCTGTATTTTTCAATTTTTTTAGTATTGGTCCCTAAACTAATTTTTGCATAAATTTTGTCCCTATACTAAACAAGTAAAACGCAATTGGTCCTTCTGTCCAATTTCGTTAGTTTTTTGCCGTTAATTACCCTCAAGTGACTTGCACGTGCTTTTAATTAGGGGTAAAATTGTCCATGTATTTTTTTCTTTTGAATAGACAAAAATACTCATAATATCTTTATTTTTAATACTTTGATAAAAGGGTATTAATGTAATTTCATACCCCTTTCTTCATCCCATCCCTTCCCCTTCCGTCCAGTCGTCTACCATGGCTACCAGCCTGCCACCACCATTTATAAAGGTATCAAGTCTCTCTTTAGTGCATAAAAGAGGGGACTATCTTCCTGCTTTATCTCACTCCATGGAAGCAGTTTTTTCCCATGGAAGCTTTGAGTTTTGAGTTCTGTATGTATATTATGTTAAAATCTAATTTTTTTTTTCACTCCTTCCTCATTCCAACCCCTCATCTTGCATTGAATCCTCTACCATTTGGTTTCAATTTCATATTTTCTTTGTTCGTGACAAACCCATTTGGTTTCTTAAACCTATAATTAGGAGGAGATTCAAGCAAGAATTAGGATTAGGGTGAGAAAGGGGCAAACTGTGATGGTCAAAGTAAACCCTCCAATCCAAAGCCCTGCGTTCTTGACGGAGAATGTCACTATTCCGGCAGCCCCAAACTGCAATTCCGGCAACACAGTAGCACACACACAGTAGTACACAGTGAGAAGGATAGAGAGAACACTGATTTCGTTTGCGCGCGAGAGAGAGAGAGAGAGAGAGAGAGAGAGAGAGAGAGAGTAAACTCGCGTCATTTTTCTGCCAGAAAGAGAGAAAAAAATTAAAGCAATTGAAAAATCAATTGAAAAATCTGGGTTTTCTTTTTTTTCACTTTGCAATTGTAGATCTGGGTTTTAAAGCAATTGAAAAATCAAATTGATTTTCATGGAATTCTTGGAAAAGTGTGAATTAGATTGAAGATGCGATGATTTGGTGCCCACCAGCCACCAGATTATACTGGATATTTCCTAGTTGTTGGTTTCTTAACTTGATCTGTTGACATACAACGGAAAGCAAAGTGTAAAAGCAATTTTAAATTTTTGGTAAGGGTAAAATTGTTGGATTTGCTCTGTTGGAATTCTTCATTTGAGAGGGAGAGAGAGAGATATCAGAGAGAAGATGAAGAAAACGTAGAGAAATTGAGAAGATGAAAATCTCGATCTGTTCTCTAGAATCCAACCGGAGTCCCACCGTCGACGGAGAAGACGGCGGTCGCCTTTCGCTCGTTAACGGTGAAGTGGATTTGCAATCCAACCCACAAATCCAGCCAATTTGAAGCCTCGATCTATTCTCTAGCTCTCACATCCTCATTCCTCATTTACTCCCTCTACCGAAACCCACAAATCCGGCGTGCTTGTTGTTTTAAAAGGACACCCACGGTGACAGAAGGAGAAAGAGAAATTGATGGTGATCTGTAAAATTGGTTTGGGGAAGATGAACCAATTTTACAGTTCCAGCTCCTCAAATATTGGATAATTGCAAGTTGTTCTACCCAAATGATCCATGTACTATTTATAAGTAAATGACTAATTTACCCTTGGGTAAAATCACGTGAAATGCACGTGATTCCACTTAACGAAAAAAAATAGATGGTAATGGACGGAAGGACCAATTGCGTCAAGAAATTGAGTTTAGGGACTGCTGGAGTGGGGTTGGGACCAATCCCAAAAAATCTGAAAAGTACAGGGACCATTTGTGTAGTTTGCTCTTTAATTAATAAAGGAAAGCCATTTTTTTGCTGAAAAATATATTTTATTTTTTACATTTTTCTGAAAAAGTTTTTTTTTAATTCTGAATATTAAATTTTTTTTTTCTAAATTTTGAATAAGGTTAATATTGTTTTTTAATTCTAATAAAGTCATTTTTTGAATTCTAATAAAGTTTTAGTTTTATTTTTGAAAGAGTTTTTTCCTTTTTATAATTTTGAAAAAGTATTTAATTTTTTTACTTTTTCTGAAAAAAATTATTTTGTTTTTTTATTCAAAAAAATTAATTTATTCTTACAAAATATTTAAAATATGTAATATATTAATTAAAACTATAAAAAAATTAATTTGTTTGAAAAGTATAAATATAAATGATATATATTTAAAAAGTACAATGAGTCTACCTAATAACCAAGTTGAAGAACTAGACATTGTAAGGTTGGTTCTTAAAATTTTTAACTTCTTGAAAATCCTAGGTGCATCCTAGAAACCAAGAATGTGTTCTCCACAGTGTGGATATCCTAAATAAAAATTATCTGAAATCAAACACTTTAAAATTCTTACAAAGTCCATAGATAACACTTACTTAGGGACGAAGAGAGTAGCAGGCAATTTAAATTTCAACGTTAGCATTACATAATAGAGGAAAGTAATCATTTGAGTACATGAAAGAAAATACCGACTTAAAGTATTTAGGCTAAAAATTAGAGTATATTTCTCTTGTATAAGATTGTAAATGTAACATATATACTTTTTTCATTCCTTAATAATTACAAATTCTTTAGATCCATGAGATGGATTAACACTGACGCAAACGGGCTTGGAACATAACCTCACCGTCAAAACCTTTTTTGAAGGGCAAAAAAAAAGTGGTATGAGTGTGGTTTAGTTTTACTAAAGATATTTTTCAGATAAGAATTATTCCTTGCTTTTGAACAAGACTAAATTTCTTAATTTTTAGTTTGAAGAGTTGGTACATGACTCATTGAGCTCATAATCACATATAAATTATTAACAAGTGAAGTTCAAGGTAATTGATTTTGATAAGTTGATATATTTTTAAAAATATACTCAAGAAGGCTCTTTGATGATCATAAGTCCAATGGAGATTCAGTGGAGATTGTGATTTGAGGAGGCAGACGTTGTGTCTGATTTCCAGCGGTCGAGCAGTGCTAATGTGATGAGGACGTTGGTGGCAATTTGGTGAAGATGACATTGGCGATGTTGGCTCCGTGGAAATCACGATTAGAAATGGGAGATTCGTGTGTGTGTGATGGGCTGTATGGCAACGGTGAGAAAGAGATGAATGATCGTGTGCTTTTTAAAAGTTACAGACATCGTACTCGTGTGACGATTTTTGGACAACTTTAGTTGATTTTCTTCTTTTTTTCATAATTCCTTTTTTGTTAATGACTTGTTTGGTTGGATCTTTGGATTTAGAAGGGTTCTCGAGATATAGAAAGGAAAAAAAAAAAAAAAAAAAGGACAGTAATCCTAACGGTAATGGTAAGAAGGGTCAAATAGGTAGCAAAAGCCATGTTCAAGGATAGAAAAAATATAATAGGGACCAAACTAACAAATTTTTCCAAGTATAAAGGCCAAAGTAGTATTATTTTATCCATATAGAAAAGGAAATGACCACTTGACCCTTGTTCATCAATTCAATCGAAACCTTTGATTCTTCCCAAAAGCGAAAATTTTCTTTTAAAAGAGGAGTTCCAATCATTACTTGCCATCTCCACTCGACCTCTGAGGACAATTTCCAGCAGCTAAAATAAACGGTCATCATTTTATTTCATGTGCATACACACAGGCTTTATCCCTTTTCCTTTTTCCGGCCCTTTATTTTTTTTTTTTTATCCTCTTTGAAAAATGAAATTATTCCCCGAAGTGGATCCAACACACTCTCATTACAGTTATTTTCTCTCTTCCTCCTCCCATTGCTTTTCATTTTTACTTGATAACAAAATTAACAAACAAGGATTAATATTTATTAACAGAAAATTCACGCTATTATTGTTTCACAAATTAAACAAGATAAATTTGATCAATTTATCTAACATTTGATGACAAATATTCTCAGGTTTGTACATTAAAAGTTTGAATTAGCTTAACTTGTTCGAAGCTCACCTAGAATTAAACTCGTAAATGAAATAAATCTAAATTAAACATAGTTTAATGCTCCCTAAATAAATGAGCGTAAAATATGCTTAAATGGATCATTTGTTATACCTTATCCTCCATATCATATAATATCATACTTTTTATTTTACGCACATTCGAAAGCAGCTTGTCCACTTTAAATTTGCTTGACTCGAGTCAAACTTAAATTTATTTTACGAGCTAAGTTTTATTTTTTTCTGTCTCTAATTGAGTTATTTTTGTTGCGAAATTAATGTTTATTTTGTATGAAATTTTCTAAATTTACTTTGCTATTTATCATGTCTTCATATACATTTATAATAATATAAATAAATGTTAAAGACATTCAAATATAAGTACTACGTATTTAGTAAAACAATTTAAAATTAATTTTCATAATTACTAATATAAAAAATTAAAAAATAATAGTAAATTAGTAGCGAATGGACTTCTAAGATATAGTTGCAAGTAGACTAAGTACATAAAACTCAAAGTTCAAAAACCATTTCAAAATAGTCGAAACCAAAATCGAAAAACTGTCCCGTCGTTAGCAGTTTGGCAACAGATTTTAAATGTTAAACTAACTATGTTTTTGTTTTCGTACCTATTGCATGGTGTCAGTATGTGACTGATTAATGTATGCTCAGTAAGATTGGTAAATATATAAAATCTTATTAATTGGTCAAAACTATGTACTTATCACTATTATTTGTTATTATTATTATTATTATTATTATTATTATATAGATATATATACACACATACACACTTTATAGAAGCTTTTATTAAAATTTAAAACTCTTATTTTAATTTATTAGTTTTTAAATTAAGAAAACTTATTAAATTGAGTCTATAAAAGTACACTTCATCATTTTGAGTTTTCTTATTTGTTGCTTAGCTTAATCAACTTATTTTGCTTACTTATAAATATAAAATAATAAAAAGTGAATTAAAATTGATATTACAATTAAAATTGGACCGTTATAAAACCAAAATCGAAGAATTCGAAGCCACTAGTTTGGTTTGATTTTGATTATTAATTTTAGAGAAATCAATTATAATTTTAAGCCCCCCCCCACCTTTTTATTGTTTTTTTTTTCATTTATTAATAAATTTAGAGGGTTTTGCCCCATAAATAATAATAATAATAATAAAAAATAACACATCATATCCCTAGTCGAAGGTTATAAGCGGGAGCCGTTTCGTTTGAGGTAACCACGCAAACAGGACATGACTGAAAAACAACAAAATCATTCCCCCCATTTCCCATCCGTATTTTAAATCAAAATTATCCAATTAATAATAAAAAGTTTAATTAATTAAACAAAAAGAAAATAAAGACAATAATTCCCCTTGTAGATAAACTCACTCCCCTCCTCACTCGCACTCTCTCACTCTGTTGCTCCAATGGCTTCCCTTCCCCTCATTTTCTCTCTCCTCTTTTTCCTCTCCCTCACCGTTACCCTATCTGTTTCCTCCGATCAAACCGTCAAAACCTACATCTTCCGCGTCGACGGTGAATCCAAGCCCTCCATTTTCCCCACACACTACCACTGGTACACTTCCGAGTTCACCGATTCCCTCTCCATTCTCCACGTTTACGACACCGTTTTCCGCGGCTTCTCCGCTTCCCTTACTCCATCTCAAGCCGCTACTATTCTAAAACATCCTTCCGTCCTCGCTACATTCGAGGACCGCCGGAGACAGTTGCATACAACTCGCTCCCCTCAATTTCTAGGGCTCCGCAACCAGCGTGGTCTCTGGTCCGAGTCCGATTACGGTTCCGATGTTATAGTTGGTGTATTTGATACTGGAATTTGGCCTGAACGACGGAGCTTCTCCGATCTGAATCTCGGTCCGGTTCCGAAGCGCTGGAAAGGCGTTTGTCAAACCGGAGTTAAATTCACTGCCAGAAACTGTAACCGGAAAATTGTTGGAGCGAGATTCTTCTCCAAAGGTCATGAAGCGGCGGGAGGAATGGGCGGGTTTGGTGGTGGAATTAATGATACAGTTGAGTTCCGGTCGGCGAGAGATGCTGACGGTCACGGAACGCATACGGCGTCGACGGCGGCGGGACGGTACTCTTTTAAAGCTAGTATGTCTGGCTATGCTTCCGGTATTGCTAAAGGTGTTGCTCCCAAAGCAAGATTAGCCGTCTACAAAGTATGCTGGAAAAATTCCGGTTGTTTCGATTCCGACATTCTCGCTGCTTTTGACACTGCTGTCAACGACGGCGTCGATGTAATTTCAATTTCAATCGGCGGCGGCGACGGTATTTCATCACCTTATTATCTCGATCCGATTGCAATCGGAGCCTACGGCGCGACAGCGAGAGGCGTGTTCGTGTCGTCGTCCGCTGGAAACGACGGGCCTAACGGAATGTCTGTGACAAACCTTGCACCATGGCTTACAACGGTCGGAGCTGGAACAATTGATCGAAATTTTCCTGCCGAAGTAATTCTAGGCAACGGAAAGAAGCTTGCCGGAGTATCGTTATACGCCGGGCAACCAATTAGTGGGAAAAAGTATCCTTTAATTTATCCCGGCAAATCCGGAATACTCTCTGCTTCTTTGTGTATGGAGAATTCGCTCGATCCTAATCTTGTTAAGGGAAAAATTGTCATTTGTGATCGCGGAAGTAGTCCTAGAGTGGCTAAAGGATTGGTTGTTAAAAAAGCCGGCGGTGTTGGAATGATTTTAGCTAACGGAATTTCGAACGGCGAAGGCCTTGTTGGGGATGCTCATTTGATCCCTGCTTGTGCTGTTGGTTCGGATGAAGGCGATGCGATTAAATCCTATGTTGCCTCTTCCGGTCTTGCTATTGCCACAATTAATTTCCAAGGCACTGTAATTGGTATTAGACCTGCTCCTGTTGTTGCTTCATTTTCCGGCCGTGGTCCCAATGGGATGAATCCTGAGATCTTGAAACCGGATTTGATTGCTCCCGGGGTGAACATTTTAGCTGCGTGGACTGATGCTGTTGGACCGACGGGATTGGATTCTGATACTCGAAAGACTGAATTCAACATACTTTCGGGCACTTCTATGTCTTGTCCACATGTAAGTGGGGCAGCGGCCTTGCTTAAATCGGCTCATCCGGATTGGAGTCCGGCTGCAATAAGATCAGCGATGATGACGACTGCCAACATTGTTGACAATCGGTTGCAAACAATGACTGATGAGTCTACGGGGAAAGCTACCACGCCTTATGATTTTGGTGCTGGTCATTTGAATCTTGATCTCGCAATGGATCCTGGGCTTGTTTATGATATTACTAACACTGACTATGTCAATTTCCTGTGTGCAATTGGGTATGGTCCTAAGACTATCCAGGTGATTACTCGATCACAGGTGAATTGTCCTAAGAGGAAGGGGTTACCGGAGAATTTGAATTATCCGTCAATTGCAGTGATGTTTTCAAGTTCATCAAAGGGGATTTCGAGTAAGACAGTTATTAGGAGAGTGAAGAATGTGGGTGGAGGGAATGCGGTCTATCGATTGAAGGTTGAGACTCCCAAAGGAGTGACAGTGGTGGTGAAACCGGGGAAGCTAGTGTTCTCGGAGAAAGTGAAGGAGATGAGTTACTTCGTGAGTGTTAAGTTGGACAGCAAGAATCTAGAGTTGGGCGAGTCGGGTGCGGTGTTCGGATCACTTTCTTGGGTGGATGGAAAGCATGTGGTACGGAGCCCCATTGTGGTCACCCAAATGGATCCGTTGTAAATGGCGGTAATGTTGATCGGACGGTGAGATGTTGGCCGGGGAGTTTGAGGAAGGTAGCATAACTCTTGCTACAAGATCAACTCTCATTCAAAGGTTGCTGCCACTGTAAAAGATAGGAGTAGCGGTTTGGAAACAAGAGAGGTCGTTTAGGGGGTGTTTGTTGTTTTGATTTTTTGTTTTTCTTTTTCCAACTTTTGTTTTTTCGTTTCCTTGAAATCTCTCATAGTGTAAAATGAGTAATATTTATAGATGTTAAGGATTATGAGAATGATTTAGCAAACCAAAAAAGATTAAGAGCATGTTGTGCGATGGCGAAAGTGAGCAAATAATAGATTGAGCAATAATCCTGCAAACAATAAATTGAGCAATAATTAAGGATCAAGCAATTAGGGAATTGAAGAAAGAGAATATTTGAGGTTAGGAAATTGAAGACGAGAGAATATTTGAGGTTTTAAGACCGATGTATATTAATTTGATAAACTTAAACGCCAAATCTATACAAATAAAAAAAAGTACAAAACACAAAAAATGGCCCAAGGTGAGCGTCCACTTTTCAGATTCTTGGACTGCCCTTGGCGACCGCCCTCTTTTCAGCAACTCAATCCGTGTTTTTGTACTCCCGGCCATGTCCGATCCAACCTTACATTATATTCGCAATCTGGAATCTACATTCTAACATAGCATTTGTGATGTGTTTCAATTTATGAGAATGATTCATTAACATGGGCATGAAAAGGTGACACAACTCAGAACTCAGATGGGTGATGATTCAGATTCAGAACAGAAGTGAATAAAAACTGAGAATAGAAAAAGGAGAAAAAATGCCAATCGTAGAAACCGAGGAGCATTCGAAGAGCACTAGTAGCAGACTAGTACGCAAGTACTTGACAACGTGGGACAAGATAGAAAGACCACATACTGATATCGTCGGCGTTGGGCGAGGTTCACCCGTTTTAGAGACTTTATGGGCGGCCGTCAATCAGGGGAAAGCAAGTACCAGCAATTATTTAACCACAAAGAGCTTAATATACTCCCCTATCTTATTTATATTAATGATGACTAGATAAAAATTTATTGCTTTAAAAGTTTTAATAAATGTCATAACAATTAATGTTTAATATTACTGATGGGATCCTCCCAAACATTTATCCTAAGAATTTTTCATATTGGCCTCGAGTGGGTCCTAGGATCTACGTTGATAGTGGTAGTTCGGTCCTCGGAGCAGCCAAGGACCTCAGCCGATGTTCCCAACTAAAAGTCTATTACCGAGGTTTTTAGCCAAGGTCACCGTAGCTCAACAATGTCCTCGCCAGCAATGAGAATTACGTCGGCATTTATGACTTCTTCTTATTCTCAGAACTGAAAGGAGACCTGGGTTAATTGATGGGCATTAACTCCCAAGCATCCAGGTAGCTGAACTCAGATTCTTCTACACGCCACCTTCAGCTATAAATAGCAAGGTATCACCTTCATTTATGGCTAAGCTACATTTTACTCTCAAGAACTCACAAAATTAAAGTGTTGTCAAATTACATTTACTCACTAACTCTTAATACACCTTCATTCATTACCTGTTGGGAATCCTTAGAGATCAGTCAGCATTAAACACAAACTAACTGCCTCCACATTTACTCCGGGACTGATTCTCACACCTGAGGGCATAAGTCGGGTAAAACTCCCGACACCCCTAACGGTGTTTTCATTGTCATACAGTTGAAGGTCCAGCTCACTTCCGACGATTCGGTCATGACGTGTGATGCCTTTTGAGAGCCGAGACATCCTGACCGAAGACTAGATATCTACGTGAATCCGTTGTGGTCACCAAGATCTTTTGGCGTAATCAACTACTAATTATTACTCCCTCCGTTCCAACCAAAGAGTCCAATTTTGACTTTTTTGGGTCAACTTAATTAAAGTTTGACCGATTATTTACATAGATTTATTTATTTTTACAAAATTATAAAAATTGTAATCCATTGTATTCTTAATGTAGTTTATAATTAATGGAATTTTATTTTCTAAAACATAAATAAAATATGTGAAATTTTGATTTGATTTGGTCACGTATTGACTTTTAAAAATGGAAAGTGGACTCTTTACCTGAAACGGAGGGAGTACATCGTTATTTAATGGTATTAAAAAATAAATAAAAAGTAAGAAAATCAAGTAAATTCTTAACTTAATTGGTTAAATAACTCCACTCATTAAGAAACTAATCATTAAGGTACATTGAAATTTTGAGACAGTAAGTCAATAAAAATGAAACGAAAGAGCATGTCATATACAAATTGTTTTGGTATCCTATTCATGCATGGTTCAAGTAAAATCTTTATAAAAATCAAGTAAGTAAATTCTTTTGCTGGTTATGATATGTTTGGTTTGTAATAATGGGTGGGCTTGGCTTTTTAGGCCTTGGCGTCTAAAATTTGATCAATATTGTAGATTGCACTATGTCTGCAGTTGTGGGGGTAAAGATCGAATAATAAGTCAGTTGCTGCTTGTAAAACTTAAGGGTTAATGACATTACAAGTCTCTCGATTATGGTCGATTTCACCAGTAATTCTTTAATAGTTTTTTTTTTTAAATTTTAGTCCCTTGACTATGAAAATTAGACACGATTGGTTCTTTTGTTGGATATCGTTAGTATTTTTCCGTTAAGTCGGTCATGTGCCCATCATGTGCCTTTGGTTAAGGGTATTTATGAAATTTCACGTGCAAAAATATTTCACAAATGGCTTCCACAAAGCTCAGAAACTCATGTTCCTTCCCGTACCTCCTCCTTTCCTTCTTCAATTTCATTCTCTTCATCCACTCTGCCGCCTCGATAGCCCCTATCATAGTCCTCAAATCACCCCTAACTTCGATGGGTTGGGCTTTCCTAGTCGTCTCCTCGATCTCTCACCTCTCGTCTTTCGTGGGCTTCTACTCCCACCTCACCTACCTCTGCTTCGTAACCCATGTCATCCTCCTCCTTGCCTCGTCAATCGCCCAACTACTCGCAATTCTAGCCCTCTTCACAGAAGAGAAATCAACTCTCTCGATGCTTAAGTCACCGAGAGACAGGAAAGAAGCAATGGTGTTGGCAAGACTGGAATGTGGGACTTTGATGGCAATGTTTGTTATGCAAGTTGGAGTGATGGTACTGAGCTGGGTTGTGCATAGTTGTTGGGTGAGAGAGTACGAGGGAATCGAAGCTGAGAAGGAGGCAATCGCGAAGAAGAAGAGCCGGAGGATCGCTAGAGTACAGGAGGAATCAATGGCGAATGCTGAAAGGATTTCTGAGATGAAAGCCAAAGCGTTTGATGAGAAAATTAAGAACAAGTATGGGCAGTGGGTGAAGACTGAGTTTGAAGGTAGAAAGCCAATTTTCTTTATGTATAGTTTATGTTTTTTGTATCTGCTTTAGAATTGTGGTTTCGTTTATGTTGGTGTGTTATTAATTGAGTGGGTGTGTCTGTGGATGTGTGTGTAGGTGTGTCTGTGGATGTGTGTTTCTGTGTGAGAGAGAGAGTATGTGTAGGTTAACTCCTACATCCAGCCTGGCAATCAGGGCCTCCACTTCGAGGATTTCAAGGTCCTCCACCGATGATCACGACAGATGTGTGTGTGTGGGTGTGTCTGTGGATGATTATCGTCTTCTGGGTTTGGGTTTGGAATGTTAAAGATGAGTTAGAGAGAGAGAGAGGTATTAATTTTTTTATTGTTTAATTATTTAGTATGAATTTTTTATAATACCCTTGAAAAATGGCATATGCAATACACATGAGTGACTTAACAGAAAAATACTAACGGCATCCATTAAAATGACTAGCTCCGTAACTTTTTGATACTCTAAGAACTGAAATTTTAAAAAAATTTGTTAAGAGACTATTTGTAAAAAAAATAATAATCGAGAGACTAGTAATGTCATTAACCCAAAACTTAATGATAAAACTTTTGCATTTAGTGAATAAAACTTATTCGAGTAAGGTAAGGGAACATGATCCATGCAAAATTATATTTATTGGAGTAACTTTTTTCTCATTTTTTCTTTATTTATTTATTTATCCTACCTCGTAATAACTTTTGTTGTTTCTCCCGAACTTATCAACCATGACTATTATGTACTCACGAGTCAACCCTTAAGGCTATCAATGTTTTCATCTAATAAAAGCAATTACAGTACAATCATACCGATAGGGATAAAAACCTTTGAATGAATTATGAGGGGAGAGGGATCACAAAAAAAAGTATATTCTCTTGATCATATCAAGTGTGTGTGTGTGTGTGTTAGTTCTTGACCATGCATGAACATTTAAGGGGAAGTACTGAAAATTGAAAAGCAATTACTTTGGAGACAGAAATTCAACTTGCCCTTTCTTGGACAGGTAATAATATTATATTCTCTGGACGAGACGACCATCTCTAAACTTTTAATAGGGCCAAATCGGACAATTATGATCTTCAAACCGGCTAGTTTTAGTTTATAAATTGGGTTAATTATACCACTAGTCCCTCGATTATTAGCTTTTTCACGAATAGTCCTTTAACAAATTTTTTTTAAATTTCAATCCTTAGAGTATCAAAAAGTCACGCGGTTAGTCCTTTTGATGGATACCGTTAAAAAAATTCCGTTAACTCCTCCATGTGCAAGTCACATGACTTTTTCTTGGACATTAATGAAATTTTGCCTACATCTTCTTCTTCCCCCACCCCTCTCCCTCTCTCTCCAACCACTCAAGAACTGGTTGATTAACACACAAACACCCACACATCTACACATACACACAGTGGCTTCCCCACCTGGCCGACTCTTTACATGTTGATTAACACACACGCGTGCGCGCACACACACATAGTGGCTTCCCTTTTCATAACCAACCATTACAAACCCTCCCCCTTCTAGTCCCTAAACCCAATTTTAAAGTCTTCCTCTGCCAATATCGACTTTTCATGATCACTGGCTATCAACAGTAGCACTCCACCCTTTTCAGCATCCAACTCCAGTGCTTGATAGTTCAAAAACGATGCAATAATTTCATCATATTCGTAATTACGAACCCTACACTTAAAGTTCATTATATCACCTAACAACAGAACATGAATCAAATCAACATCCAAAGTACACCCAATATGCTTTTGACTGCTCCGTGGCATCAAATACGTAATTACGAGCCAAAGAATGGTTCAAACCTTCACACTTAGACTCCCTAATTCTCATGGTCCTCAGATCCAAGGATCTTGCCCCGATTTTGGTAAGAAACAGGAACCTCTGCTTCAAAAACGCGATTGGCCTGCTTATAGGTACAACCAATTTTAAAGTCTTCCCTGTCAACTCCCCCCCGCCTCCCTCCTTCCAGTCCCTCCAATTTTAATGTATTTCCCTGTCAATACCGACAAGATTTGTGATTGGGTTTGATTTTTGATCTTCAATGGTGGTGGAGTACTGGAGGTTTTTGATTTTTGATCTTCAATGGAATCTATTACAGACTCAACAGGAGAGCTCAGATTTGATTTAATCTTTAGAAATGGACGACGGTGGTGGTGGAACTAGTGGCAGAGACGATGGTGGTTCGGAGGGAGAGAAGAAGAAGGTTCAGGAAGGAGTGATAATGTAGATTTTTGTACATAAAAATGATATTATATCTATTTTAATGATGAAATTTCAATTTTGCCCTTACTCAAACCCACGTGGAAGGCACATGGATCATTTAACGAAAATTTTCGAACGCCATCCTTCAAAAGGACTAGCTGCGTGATAATTTTAAACTTGTGGGACTGAAATTTAAAAAAAAAACTTTGTTAAGGGACTACTGGTAGAAAAGTTAATAGTCAAGGGATTAATGGTGTAATTAACCCTTATAAATTTAATGGAATTGTTGAATAATAATCTTGTGTAATGCTGTGAGTACTTAAAGAGTACTACTTTTTTTGTACCAAATAATGTATCAGTTAATGTAGCAGCTGATGTGATGTATTAATTATAATTTTTAATTTTATTTTTTTGTACTACATTAATTGATATATTATTTAATAAAAAAAATTAATACTCTTTAGATACACATAATATTACTAGATAATCTTTGTTTATTAAATACTTGAATCTAAAAAGCTTGAAATTGAGTCCAAAGCACATTTCAAAGATATAAGTCTCTGACAAGATCTTACCTGCCCCCTCCCCCAAGAATAATCTGACTCCTACTTTTATGAGGGGATGACTAATTTATTATTGCCAACTTCTATAGGAGTATGTATGTATATAATTAACTAAGTATGGTATGGGCTTGCTTCAAATGTTTAATTTGATTAACAATATGTGGTATTAATTAATTTGGACCTACATACATATCATACCTTAAAACATGAATCAACAACATCAATTCATATAATTAATTAATTAATTAATATGAGTGCATTTCTCCCGTGGCAACCATTACGATTCTTATTTCTTCTCTCTCTCTCTGAGTCTCTGTACATAAAGAAGTAGAGTAGTATTTTCTACTAAGCTATCTATATATGATCTTAATTAAAGTGCATTATGTATGTATTATGGTATATTGGTATCCCCGCATTTTTTTCCTTCCTGAACTTTTGTTTTTTTTGTAGTGTATCCCTCCGTTCTTTTTTATTTTATTTTTATTTTAATATATTAAATATTGATGGGTCCCTATAAAATTCATCCCACGTGGATGTAGGCCACTGCCATGTAATCAGATGATGTGAACCCACCCTCATCGAATACCCCGATTGGATAGCTGAGCTGAGCATGCAGAGGACCGACCTAGCGAGCACCCGCTCTTCGTTGTGTCAAGCCAAGCAATACACTAATCAAGCATTCATCGAGCGAGTTTAAGAAAGACCTCGATCATTGTCTTCGCTTCCTCGACTACCTAGAATCAGCTCCACCATCAACCTGCCTAGAGGGTGAGGGTCCATTAAGTCCTGATCATCCACAAGACAAAGAGATTACTAGCTAGGATGTTGTGTATTTTTCATTGATATCCACATGAAAGTCGAACCCATTATTTAAGATAAAAACTAAATTAAAAACAAATTAGTAAAAATAATATTCTAAAAAGAAGAATTAGAAAGTAGATATTTTTTCTTAAAATAGCCTAAAAAATGGACTTTTTTTTCTCAAGAACTGAGGGAACATATATTTCTCTTTTACTTTATTAAGAAACTAAAATTCACAAACAAACATATCACTATCTCCGCCCAATATAAGTGACTTTTTTTTTTTTAAATAATTTTTTTACTAAGATTAAGAAAGTTAATTTTTGAATTATTTTGGTACCATATATACATTAATGCCTTTAGCATCCACATATAACATTGCAAGTCCAAATTAAGACGTGGGATCAATGCCAAAGGTAAAATTAATAAATTTATATAAATATAAATCTTTATTTTTCAAAACAAGATTTTTTTTTAAATTGAACGCACGTTCTGAACCGAAGGAGCACAATACCCGTCGATCTCTGTCAATCTCTCCATTTTTTGAAGTCCAAAATATAAGTTGGTGTCCATAAGTATACAAGAAATTTCATATTATTATCGAATGTTTAATTTGTCTCACCTAAAGTTCACTTATTTATTTTTAACTAAAAAAGTTACCCAACTGATACGTCCATAATTTTTCTTACTAACATTTTTGGACATGTGTAGTGCACATGCCCGAAAATCATGGTCAATATAGTCTTTTCTCGGACTTACCTCTTTGGGATTGGATACTTTTTAAAATAAAAAATACTCTCATCCGTTTCACCTAAAGAGTTTACGTTTGAAAAGTCTAATTATTAAGGAATGTATTAGTGCTATTAGATTTGGTTATAATTATAAAAATACTTAAGCAAAATCAAGATAATTACAATACAAGTGGAGGGTAAAAGATGAAAGATTATTAAAATTGTAAGCATAATATTTTGAAAGTAAACTCTTTAAACAAAACATCACAAAATAATATAGTAAACTCATTGCTGTGAATAAAAGGAGTAAATAATTAAATTTTAGTTTTAAGGAACTGAAAATTGAGTATTATTGTAACATTTGGTGTATAGTTACTAGCATTACTTTATATTTTGGGCTTTGTTGGTTGTTTGATTGAAAACCTCGATCAATTATTAATTATTCGATTGGGACCTCCACCTCTAGTACTAGTAGTAGTCTCCATTATTTTAACTTTTGTCGACATATAATTGAATGTACAATAACATTGATTGGCCTGGTTGTATCTCTATTGCTTTAAAACCTTTTCCCAAGAGCTACAACTTTATTCTGGGCCAAAAATGGGCCAACATTATCAAATTGTCATTAAGTTTCTTCCACAGTGACATTGGGCCAGATTCTTAAAGGTTGTCTTATTTTGCATTTGTTGCTAAGTACTCTATTATTTAGGGTGAATTACAAGCCGGTCCCTTTTTAAATATTTAAAATCGTTCCAGTTTACTATATTTTTTGAAAATAAAAAAAGAGATATTTTTAGGGAAAAAATACAATTATGCCATCAATGAAAGATTTACTGAAGAAATTTCATCCGATGCCCTAATTTCATCGTCACGATGCCCAATTGCAATGCCTAATTCTATTATCGCAATGCCTAATTTCATTATCACGATATCTGATTTCATCATCGCGATGCAGCCAAATGAAGATTTACCGGATAAATTTTAGTAATTAAGATTCACTAGAGAAATTTTAGTACTTGATGCAATTACGATGCCTAATTCTATCATTGTGATACAGCCAAAGGAAGATTTACCAGAGACTGCAAAGGAAGACTTACCGGAGAAATTTTAGTAAGTAAGATTCACTAGAGAAATTTTAGGACCCAATTTAAGGCATCACGATAACCAATTGTGATGCCTAATTCCATCATCGCGATGACTAATTCCATCGTGGCAATGCTTAATTTCATCATCGGGATGCAGCCAAAGGAAGATTTATCGAAAAAAATTTTAGTAAGTAAGATTCACTTGTGTTCTATTGGAATGGAAACAGGGGCTATACACAAAAAATAATTTTCTTTTGCTACCAGCTATTAGAATGGAAACAGAGATTCATCGGAGAAATTTTAGGAAGGAGATTCACCAAAGAAATTTATAAAGAAAGGAAGATTTATCGGAGAAATGTTTGGAAGATTGGCCGGAAAAATTTTACTGAGAAATATTAGGAAGATGTTATCCGAAAGATTGACTGAAGAAATTTTAGGAAGAAAATAAATTCACCAGAGAAATTTTAGGAAGAAGCTACTGTATATATTATTGCGGGGCACAACAATTTTCTGAAAGTGCCTTTTAATAATTAAAAAAATAAATAAATTGTAGAGAATAAAAACTTTTTAAATTGGACTAATTAGCAATTTTTCGTATTATTTACTCGGAGGATAGCCTTGTTCTCCCTTGTAAGAACTAAGAAGTTCTGTTTCAAGTTAGTTTGTGTTTGGGTGGACTTATCATTTTTCAAACCTGCTCCAATAGTTATGAGCATTACTCGTGATTTGGACGAGTTTAAATTTGTGTAGGTCTCTTTTGATATCGTTTTATCGATTCTAATTCATAAATAGGAGTGCTACTCTTTTATATCTTATCTCATCAATATACGGTAAGTGAAATTAAGTAGCCGTTTTATAGAAAATATTCGTAAAATAATCTTTTTTAAAATTTTACTTTCTATATAATATCTTGCAAGGAAGGTCACAATAAACGGTTGACCTAAGAAAAATTATTTTTTTTAAAAAAAACCTTATACTCTTAAAATAAAACAATATGTTAACAAAAACAAAAAATCACAAAATTTTGATTACAAAGTTCTCAAAAGTGTTGTTGACTGTATATATAATTTTCAAAAAGTAAATAGTATTACGAGCTTGACTCGTGGTATTCCTACAAGTTTTAGTTTTAGTATTAGTGTCATTCAATGATTGTAACATAAATTTTGTTATTTGAATGTTGTTAAATTGATGTTGATTTGCAATGTACATATCATTATTTAGAAAATTGCAAATTGATCTGATTGTAATCTAAGTAAGTTTGATCTGATCGCACTAAAATTAAAATTTATAGAAATACCACACACTCAAATTCGTAATATCACACATCTTTTCTAAAAAATTCATTAACTAATAGAACAAGCAATTGAAAAAGAATAACGAGAGTTTTGTACAAAAATTTTAGGGTTAATTACACAATTAGTCTCTTGACTATTAATTTTTTTGTGATTAGTTCCTTAAGATTTTTTTAAAAAATTTCAGTCCCTAGAATATCAAAAAGTCACGTGATTAGTCCTTTTAATGGATGCATTAGTATTTTTCCGTTAAGTTTATCATGTGCCCAACACATGACTTTGGTTAACGACATTTTTGAAATTTCATGTGCAAGACTTAAAAAACCAAAAAAATGGAAAACAAAGGCCCTCTCTCTCTCACAAACAGACACACACACACATCCAACTGCTGGGATTTTAAAGGCAAAGTAGAGCTTGGGCTCCACAAGCACCACCATCGCTGCCGGGGCAACCGCATTCTTTCCGGCGAACTACCTCAGGTGCGGTGTGCTGGAATACTGCAAGCCGTATGAAGAAGAATGTCTTTTTGCTGCTCCAGCCCGAAAGATTCGACAACGTCCGTCTCATCACCTCATTCATTGATTGAAGAAATCGAGTAGATCAATACATGCGAGGAATGAAAGTCTTCAGATCTCGATTAGATGAATTCGTGGCCATCGAAAAGTTGTAGCATCTAGATACGCTGAGAAAATCATTTAGAAGTACTAGATCTTGGAGTTGGTCGGGTCGGGAACGTTTTCCGACGTCTAAAAAGCTCGTTGTCACTCCTACTCACTTATCAGCACCCTCAAGGATGTTCACGACCTCCGATTGGCGTTCTGGAATGAAGATGAAGATGATAGTTAAAATTACACAACAAAAAATATTTGATTGAAAGTTTTTTTTAGGGATTAGTGTTGGGTCTTTGTAGGGATTTTAATTTTCATCTTAATATAGGTTTCAATTTTTGTAATATGAAAATTGAAATATTAATTTTTCTTTTACTTTTCAATTCTCAGAACACATAGAGAACGTCTCTGTCTCACTCCAAATTGGGGCAAATTTCTAGGGTTTTTGGTAATTATGACTGGGTTGAAAGGGATCAGGGAAAATAAATTTCATGAAAATGGTTTGATTTTTTTAAGGCGGAGAAATGGAGAATAAATGTCATGAAAATGGTTTGATTATCTGGCAATTAAGACAGAAATGGTTTGGTTTCCGGTCACTGGAAAACAGGATGAACTCACAAACAAGATGATAAATAAAATTTCAATTTTTCCATTACTTAAATGCACATGGGAAACATATGGGTCATTTAACGAAAATTTACTAACGTCATCCTTAAAAAGGACTGCTAGTGGATAATTTTAAACTTGTGGTGCTAAAATTTTAAAAAAATTTGTTAAGGAACTATTGGTAAAATAGTACATAGTCAAGGGACTAATGGTGTAATTAACCCAAAATTTAATACTGCTAACTCATTTTATCCCCGTGTAGACGAACACTAATTTTGAAAGTGGGAGTACTGGACTTGATTGGAGGGCGGTGCGGAATTCACATTAACCGTAAATCTGGGACAGACCAGGGGTGATTTCGTCCTACCAACTAAATACAACGTCCTAGATCTCAATTCCCCAGATACAGTTACTTAAGCAAAAACACACCTCCCCACGGTTGTCACCCGGCATCTCCACATAATGCCACGTGCAGTCCCTTCCACGGCGCATCAAGTCCCCCACTCGTCTTCAACCTTCATCCACACACGCTCTTTCCCTCCCTTTTCCTTCTTCCCTAAGCTTTATCCTATTTTAAATCAAACCCTTCAAATCTCTCCCTTTCTTACAAACACAAACTCGTACATTTTCTTTCTGCAATCTCCGTCTACAATCAATTTTTGATCAGAAAATAAACCATGTCATCGTCGTCGCAAAACCCTAAACCCCCAAATTCTCTCTACCCACAAGTCATCCAATCAAACCCAGATTCCAATTCCCCTTTCTTCTCAGACCCATCTTCAAAACCATCATCTTTGTACCCTACTATTGAAATGAACGATCTCGCTGAAAATCTGTTTCCCAATGAAGGCAGCAGCAATTCAAATCCACCGGCTGCGTTTGAATCATCGGAAGATATTCTTATCAGAATCCCCGGCGCCTTAGTTCATTTAATCGACAAGCAAAAGAGCGTCGAGCTAGCTTGTGGAGATTTAGTTATAGTTCGGCTCTGGCAAGGCGACAACGTCGTCGCCGTTCTAGTTCGGGTCGGCAACGAAATTCAATGGCCGTTGGCCAGAGATGAAGCTGCCGTTAAACTCGATGAGTCGCACTACTTTTTTACTCTCCGAGTCCCGCCGGAGCAAAACTCCGACGATGACGCTGCTGGCGGGATTCAGCCGGATAATTTGTTGAATTACGGGTTGACGATTGCGTGGAAAGGGCAGGAGAGTTTGTTGAAGGAGTTGGATGGGGTATTGGAACAGTACAGTGCGTTTTCGGTGAAGAAGGTGGAGGGGGAGATGGCGGCTAGAGCGTTGGAGGTGTCTCCGGCGGAAATGGAGAGGGGAGGTGAGAAGGAAGAGTTGATGAAGGGGATGTCGGCGGCGTACTGGACGACGTTGGCGCCGAATGTAGAGGATTATAGTAGCAGTGTTGCTAAGGTGATTGCCGCTGGGTCGGGGCAGGTGATTAGGGGGATTTTGTGGTGTGGGGATGTGACTGTGGATGGGTTAAGGTGGGGGAATGAGGTTTTGAAGAAGAGAGTTGGACCGGGTTCGTGTTCGGATATTAGTCCTCAAGCTTTGAGGAGAATGAAAAGGTATGGTCTTGATTTGTTTTGTTCATTTTCTTGTAGATCTGTTTTGTTATTACTCTTATATTCTTGTTTTGGTGCCTGTCTTTTACGGTTCTTAGTTGATACAACTTGCGTTGACTAGGAGTTAATACTTTTGGCTGCAAACAAACAAACCCAGTTAAGTTTTGAGCCCAATTCAACTAGAGAAATCTATGTTCAAACTCCACTAGGTTATTTCATGAATTATGCTATTAGCTAGCATATCTCTAACCTTGCATGAATCTCTACTGTAAATCATTTTAGATATACCACACAAAATGCAAATATTTTGTAAGAACGAATTTAGTGGAGCGAAGTGACTTATACAATGCAAAATCATGATTTAGCTTGGCTAGAAGCTTTAAAGAAGTTGAGCTCGCGCGAGCCAATATCAGCTGGTTCAGTTTGTTGAACAACCTAGGTTAATGTTCGTTTTAACTAGGAATTAGAGGTCCATTGATTGCGTAGCGTGATTGCCTATTTACCTATTAGATCCCTAACACTCGGAGGGAGCACACTTGGAAAGCAACAATTCCAGGGACATGTTGTCAATCTTGGAAAGAATTAGTGTCGGTAACACTACCATTTATTCTTGTATTCAACTATAGTTTATTTCATGTGTTTGTGGTAAAATTGCAACTAGAGATGTTAAAAGGGCTACGGCCTGTATAAACTGGAAAAAAACAGGGTTAGGGTTTAATATTTTTGGCTCGTTTAAAATCAAGGTTTTTTGGTCAGGACCGTTTAACCCGCGGCCATTAGGGATTGGCACGCTAGGTTTCAGGGCTGGCCCGCAGCCCGCATGATATTAATTAGGCCCTGAAAAGTTTAGGACATACATAAAACAAATCTTCTAAAGTAAAGTCAAACACACTTAACATTTGCACTAAATGTCTTCTTTGTCTTCTTATAAATAAATACTGAATATAAACGAAACTCTTGGAATGAACTACTAAGTAGAGTTATTGCAACATTTATTTTGAGGTAAAACATATTGAAATTAAAATACAGTCATCCAAAAAATATCTAATTTATATTCATTATGAAAAACATAATAACCTATCTAAATTCTGGGTTACCAATAACAATCACCGCCCACTTTTCTGGATATTTACAAGAATAAAATTATCATTCATCAGGTTTTTTATTTTTTAAGTTGTGGCCCGATAGTGTTCAGTTTAACCCCTTAGGGTTAGGGTTAGGTCCGCAATAGTGGTGGCCTGAAAAAATTGGACCGTTTAGCCCGCGACCACTAAGGCCATAGCCCGCAAGGGCTAACCAAAACCACTAAGGCCGGCACGTTTAACATCTCTAATTACAACGGCAAGGATATAATTTCGTAAAATAACACTTCATCCGTGTAAAAGGAATCCCTTTCTGAGCGGCATGGAGGGAATAAATGTGTTAGGTTTCCCTGGCGACTTGATGGAAAACCTTCTACATTTAGTAAGTGGGGATGTGTTTTTATGAAAATATTTGCTACTGAAATGACACGGAAATTATCTCATTAATGATGGATATTGAGTGTCCTTATGTAGGCTTCCTTCATAGACATGATGTCAAATAGAGGATCAGCATTCTTCTCTAGTGTGTTGGGCAGGTCTCCATGCTCCAGGGTCAGTTATCTTATACTCCGTCCGTTCCACTAAAATAGTCCATATTTGAAAAGTCTACTAATTAAAAAATTTATAAGTATCGTTAGAGTTGATCATTATTACAAAAATGCTTGACAAAGTCAAAATGGTCATACAACATATGGAGGGTAAAGCTGAAAAGTTTTTGGAAATTGTCGGTATAATTTTTGAAAGTTGACTCTTTGAGTGAAACATCCTAAAATAGATTGTGGACTCTTTGCCTGGAACGGAGGGAGTAATTCTTGAATATGATATCATCTTTATAGCCTATCTTCTTGTTTGTGTTAGTGCGTACATGAGCTGATGGAGAATATTATTTTCAGGGTCAAGAAATTGACAAAGATGTCAGAGAATGTGGCAACAGGGATCCTTTCTGGAGTTGTGAAAGTATCCGGATTCTTCACGAGCTCAATTGCAAACTCCAGTGTCGGCAAGAAATTCTTCAACCTTCTTCCTGGGGAAATTGTTCTCGCTTCCTTGGATGGCTTCAGTACGTCATTTTTCTCACTCTGTTTGGGTTTCTCTGTTTCATACTCGATAGCTTTCTATATTGAGCTAATGCCACAATATGTTTCTCCACTTTTCCACTCTAAGTAGTCCACCATTGAAGCTCAAACATTTTAAGGATTAAAATAGTTTTTCATACACGCCCTTAATCTTAAGAACCAAAATAGTTTTCTTAATTTGAAATTCAATGCAACAAGGATAAATTTAGAAACTCATAGATATGTGTGCTTTATTTTTCAAACATGTTAGTGGAATGTGCCAAATAGAAAGCAGACATCATCACTATAGGTAGAACAACCGCACACCTTTCTTATCGTTGTACAGCTGTGGTAATTTTTGTTTTTTATCCTTTCCATTGTGATTGTTGCTAAAACAGACAAGGTGTTTGATGCCGTTGAAGTTGCTGGGAGGAATGTTATGTCAACGACTTCAGTTGTGACAACAGGACTTGTTTCGCAAAGGTAAATATAAAGCTACCTATAAAAAGACGATATTGGAATGGTTCCATCATCATTGCTGCTACTAACATCATTGAGTTCTTCATTCAATAGATCATCTATTTCAGTATATATTGGGAAAGTTGCGCTAGCATGATAGTGTGCAAGTCTAACGATCCTAGTATAGTGGAACATTATTCTACCAGATTATTGTACCAGGTGGAAGATTACATTTGAAGCTTATCTAGTGCCAATGATGGACATACCGTGATAGCAACTAAAATGGAATAAACAGTTTTAAGTGGAATCCCTACGTGGGCTGTTCTCTCTCTCACGATATGTTGACCCAGGAATTATTGGGTTTCTTGTCACAGGTATGGAGAACAAGCCGGAGAGGTGACCCACGAAGGCCTGGGTGCTGCAGGGCATGCTATAGGGACAGCTTGGGCAGTGTTCAAGATAAGGAAGGCTCTTAATCCAAAGAGTGTCCTCAAGCCTACGACTCTTGTAAAAGCGGCTGCTGCAGAGGCAAAGGCAAATTCTGCTAAATTGAAGTCTAAAAGTGCGAAATCATCCTGAACGGATAATTTTTGTTCCTAGTTTGTTTACTTCTGCTGTATGAGAATACTTCAGTTTAGTATTTGTCTAAGTTTGAAAAGGTGTCCTTCGTGAAAATGGATTGCGTACTTTTCGGCTTTAAGTTGTGCTGCTATGAGAATGTGCTTCATAATATTGGGCAACTTCGACAACCTGTCCGTAAGCAACTGATTTTGTAAGTCGAAACACTGGGGAAATTGAGAACTATATTCCAGTGAATTATCATCCGATTCAGGACACTGGATAATATATAACAACTTTTGAAAGTATGCTTTTAAGTCGAAATAAACGTAGCATAGAAACTATTCGCTTCTAAGAACACATTTATACTTGACGAAAAGAAGGCCATGTTTGTGATCCCCTAGTCTCATTTCATGCAGAAGTCTCGATCAGTAACTAGTCTTGAATGGCTTATATGTTTTAAGATCTAGAACAACGCCAGCGACAGACCCAACAGCAGCAGCAAGAGAAACAACTAGACATGCCATACTCAGTATCTGAAACCCGAGCCACCGGCTTGTCCATCTTCCTATTTTCTTCTGTGAAATGTACATTTCAATTGGGAAGTAAACTGTTAACGGCCAAAACCCTAATGCACCAAGCAGCCCCACAACATCGTTGAAGAAAGGCATGAGCATGGCTATGATTGTCGTCAACACCACGAAAGCTGTCCTCCATATTAACCGGAAGAAGTTGAGCTGGTAAACGCCATAGAATGGGATTGGTAGGTCGTATTCCGCTGTAATAAAATCACTCTTTGACCACTTTTGCGCGCTCCATTTTTCAACAAATGCAAATAACGGCTGGCAGTATACCTGCAATTAGAGTTTGCCGTTAACATAGTCTGCATTTGAAACGTCAAAATTAATCTCCGAAGGAGTCTTTACCTGATATGCACCAACTAGGTGAACAACAATAGCAATATTGGCTATGTCGAGCAGCCAGTATGGGTTGTAAAATCCAAACCCGGTCAAAAGATTTCCAGGAGCATCATCCCCAAAGGCCGCATAGCCAAAGCATCCGCAGAACAAATAGAACATGGTTGTCACGAAAATACTCAATAAGGTTGCCTTTTTCATGGTCTTATGCTCTGCAGGGGGGGATTTTAGGGTATCCTACAAATTTAAGCGAAATTTTCCAAACTCATAAGAGATAATATCAGTATCTTGTTATAAATCGAAAGGGTGTTTCTCTTTTTTCATTTTTTACTTTTAATACCTGAATTTCAATGAGGATGATGGAATAAGAGTATGCGAAGGCAATGGCTCCTAGAGCTTGAAAACTCCTCCATAGCTTCTGCGTAGAAGTCACTGTCCCAGCATGGGTTACTGTCCCTATGGTTATACCAGTCAAGCTTCCTTTGACACTCCCGTTTTCTACAAAATGAATCCAAGAATTTCCTTAATATAATGAGAAATGACTTGTTTTTTTTTTAAAGTTAAATTCAATAATCAGCAAAACCATCGCGTCAAAGATATGATTTTGAGGAAGCGCGATTTTTGCATTTCGTGGTTAGTACCTGCAACTTTGGCAATGCCAAGACCAAGACCAACAGTTGAATAAGTGAAGGACATAACAGCAGCAACAATGGAAAGCCACCATACTTGGTCGAAATCTGGGATCTGAGAAAATAAAACTTCGATGATCCCAAATGTTATCATATACCCGTTGCTTGACATATGACACGGGTCTTTCCCGTCACTCTTGTGAAAACAGTTTGATCTCTTTATTGCCCTGAATTACATAACGGGAAACGTAAGATTATTTAATCTGTTCCAAACGAGAATATTGTGGTTGAATGAAGTTATATGAAAAACTCACATCATGCTAACTGAAGCTGCAATTGTGTAGCCAATCGCGACACCAAATAAGTTCAAGTATTGGATCGTCCCACATATTTTCACCTTGCTTCCCCCTGCAGCCGAAAACGGCCATTTTTATTTAATGATAGTTTAGTAAGTAGAAATTTGTACACTAGATTGAAGTGATTTTGTACCTAAGGTGGCCTTGACAGCATCCATGTAGGTATAGTTCCTCTGTCCAGTGACAGGGTCTCCTGACCTATAGCACTGTGATAACAAGTTTGAAGTGTAGAGAATGACAAAGGCAAAGAGGATCATCACCGCCGGTCCGGCAACCCAACCGAGTTGTCCTATCGCCCATGCCAATGAGAGTACTCCCGACCCTATCACAGCCGTGATAATATGCGACGTTGCTGTCCAGAAAGTACCTGCACCACCCAAATAGTCTCTGTCATTTTTTTTTATTACTCCATTTTTTTTTTTTCTGTCTTCACTAGGTGTCCTCAAAGCACGTTGGGTTTGAGACTAATCTCCGCTCGTGGTGGTGAGCGTACTGCTCGACATCCGATTAAATAGAACCCTCTACACAGAAACTCAGTGGTGGACACGCCACCAAGCCAATCCATTGGGCTAAAGTCCGTGTCACTTTCAATTGCAGATAAATAATGCTAGAGTGAAAAAACGAATACAAAATATTTTCATTGATAAAAAACTGTAGATTCTATCTCTAGTGACTGAAGCCACAAACTACATAACTAACCAGTAGTTGCTAACTCAAGTTTTGCATGCCAACGATTGGTCGGGTTAGAAAGATCCGTCTTATATTACAGATAATATGGTAAGATGGTATTTTTAAAATTTTTATTATTCATATATCCATCAAACATTACTCGTTGCAGGTGATATTTGGTAACAATAGACTCAATGGATAACTTGAACTTTCTAGTGAAATAATAGTCCAAAATTAAGAAAAGCTAAAAATATATAGGTGTAAAGGAAAAGTAAGGTGATAATTCATCCACAAATATCATGACGTACCTTTTACTAGCATAACAAATTTAGGCCTAGAACTCTCTTTTGGTGAGTGTTTGCAGACATGTTACAGTAAATTAAATTGTTTTACTGTGACCAAACATTATTATGGGTTTAATTAATTAATTGTATGGACCGACATAAATCTTTTCAATGATGAAATAAGACTAAAGCAAGCATCCTATATATATATTCTCTACCTCGAAAAGGATGCATTTTTTTTAACTCGATTTAAAAATAAAAATGAGAATTTCTTTTAGCGAAATAAATAAATAAATTTTTGAAAGTTACCGGTTCTCTTCAAGCGGCCATCATCATCGAAGCACTTGGAATAGCTGGATTGAATGTTAATGGCTTTGGTATCAGTATGAGCTTTAGGTTGGACTTCAACTTGAAGGTAATGCCTAATGTCTTGCCTTTCTTCAACCTTCACATAAAATAAAATAAATTTGTAAAGAACAAGAAAATTAAAGAATTACCCAAGAGAGAATTTTTGCCACTTATCACTTAACTAGTGTGTTTCATTTATTGGTGTATTACTTACCTCTCCATGATAGATTCTGGATGGTAAAGTTCGACTCCTTGGCAGCATGATTAAATTCTTAAGTAGGTATGTAGGTAGCTCTTGACAAGATGAGAGAGAGAGAGAGAGAGAGAGAGAGAGAGAGAGAGTGATGAATACTTGAAAATGGAGGATGCATGGGGTTATATAGAAGATATATTCATAGTGTAGAACTAGCTAGTGAATTTATACTTTATGCTGTGTGTAACATGACATCCTCTTCTAAATTATTTGACCTGGGTACACGAATTAACAAAAATAATTAATTTAATTATTAATATTGATATAATATATAATTTTTTTAATGTCTATATGTATATAGTTCATAATTAAAATAAAAAATATATATGGATAAAATGATAAAAATAATATTTAAATTTTTTTTTAAATAAAATAATTATTTTAAAACAAATAAAAAAGAAAAGTAAAATAATAATTTAGGGAGGGAGGCCGTATGATTTTACCTAGCTAGGCCTTTTTATGTCGAAAATGAACTAGCATGTTTTATTAGGATAATATAAAAATACTTGAATAACTTTTTAAATATCATTTAGCACATGTGCCCAATAGAAATAAGTCTTTGTTTTTTATAAAGAAAAGACGGTATTCTTTTGAGACCTCTTAGTCTGAGCAGTTTGTGCAAAGACACGTCAATTTGATGCATATATATATATATATATATATATATATATATATAAACTTCAATTATTATGGTTACCACTTGGAAATAATTATAAATATATAAGCCGAATTAATGTGAAGTTTGTATCCTTTCAACTCGTCTCACAAAATGGATTAAATTGATGTGCCGGCAAGTTCCCTATTTACCAACCAAAAATAAAAAAGGAAAAGAACATATAAATTCAAATTAACAATTTTAAGCGTTACTAGATTTAACTGCAATCCTTCTCATGTGCACCACTGCATTGTTCATGACAAAACTAAATTATGTTTGGAAAATGATATATCCACAAAATTTATCTACAGATTTTATTCATATCATACTTTAAAATATTGTATTTTAGTTGAAAAGTACATGATTTAAAGCTTGATGTAAATAAAATCTGTAGATGAATTATCTTGATATTTGAAACCAAATTGCTATCAAGTACATAACATGATTTTATTAGACAATATACATTGTCGCTCACAAATTTAAACATTCTCGTTTGATGCAAATTACTCCTATGTACTTAACTCTAGACATACTGAATATACTTAATATTTTGAGCATATAATTAGAAGTAAAACTCAAAAACATAGAAATTATTTATTAAAAAAGCAGTGCACAAAATTTATGTAAAAGCTCCTGAAAAATAAGAGGGACAATATGAAAAGGAATAAGATGCACGGTCAAAAATAGTATCTACATAGAATGACTAAGAGCAACTCCAACCGAATCCCCTAATCCTTATTGAGGGGTTTTTCTATCTCCGATACATAACCCAAACCTATATCAAATTAGGGGTAATGAATGGTGCTTTAGGGTAGCACTATTCATCAACCCTAAATTTGGTATTGGTGGGACCTATGATATATTTTAATTTTTAATAAATTATTAAATATTTAAAATTATTAATAATATGATATTATTAATTTAAATGTATTTTATCTAATATTAGATTATATAAATAATATGTTTTCAATTGTTTTATAAAGATGTATGTGTTTTTATATATATCAAGTGGTATGATTTTCGTTATATTTTGTATTGATTGTAATGATTTTTTTATAGTATTTTCAAATACTTGTATGTTTATTAAATTATACGTAAATAATATTATAAACATAAAATTATTAATTATGCAATCTTAATACTAATTAATATTTAAAAGGTTAATAGCAAATTAATATGCATGTTAATAAATAAATCCAAACCATGCGTTTGAGGAAATATTCTTATCCTGGTTACATGTGGGATGAGTCATCACTAGTTAGGGGTATTTTGGTAAAATGAACGGTGTACCAAACTTGGAGTCAAGTCTGTTTCTTGTCACACTTAGAAAGTGGAGTCAACTCTGTTTCAAAATGATAGGTCAACAAGTGATAATCCATCAAGTGCTTGCTGACAATCCTACCACAATCAACAGCAACCCCCCCAAGTGCTGAAATAAAGCCTTAATCGTTCGTGAATCACAAACCCCACCATCATATCATCCATCAACAATTTCACTTTTTAGACTATTAGGCTTGAGTTGATAAATCTACAAATAAACAAAATTATTGAGCTAGTTGATAAGAATGTTTATTTAATATATATTTTTTTAAATTTTATTTTGACTTGATCTTCCCTCGTCCATAGCCCTAATTCCTCCTAAAGCAAGTTTCCTTTCTAGTTCGATATATGATTGTTGGTGACTACTGTCAATGAGTCCTAGTATTATCTTTTTAAAATTATTGAGTATTAATTATGAATATGATTTACATTTTTATTAACTTCATAAAATACACACATGATCATGCGACCTCAATTTTAACTTGTTTACTAATTGTCTAGTTACATAGCCCGTGCTCTGCACATTGCAATTTATTATTTTAATATCAATTATTAATTTAAACATATGCATCTCTATCACACATTTTTTTAAATAGATTCTGCAGTAAATCCAATTTATCGTAACTTGAGTACATATAGATGAGCGTGTTTTCAGTATAACGGTCTCAAATTAGACCCAACTTGAATATCAATGTATGGAGCTGTTTGCAAAAGTTGGAGGTCTCGTAATCTTAAATAGGCTTTGAGGACAAACGGGTAAGTAAACTTGTCGGGTCGAGGGGAGGTGGAGGGTTGATCGAGGTGCATTTTAATTTTTGAGGAAGAGGGTGATGGCTTGGATCGGGTTGGAGCTAAACGAATAGGCTTGAATCATGGTGTTGTAGTAATATGAGTGGGTTTGGAGAGAGTTTAGGATTTGGCGAGCGTAGTGGAGGTTTCCTAAGGGGCGAGATGACAGTGAAGGTTAAGAGCTTACTGAGGTTTTAAGAATGGCTTCGTTCATAGCAGTGGTTTGATTTGAGTATTTGAGTGTGGAGTTGCATTGCTTTAGCCATTGTCGTGCTTTCCATTGCTACAAATAGAACCAGGTTTATTAAAAATAAAAACAAAAGTTAAAATGAAAAGTATAAACATAACAAAGAGAAAATGTGAAATCATTGGTTAATCAAAAATCAAAACCATAATTCGAAAGGAAAATCAATAAAATGAAAAAAATCAAGATCAAAAGTAAAATAAAAAGAGTGCTGCTATTAACACTTTCCATCCCTTTAAATACACAAATCCTCCTAATACACCCACCATAAATTTTTTACACCAACCTAATTTATTAATACACCACCTCTAGATTTTTTTTTTACCCCTTCCTAAATAATTCATTTTTCTAAACATAACCCACTCCCCCTCCACGCACCCACACACACACAGAGACACGGCAGAAACCTCCCCCCATTTTTCCCTCACGGCTCCCTCCTCTCCCTCACCTCCGGCAGCCTCGATCCTCTCTCCCTCGTTCCCTTTTTTTTTCTTCACTATAAACCTAACCCACCCACCTCCCCACCCCACACACACGGCGGAAAACCCTCCCTCCCTCCTCACCTCCTGCGGCCTCCTCCCATCTCCCTCATTCTCACTTCTTCCTTTTTTTTTTCTTCATCTCCCTCCTCTTTGAAACCCTTGAAAAAAATCCGGCCATTTTTTTTTAAGGTGGTGGGTTTGGGAGAGGAGAAGAAGGAGAGAAGGGAGAGGGGAGGGGAAGAAGGAAACAAAAGGGAAAAAAAATGGTGGGAGAGAACTGGGGCAGCAGAGGAGAGGGGAAGGGAACTGGAAAAAAATGGGAGAGGGGGGCGGGTTGCAGCTGTCGGATGGGGCAGGAAAGGGATGAAGATGGGATTGAAAAAAAAAAAGGAAAGAGTATTATTGTATTTTTAAACAATGATATTTTTGTAATTAATTTTTTAGAGGTGTATTAAGAGGAATGAGAGGTGTTAATAGCAGCACTCAAACAAAAATTATAAACCAAAATCAAAATAAAAATTGATACGTCAAACCATAAACCAAAAGCAATATCAACCACCAAACAATACTCTAATCAAAACAAAAATGCCAAAAATTGAAAGATAAAAAAAATTAATAACCGAAATCAAAATTAAAAGCGAATAGTTTAACTACAATGAAACCCAAAAAATGAAAATTGAACCCAACCCAAATTGAAATGGTAAATAAAATCAAATCAAAGCAAAAACTAAAAATCATGAGCTAACTAAAGCCACAACCAAAAGCATCATCTAAAAATCAAGACCAAAAACTAAAAGCAAAACAATAAAGGATTAAAACCCAAATAGAGAAAAAAAAACAAAAGAATCAACGAAAAAACATATTTTAATAACTAAAACCCAATATCGAAGTAAAAAGAAAAATGTTAACCAAATGTTGGATTTTTGGAAAAGTAAAACAATATATCGATAGAAGCAAAATTATGTCTTCTATAATCCTTTATTATAGCAACCAATCAAAGCTAAAAAAAATTTTATTTTTATTTAAAATGCATTTAGCAAGAAGGACATAGAAGTCATGACTAAAGAAAAATATATCTAATACTTAACCATGCTATTTTATAAGAAGTTAAGAACAATAAGATTAACCATAACAATAATTGGTTGCAAAGAAAAAATAAAAATAAACAGATATTAATGCAAGGTAACATATTTTAAGAAAAATAATGAAAATAAAAGAAAACCAAAAGAAACAAAACAATTTCAGTGACTGTGAGATGTGTGTGAATGGTTTCAAATGAATGTTAGTGGTAGTGGGAGAGATTGATGATGACGTGCTATAAGAGAAGATGAAACGCATTGTTGCAAATAAAAATATATTATTTTATTAATTACCTAAGTGAGTTAGACGTCCGATTCGAGAGAGAAAGAGTGCTAGAGAAAGTGAAACAGCAAGTTAGGTGAACTCTAATGAAGGAATAATTTTGTTGTTGACTAGGTGATCAAGAGGAGAAAGAACTGTTCATATTGTCTTCTTTTTCTTGGTACATAATGTATGCTGGGAGGGATGTTGCCTAGAAGAAGGAGAATTGAAACAAAGCCAAATACTAATTTACCTTATGACTCTACAACTCCTTAAATTAATAGAAAAAGAAATCAATTTGTATAACCTTTCAACTTCCTTGCGGTGGTTTCAGGAAAAAAAAAACAACTTCAGCACAACACTACTATTGTTAATAGTAGAAGAAATACGAGATAATCTATATGTATCTCTTATATTAGTAGAATTCTTTACAAATAAACCTAATATAATTGTACACTTTTAATGTATATGTAACTCCTCAAATACATAGATACATAACATCTAATACATACTCTTGTAATGTAACCTATCTAATCATTTATCTTCAAATTAATACCCCATATCAAGGATAAGGATGATTATTATGTACAACTATAAGAATCTTTATATACTAATTTTTTTATATATGTACTAATTACTCATGTTCATTGCCTAATAATAATACCTATAAAATTAATACCTAATATAATCTACTATTATAAGAGTCTTTATATACCAATTACTCATGTTCACTACCTAATAGTAATACTTAATAGTAATTTACTATTATATAATATTTTTTATCATAATTATAGTTAATATATATTGTTAATAGCTAATATGTGAAACCGATGTCAAAGAGTAGGCGAAAAGATGAATCCTACGTGGCGCTTCATGATCCAACTTTAGCAAAAAAGAGGTGATGTGTCAATCCTATAGATAACTTCACCAACTTTAAATATATATATATATATATATATATGACTTATCTTATCCACAAATACATAGATATTAAGGTCAATTTACTTTGAATGAAAACAATAGATCTCATTTTAGAAAAAAATGAAAAAGAAAATTGTAGTAATATTTTCATCTTTGAGATGTAGAAAATATCAAAATAAAAATAATTTATAAACATTTCGTCTGTGTTCGACAATGCTAACTTTTTTATATTTGCAATTTTTGTGTGTTTGCTCTTTCTCCCCCATTTTTCCAATTATTTTTTTCTTTCTCTCTTTTTGACTTTATGAAAAACAAGCATTGTCAAACCAACCGTTTATATCGAAAGTAACCCAAAAGTTTGTAGATGGTGGTTAGATACAATAGATAGTCTAATAACTACACCCCTTCGGAGTCGTTTGGTAGTTAGGATTAAAGCCAGATATAATTAATAATTCATGTTTACTACGCAATAGATAGTTGGAACTAATAGCACGAGGTATCTGGATAATGTCTTTATTTCCTTCGCTAATAATACCAAAAGAGATGGTAGTATTATTAGCTCCCAAACAAAAAAAAAAAAAAAAAAGAAGAAGAATAAGTGATTAAAATTTTCAACTTCAAAACTATCCCCAATATATAAATGAGGATTATAGAGAGAGCGCAATAATATCGGGATTAATTATACTACTTATCTCTGCCAAGCTACCAAACGAGCCTTTCAAATTAAAATAAGTATCCCCCGTTAATGATAGTAAGATAGAACTTTTTTAAGCTACTAAATTATGTTTGCCTAATTACTAAACTACCAATAGATTAGTTTAAAAAATAAATCAAATAGGGGTATCTTTATATATTCAAAAGAAAAGAGTGCAGGAACAATAATGTCCTATAAATATGTCTTCTAAGTTGAAGATGATAGTGTGAACACGATTTAACGGAAAAAATTGGACGGGTTACAGTTCTATGGCATAGAAAATTGTACTGGGACGAAAAAAATGCAATAACGTAGTTTGAAGGATCTTTTTCGGCAAAGTACAACCGGTGCATTTTATCCTAAATAAATACTCGGTACATCAACTATTAGAGCGTTATTGGGCCTAAGATAAATTTCGTGAAGGAAATGATTGGTGTATGAAATGGAAACAAGCTAGCTAGTAGTAATACATTTGGAAAACTCATTGGGCTGGGCTGTAATATCATGATTAGTCTCGGCCCATTATGCTCCCATGTTTTGATGTTTCTTTTCCAGCGAGGTTGTCCAATGGTAAATATTCAGTAAGGCAATGAACAATTGGACATGTCCACAACCCGCTGGACGCTCTATTATGCCACCTCGAGCTTCATCAATGGAGATTCCCCCTTCCTATTCTACATCAAATAACTTTTATTAAATTGTTTATGATACTTAAATTAGTTAGATCAATCAGCTCTCCTAGATTCCTAGTGTTCCAAAATTAATGAAATGTAGGACTAACTAGCATCTGTATATCTTGAAATTCATGCACAATTCTCGAGAAAATTATTGTACAGTAATATGGAGTGAAAAAGGAAAAAGAAATTATTAGAAAGTCATACAGTTGAAGAATTTTCAAAATCCAACTAAAAGTATACAGCACAATTTGTGAGAAATTTCGTTTGGAAGGAATAGGATCATGGTGATTATCTCACGTATAGAACATCCAAACGCACAATAAATGCAAGAAAAAGTAAAATTAATGATAACAATGGAATGAGATGGTATTATTCCTTTACCATTCCAAGACTCATTATAAATATTTCATTCCCATGCCTGTCTCATATCTGCGAAGGAAAATCAATAGGAATCTCATTCCCCTAGCCCCCATTATGATTTTTTTTCATTCCATTCCTATTTACGTATATATAAAAAAGAGAGTTAAATGAGAATGGTCAAGAGTATTTCTCAATAGATTTTAATTATAACAACCATAGTTAAACTATTGGTGACCTTTTTAATTAATTTAGAGTAGGGAGATAAAGTTGTGGGCTTTACTCTTGAACGGCAGTTTAAGCATATTAAAAAAAAACATGACACGACTTCATTTTAATCTTGCTCTCCCTGAGGGCATCCACAGTGGTGTCTCAAAATCATCCCCTAAAATTTAGTTTAGAGATATTTAGCCGCCCTAGAATCTACAATGGTGTCCCAAAATCATCCTCTATCCACAAAATCTTCTAAATCACTCTCTACCACTAGAGAGTAATTTAGAAGAAATAATAACTTTCATTTTGTCTTTTTCACTCCTCTAGTTGCTTCTTTTACCATTTTACTCTTACTTTTTTCTTCTTATTTTAATTATGGGCCGCATACACATGGATATTAATAAGAAATTACAGACTATATCAATATTAATAATCAAGTAAATTATTTTTTTTATTAATTCGTATGCCGCGTCAAACAAGACAATAATTTAGGGACGGGGGAAGTATTTTTTATAGAATATATATTTAAAATATAAAATATTTATTTCGATTGTGGTGGGAAAATAAAATGGTAGTAAGGTTTGTTAGTTGAAATAATAGATATTTAATTTTTAGAGGGTTATATAGAGAGTGATCTTTGGAGTAGATTTATTTTTAGAGTGTTAAAAAAATAAAACTGGAAGGTGTTTAGAGTGTGAGAGATAGGGAGTTATCACCGTGGTTGACTGTGGTTGCTCTGAGAACGAGAAAGTCCAATGTCCAACAAAGGGTCTACCGTCTACTGACTATAAGAGGTACCTCAGCCATTTGATTTTTGATCTTGTAAAGCTGCCATCGATTCCCCATCAACTATTGACCAAGTAGCTGCATGACAAGATCATATATATATATATATAGAGAGAGAGAGAGAGAGAGAGAGAGAGAGAGAGAGAGAGAGAGAGAGAGAGAGAGAGAGAAGCAGGCATTGACGAAAGAGTACCAATGTGTCATGCCCCATTAATAATGAGAAATTAAAAACATAACATTTCGTAACACACCGAATTTAGAAACTTCTTTTATCAGTAAAAAGTAAAAACGATCGATCCCTGCAAAATTAGTTATATATATGTATGTGCAATATGAGTAGAAGTTTAATAAAAGATTATAAGGCAATATCATTGGCATTGTACAGCTGCTGACATACGGAAGATGTGAAAGCAGTACTCTAAGTCTAACCCCATCAACAAAGAACACCTACTACAGTTTCCACTTGTTTCTTAATTTACCCAAATGGCTGCGTGACAAGAGCTGGGATTGACTAAAGAGTACCACACATGGCATGCGCCGTTGAGAAAAACAACCAGCACACCGAAATTTGTAATCTCGATGGTTAGTTACTTAACAAATTAGTATATGCAGTCGACTTTCCCTATTTAAAATTTACTCGAGAAATGATTCATAAGCTTCTCTAAATAAATCGATACTCATGAAAACGTTTGGGGCATGCTATTATCTTAAACACACATCTTTATATGGATCCTAGAATTCACTTGTACATTTAAGCAAAACAGGTATTTATATATGTTATACTTATAACATTTAGAGTTCAGACACAATCCGTGTTGGTAAACTAAAGAAACATATTGTACATATATATGAACTAGCAAAATGCCGGTTTTACGCACGTAATATTTTCAAAATGCCCGTTAGAATTAATGAAGTTTTCAACTTTGTCCATTAATTTGGAAGAAAATATTTTTTATGATAGAGTGGGTCGAAACAGGTTCAACCCAACTCATTTCTAACCCAATCTATATGACCCGTTAATTAAATGGGTTATATATAAAGGGTTCTGACCCCTACTGGATATTAGTGAATGCTGACAAGAATTCATGGCTGCTAATGTTTTCTTGTTCTCGTGCCTTCGGTAGTATGAGTTTTTCTTGTACATGAGCAGATTTGGCGAGAAAACAGAAAAGCAAATTGTGTTTTTCCTATATGAAGCTTAATTTCTAGTTGACCGTAGTTGATTCAAGAAAGTCCAGAAGCTTTCACCTAATGTAGACCCGAGAATCGAACTTGTTTCCTGTGAGCTTTGAGGGACAATTCTCAGTACCACTTAACGACAGACTAATTGATCCCCTGGCCTCATTCACCATGTACGCGATAAGTAAATATAGAAAACCCAATTTTTACTTCCAGAAAATTATTGTAAATTAGAGTAAGAATTGCTACATGAAAACAAATTCAATACTGAAAGTCAGATTATTGTTAAGATCACAGCTTTATCAATGACAAAATGTTGATGAGAGGATTTAATTTTGTCAGTCGGATTAATTCTTAGAAAGGATTTCAAGACAGGGTATCATCAGTACTCATTTTCTTTGGGTATATTTATTTATTTATTTCATTTTTTGGTGGATTTGTTTTTACTTTGTCATTGGGTATTAATTTTTCTTATGGATTTATTGTTATTACTCCACTTTGAAAGCTACCCAAAGAAGATCATTATTGTTTTTTTTTTTTAATATAAATATAATTTAAATGTGTTTAATCATATGATTTTCATGCCTATATCGATATTTTGGTCAAGAGTAGTGCCAGATATATGTATCCAATTTGAAAATTTAATAATGAAAAGAATTATATAATTATTTGGTCCTTCAGCTTTATCAAAACTATGCGTTTGGTCCCTCTACTGTAAAGAAATGCAATCTGGTCACTCGATTTGCATTTCGTTAAGAGATTTTCCCTTTCCTCCGTTACCGTCTATTTTTTAAAAAAATGCCTAAACTACCCTCTCTTCCTCTTCTCCCTATGACCCCTATCTTCTTTTTCAACCTCCCCTGTTCTTTCTCTTTCAAAATCTCTTTCTCTCTCCTCCCTCACAACCTACAGAAATTCAAAACCTAAAACCATAGTTTCGAATTTTGTTGATTTGCCCTCTGTATACACAATTTCACACACATACTAAAACACATTTTCTTTACAACACATGGAGCCTAAGCCCAGCTTCCTCCGTCTTCGCCGCTGGTTCTTTCGTCGTTTCCGCCGCTGCGACCAGCCATTTTCGGGGCAACCGAAGTGGCGAGCTCGAAAACTGTGTGAAGAGTTGGATTGTCTAACGACGATTCATCGATTAAGGTTTGTTTTAGAAGGAACGGGCCGAGATCTGGATTGTCTAACGACTATTCATCGATTACGGTCTGTTTTTCCAGCGATTTCTTCTTTCCGGAGCTCCGATTCAGTGATGGCTTGGCGCGCGAGGTGGATGAAAAGGGAGATGGAGGCCGTCGGGGCACTGGTGAGGTTAGTTTCAGGTTAATGGATTCGAATCGGTCGGTAAAGTGTCGAATCTGGTAGTGGTTGGAGTTAGTGTCGTCGGGGACGGTGACTCGTAGCGGCGGAGCCTCCGGTGCAGTTATAGAGACACACACACATGTGCTGGTTTTAGTATATCGCACTCTTTGTAATTTTTGATTTTGCGCAAACTCTCTACTGCTTCTTGTAGGAATCTGAGGTATTATAGTAATCTATTATCATGCATTT
>CM028368.1:3389272-3524435 GCA_016624345.1 Platycodon grandiflorus
TATTTTAGGACAGAGATAGTAATACAAAATGTATGTCAAAGTAATTTTGATCAGTGTCTAAATGGTATAAACGCAACCCCCCTATAGGCATTTAGCCCCTCCTCTCGGTGAAATTACAAACTTGTTCATCTTTTTTTACTTTTATTATTGTGTTATAATGTACATTAAAAAAAAAGTTCGGAGGGACATGCGCCTGGTCAGACGCATGAACCCTTGTTCTTTGTTTTTTAATTGTTGCACTTTTACACCCTGAATTTGTAAAATTTTGAAAAAATTGCACTATACCCCCTAAATTTATTAATTTCATTAAATTGTTTAACTTAATAGAAATTTGCACTATACCAAAATAAAAAATTTAACGAAATTAACAAATTTAGGGGGTAAAGTGCAATATTTCAAAATTTATAAATTCAAGGGTTAAAAGTGCAACAATTAAAAAATGAAGAACAAAGGTACATGCACAAGGCCTAGGTGCATGTCCATCTGAACTTCAATATATATATAAATATATATATATAATTTTTTTTGTAAAAATGTATATTATAAAATAATAATAAAGTAAAAAAAACATATATTTAACACACAATATGTCAAAACTATACACATTAGAAGCAAATAACTAAGCAAAAAAAAATAAAATAAATTTAACACAAAATATGTCGAAAACATACACATTCAAAACAAATAAAAGTGAAAGTTTTAAGTTAAATATTTTCTATATATAAGAGACGAGGACAAATTAGTAATTTTTTAGGAAACTGGATTTAGCATATAAGGGTTGCGTTTAACTGCTATGAATTAGAATTCTCACAAAATGTGAGTTTTTAAATTTGCTTTCCTTTTTTTGCTTCCACTTCCACATGACCCAAAACAAAAAGATAGGGCCGCCCCAAAAAAAATATATATATATTGGTAAGGGAAGTAACAGCCGTGTATATATGTTAATGTTACTTTTTTGGTTTGTGTTTTTTATTCTTTCCTAATTTTATTGTCTCTTTTTTTAGTTCTAAAAATCACTACATTAATCTAAATAAGGTCATCCTTTTTTTAAGTTGTGGGTATCTATATAGCCGTTACAAAGCTCTTTGTAATACTTTATGTCTTATTGAATATTAGTCATATATGTATCCTTGTAAAAATAGCTTCAAATTTTCTATCACTCTCTTTGTCACACTCACTGTCCCATTTAATCCTACCAAACATATTGCATCATGGAAGGTGTTTATAAATTTAAATATTTTTGTCCAAATTAATGGGTTGAAATTAAATAAAAAAATAATAATAATACAGGGAGACATTTCTAGAACCCCTTTATCCTATTCCACCATTATTGGTCTCAAACTTTTCCTAGGAAAAAGGTCAATTAGGCACCTAAAAGAATTGCAATGGTCAGGTAAGAAAGTGAATATTGAGAATATTTTTATTATAAATTTCCATCAAATATGGGCATATTGTTTCTGTTAGGATTTGGCCTTTGATTTAGTAAATAATTTTAATTTATCCAAAGTATATATATATATATATATATATATATATATATATATGAGAGAGTATTTAAAAGTTACTTTTATTATTTAACCATCAATGGTTACTCTCATTATCAACCATTGGATCAAAAATTAAAGGTTGAGATTTAATGCATTAAATGACTCACCTACTTGCATTTATTGTATTTTTCAACTAACCATTAAATTTCAACCTTTAATTTTTGATCTAATGGTTAATAATGAGAGTAACCATTGATGGTTAAATAAAAAAAGTAACCATTAAATACTCCTCCTATAGGGGAGTATTTAACCATATATATATATATATATATATATATATATATATAGGAATAATCTATCATATGTCCAAAAGGCATTGGATAAACATTATTAATTATAGAATAAGCATCAATAATTACCCAAAAAATTGTCAACGAAGGGAGAAAAAAATTGGAGGGAAATAGTTTGGAGGGAAAAGAGAATTGAAAGACACTACTACAATTATTAATTTATAACTTTCAGAAAAAAATTTAAAAGATTTAGATCATTTATTGAGCAAATTACACAAATAGTCCCTGTGCTCTACCCCTTTTTTGGGATTGGTCCTTGAACTAAAATTCGAAAAAATTAAGTCCTTGTGCTGAAACTTTTTAAGCAATTGGTCCTTCCGTCCAACTCTGTTAGTTTTTTTCCGTTAAGTCTGCTCACGTGCAACTCTCATGCCTTTGCCCAAGGGTAAAATTGTCCATGCGTTCTTTTATTTTGAATGGACAAAAACATCCATAATATTTTTGTTTTTTAAAGCTTAAATGAGGGTATTTTTGTAATTAGCTAAATCTAATTTTTAAACCTCTTTCTTCCTCATTCCAGCCCCTTCCCCCTCGATTTCACCATATTAACCATGGCCGCAACCACCACTACCGTCGCCGGCGAACACAAAATCCAAACCCATAATTCTGCAAATCATTCAGTAAACAAAAGCCATCTTCAATCCCCATATTGTGTGGAGTTCCAAATCATGGATTTGTAATAAATGATTTGCAAAATTCCATGAATTTTTGAAGTGGGTTTGTCCTATGGTGGGTCTTACCATAACCATTCTCGTTACCCCTCGTAACCTCCCTCTTCTTAACCCCCTTCTCGCCTCCCACCCATCTATCAAAACCCTCGTCTTGCCTATGCCTTCCCACCCCTTAATTCCACCTGGCGTCGAGAACGTTAAAGACCTTCTGGCGGCTTTGTATGATGCAAGCCATCGCAAACTCCATGACCCTCTCCTCACTTGGTTCCAAAATCATCCCTCGCCTCCCGTCGCCATCGTTTCCGATATGTTTTTGGGTTGGACCCACCATCTCGCCTGCCGCTCGGCATCCGCGGTTTGTGTTCGCTCGTCCGGTACCATCGCCATGCGTTCTTTATTCACTGTGGCGCGACCTACCGAAAGAGACGATCCCAACAAACCGAACGTAGCGATTAGCTTTTCAAGAATTCCAAATTCCGGTTTACCCCTGGTGGCAACTCTCCGATCTATCGCAGCGTCGAAGGAGGCCCACTCTCGAATTCCTTAAAGATGAGTTTTGTGCTAATATGGCGAGTTGGGGACTCGTGATCAACTCGTTCACTGAGTTCGAAGGTCTTTATTATGAAATGTCTATTTTACCCCTATCAGAAAACACGTGAGTTGCACATGTCTATACTTAACGGTAAAAATTTGACGGAAGGACCAATGGTGTAAGTCACCCCACTACAGGGATCACTGGCGTGGGGTAAGGACCAATCCCAAAAAAGGGGTAGAGCACAGGGACTATTTGTGTATTTTGCTCTCATTTATTCAAGTAAGACTTTGAAAGTAAGTTAACTTCTTAACCCATGCCTAAAAGCATAGATTAGCCGAACTGATATATATATATATATATATATATATATATATATATATAATTACTCGGTTGTTAAAAGGTCACTAATCAAATCCATCACTAGTTTGTCCATTTATGAGAAAACTTTTGCTTCGTTGACTTGATATTTCCATCTATGTGAATTCTTTTTGACTCTCTACCTTATAAGAGTACTACTGTTAGCATTAGCAGTGGCGGCCAGGATTCGATTCCTATCGTCCACATCGTGGATATTCTTAACAAATCTTCTTAGTTAGGTCTCACTTCTATTTATATATATTTTTTAAGAATTTATCTTTTCATTATTAATCTTCTTAACATATCTTCTTAGCTAAGTCCCATTGTTACCTCATTAACTTTACACATTAATCTTATTTTTATATTTTTTAAACAAATAAAATTATTTAACTTTACTTAATATATTTTATATTTAAATATTCCGTAAAAATAAATTAATTTATAAATAAAGAAATTAATTAATTTATAAATAATAAATTACTCTTAAATTATTTTATTTATAATTTAATTAATAAATAATCTATAAAACACATATTGTACATAACTCATAAAATAATATAAATAGAAAGTTTTATAAAACGTTAAAATTTAAAAAATACATAATTCAAAAGTTACATAAAACATAAATACTTAAAAATTACATAAAAACATGAATAATTAGAATTACAAAAAAACTTGAATAATTAAGCTCTATCACTAGTTATCGCTGTAACGACGCCATATATGCTTAACCAAGTCGGCTCGAAGTTCATGATGTGTGCTTCTATCACGTACCTCAGAATTTCGCTGAAGATATTCTTGAAATGCTTGTGTTGACCCATGGTTGACTTGTGGAGAGTCATATACGGTATCATCAGCCCAGTTCGTAACGTGATCACCATCATCCTCGACAATCATGTTGTGTAGAATAATGCATGTGAGCATTATTTCTTTTAAGTTATCTCTATACCAAAACCTGGCAGGACCTTTGATAATTGCCCATCTTGATTGGAGTACTCCAAATGCTCGTACGACATCTTTTCTTGCAGTCTTTTGCATCTCTTTGAATTTCTTTCGCTTAGCATCCGACGAGCACGAAAAACTCTTCACAAAAGTAGCCCAATCCGGATAAATTCCATCAGTTAGGTAGTATCCTTTTGTATACTGTGTGCCATTCACTTCAAAATTGCACGGCACCGCATTTCCTTCGAGTACGTTATTGAACAAAGGTGATTCGTGTAGCACATTAAGATCATTACGAGAACCCGCAACCCCAAAGAATGTATGCCATATCCATAAATCTGCAGACGCAACTGCTTCGAGCACAATTGTTGGCTTCCCATGACCTCTTGCATATTGACCTTGCCAAGCGACTGGACAATTTTTCCATTCCCAGTGCATACAATCAAGACTTTCCTAACATTCCTGGAAATCCGTGCCTCTGCTCGTGCATTTGAAGCAGACGTTGTGTATCATTACCATTTGGCCTTCTTAAGTATTGACCTCCAAACAATTCAATAATACATCGACAGAAGTTGAACATGCACTCGATGGCAGTTGTTTCTCCCAATCGGAGGTACTCGTCGAGATGATCGGACGGAACTCCATAAGCCAATTGACGGATAGCTGCCGTGCATTTTTGAAGTGGTGAGAGACCTACTTTTCTGAATGCATCACACCTCTGTTGAAAATAACTTGAATGATTCTCCAATGCATTAATTATGTGAATGAATAAGTTTCTATGCATTCGGAAGCGTTGAAGAAATATATGATCGGGATACAATGGCTGAGATGAGAAATAGTCATTGACAAGTTGAGTATTTCCCCTTTCACAATTTCGTTGTATATACCTCCTCTTTTTCCTTTGCCGCCTGTCGATGTTGGCTTTGGCCCTTTCAATCATCTGTTGGTGTAATGCAATTACCTCCATAAACAATTCTTCACCTTCGGAAGTGTTGGTTTCTTCGTTGCGTTCTTCGGGATCACTGCTTGTGGTAGAGGTAGTGGTAGAGGAAGAAGACATATTTGGTGGTAAAATACAATGGCTTATATCTTGAAGGTTTGTAGATTGTAGATTACAACTACTTCTCATCTATATATACGACTAGTCTATAACGGCTAGTTTACAACGGCTAGCCTAGTTTACAACGGCTAGTTTCATTAATAACTAAAGTTACATAAAACAACGATGACTAAAGTTACATAAAACATTAATAATTAAAGTTACATAAAACAACAATGATGAAAGTTACATAAAAACATCCTAATATTAAAAGTAGAGTTACATTAAACAACGAGCACTACAATTCATACCCTTGCTCCTTCAACCGCGCCTTTATTACCTCACATCCGCGTTGATGTAAGGCAAGGTTATTTGGAGTCATATTCGAGGTATCTTTCGTAAGAAAACTTATGTCTTTAACGAACCTTTCGCGCTCCTTAGTTGATGCTCTTTGCCGCCTCGCTTCTGCTTCAATCATCTTACTTTTCACTTCAATCTTTCGATTTTCCGCTTCAATTTTTTTAATCTCCGTGTATTTATCCAACCTCAATGAAAGCTGAGAACTAATCATCTCAAACCCATCTACATTCAAAGGATTTTCGGCTTTTCCTTTAGCTTTACCTTTCCTCTTTGCCGCCTTTTGTCCAATCGGACGAGTACGTAAATCGATTTCCTCCACATCTTCAACATCCACACTAGTGTTCTAATGTCTTTCCTCAGACGTCCTAGACTTTTTGTTGGTGTGAAGAATATCCCCTTGTGAAGAAAATGAAGTAGTAGATCTTAACACATCCCAAACATGTTCGAAAGGAAAGTGTTGACTTTTTTCTTGATGGTATTTCGCCCTTGAGTTTTTCATTAAAATATCATCGCTCCAACCGCTATGTTTATATTTCTCAAGCCTATTGACGATTTCGTTGAAGCTTCTCACCGATGGAGCAATTCTTTGTGACCAACGTGGTGTCAACTTCGCGATATCTCTCGGAATTGATTCGCTTGGGCGATGTTCATTTTAGTACTCAGCTACACGCTTCCAATATTGCGCACTCTTTTGACTATTACCAACCATTGGACATTGGCCAACAGTCATCACAGCTTCCGTCTGCGCAATATTTTCATCCTTGGTCCATCTTGTACGTGATGACTTATGTTTTTCTGGTACCGATTCCGATTCGTTGTCCAAATCAATTGTTTCTAAATTGGTTTGCGTCTCAGGAACCGATGATGGTGTTGCCGATCCCTTACCAGACGAAGTCGCGTCTATGCTTGTTCTTCGGGAATCATTAGAAGATTTGCTGAATGGAGAAAATGCACGAGGCGGACCTTGCATGAAAAATTGGTTTCCCGTAGGTTGCCAATAATTCGGAGCAAAAGGAATGTTACTAGACGAATTCCTAATAGTTGGAGGAACTTGAAAATCCTGAAAATTTCCAAAATTTGGATAATTGGGAACATTTGGATTGTTGGAAAAATTAGGCGGGTATTGAGGAGTAGATGAAAATTGAGAATATTGAACATTCGCAGGAACACGAGAGTTTTGCGTATTTTGATTTTCTTCAATATCTGAAGAATTCAATAAATTTTGAAAAAAATTACTATCTCTTCGATCCATTTGGAAAGTGAGTATATAGAGAAAGTGATTTTTTAGAAGAGATGATGAAGAAATAGAAGAGAGAATGAAGTAGTATAGAGAATGAAGAAGTTGTAAAAAAAATGATATGAAAGTTGAGGTGTATTTATAGGGAAGAAGTAAAAAAAAAAATAAGAAGACAAAAAACGGTTTAAAAAAAACGGTAAGAAAAAAACGGTAACCTTTATAGGGAGAAGGAAAGTTCAAGGAAGCAAAGAACAGAACAAAAGAGCAAAATTTAAAGAAAACAACGGTAAAGAAAAAAAAAGTTGCTGCCAAAAAAAAGTTGCTGGACCCACATCCCCCAAAAAAAGGTTGCTGGACACACTTTTCCCTTCTTTTTTTTTTCCCATTTTCTGTTCCTTCTCTTTTCTTCTTATTTAAGAAGAGAAATCTCTTCTTATTTTAAGAAGATTCTTACCATTGTTCAATTTTTTCTTCTTAGTTAAGAAGAATGCTAAGATGACAACAATGTGGCTGCTCTAAGGGGTTGCGAATTAACTTTTATTTAATAAAAAAACTAAAACTAAGAGCCTAAAATATAATAAAAATAGTAATATTTATATTTTTAAAGGAGGTAAATTGCATACTGTTCAAAGCCTAGGGGAGCCATGGCCACCCTTGGCCCTCAAGTAGCCTCGCCACTGAGCATCAGCACGCAACATCTTCTGGTGTGGAGATGAGGCCAATGGCAGAAGTGTAAATATAAGTTAATAGCATCTTAGTTTGTTAAGTACTGTGATGCTTTTGATTAGCTGTATTAGTGCAACTTGTAATTAGTTAGAGTCAAGTTGATTAGCTAGTTAGTTACGTAAGCTAGGTGAGTTCCTTCTCTTCAAGAATGTATATATACTTCTGTAATAGCTTGTTGCACAATTAATGAATATAGATGATATTCATCTCTCTCTCTCTCTCTATATATATATATATATATATATATATATATATGTATATATATATATTCTTCAATTACTTGATCTTCAAAATTATCATGGTATCAGAGCATTCACAGGGATGAATTTCGATCTCTGGTAATCTTCTAAATCTCTTGAATCACAATACTGCTTCCGCATTATTTGACATTGTTACTTTGTTTTGTAATCGATCCATTGATTACCTTCTTCATTAGCATTTGTTTACCTTAATATTTCTGCTGCAATTATGGTTAAAATTGGAAATCCATCCCAATCAACTACTGACAATAACACCGATAAAGATTAAGAAACTCAAATCGATGTTAATGATCTGGAAGAATCCACGATTCAACTAAACCCTAATCATCCTCTCTACCTTCATCCGAATTAATGATCATCCTGGCATGAAGATCATAACTCATGTCCTCACAGGTTCTAATTACAGTCAATGGAGTTGAGCAATGACATTATCTCTTGAATCAAAACTGAAGTTGGGAATGATAAATGGACAATGTCCAAACCTAGGACTGATTCTAAGTATGTAGGCCTTTGGAATAGATGCAATAGTATGATAATATATTGGCTCTTGAATGTTGTTTCTCCTGACATTGCCTCCAGTGTTGTGTGTCTTCCTACTGCTAAACAAGTTTGGGAAGACTTAAGGACTAGATATTCACAGACAAATGCTAAAAAATGTTTCAAGTAAGGAAGGACTTGGCTTCTTTTACTCAAGGACATTTGACAGTATCTGTTTACTACACAAAATTTAGAAGTACAAAGGATGAGTATTATGAGCTTTCTCACTTATTAAAATGTGTGTGTAATTGTCTATGTAGAGCAACGAAGCAGCAAGATGAATTTGAATTGGTTCACAAACTCACTCAATTCTTAATGGGACTGAATGATAGCTTCACTGCCACTTAAGGCCAGATACTCATGATTAAACCCTTGCCTAATATTAATGAAGCCCTGAACATGTTACTCCAAGAAGAACAACAGAGCAGATGTCCTTCTATTAATCTCAACATCAACCCTAGTTATACCCAGCAAAGTTGGGACATCATAAATGTCGTTATTCTTCCAATCCCAGTCCAGACCAAAAGGGCTATTTCAAATAAATCCATTAATCAGGGCAGAAAGCATTCGACATATTCAACAAGGAGCATTTTTGTCCAGTAATGCCATGCACTACCCAATAATTCATGAGTAAGTACTACATCGATTAATAAAGGACACTACTAGAAACACGGTAAATACTTACAAGGGAAACAATTATTGAAACAAATAGAACAACTCAATGTGTTGTGACTTCGCCATGATGATAGTCATATCAAAGACAAGTGTTCTCCATGGATATCTAGACTGGCACCCTCTCTATGGATCTAAGCCTGATATGTCCAGAATGCCCAAGAATCACAAATCCAGGTTAATAAACCAGTAGCAGCTATGGCAACTGGCACTATAAATGCTGGAAACTCTTGTATTAATGGGAATTCTGGTGAGCAACTCAACAATTTTGTCATCTCTGTTAACTCCAGCAAATGCTTAATATGCTCAATGTGGAACAAAGTACTGGAACTTCTCTTGAAAGTCCCGAGGCTCACTTGGCAGGTAATGTGTTGCTTCCTTCAAGTTATGTTAATCTTATTTGCATGACCCAATTAACTGCAAATGCCACTGATTGGATACTAGACACTGGAGCTACAGATCATATCACTTCTTGTTTCATTTATTAGTTGATCCTCTACCTATGAAATCTTTTATTCATTTACCCAATGGTAATAAGGCAACCATTACTCATAAAGGCACAATTCACTTGACAGATCACATTACCTTGTTTAATGTGTTGTATGTGCCTGACTTTACTTTTAATTTGATCTCAGGTAGCAGGCAGACCTTAGATAGTAAATGTTCTCTATTATTTTTGTCTATTGTTTACATTTTACAGGACTATATACTGAAGAAGTCAAGAGTGATTGGTAGGCAACAGAATGGTTTGTATAATTTGGACTTCACTGCAGAGACTTCTGTTTAACCTGGTTTAGCAAATAGCAAGTGTTTTAACTATGCTCCTGTTGTTGTTCTCCTTTCTTCTTCTGTAACATTGAATGATGATTCTGTAAATCTATGGCATTCAAGATTAGGCCATGTCCCAATCCCTAAACTAAAAATGATTGAACAACTTGCTTGTAAACCATCCAATCTTCAGTGCATTACCTTTCTGTGTGACATTTGTCACACTACTAGAAAAGCGTGTATTAGCGACGAAAATTTTCATCGCTAAATTCATATTAGCGACAAAACTCTGTCGAAAAAAAAGCGGTCAAAAATTTTAGACGAAGGCTATTCCGTCGAAAATTAACGACTGTGACCATTTACGTTGCTAACTACCGTTCATCGCTAATTAGCAACAGAATATTCATTGACTAAATTTCGTCTCCAATCAGCGACAGATTTTTCGCCACGGAATATTCTGTCTCTAATCAGCGACGGAATTTGTGACGGAAATAGGGTACATAAATTAGCGACGGAAATTTTAGTGACGGAGTCTTCCGTCGCTAAAAATAAAAAATATATATTCAAAAAATATATTTTTTTACCTAATTTTAACAGATAATATTAATAAAAACTCTACAAAAATTAAAACATACCACAAATTAATTACTACAAAATTATAACAATTTAATTACAAAATTATTTACATAAATTAAAACTGTTTAAACTACATAAATTAAAAATGTTCAAACTAATTATCATGAAATAATTTTTGGGGTTGGATATGATCAGGAGATGGTTGACCAGACGAACGGACTTGACTCTGAAAAAATTGTTTCATGGCGGCCTGCATCTGGGCCACGGTCTGTTCGGCTTTCAGCAAGTTCGGTCTCCAACCTTGTCATGTGCGCCTGGTCAACGTTTGGTTGGGCCAAACTTCGTGCTGTCGATCTAGAAGCACGTGAAGCCATGGTTGGCACGTGCGAGGATCCTCCGTGTGCGCCCATCCCGTAGACAATATCGCCCTTCTTCGTCGGTCCTTGGGAGGTGATCTTCTCCCATAATGCTTGGTTCCACTCATTCCTGTTAGGCTCGTTCCTCATACGTCTCTCGTATTCAACATGTCATTAAAAAAAAGACAAATATTAAAATACCGTCGTATCAATTTAATTATAAACAATAATTTTAATATTTATATATGCAGCCTTTGCATGGGGATCAACCCACTAACCGGATCCATCCTACCTGATATGCGTACTCACAAATACATCAGGAAATTGCACACGGTCACCATATGTAGCCACCTACAATCAGTATGTATTACTATTAGTTTTTTTTTTATATTTCTAAGAAATAAGAAATGAAATAGAAGTATAGACTCTTAGTGTTTACACTTAACCCCCTTTCATAGTTTTTAAACTTTGAATTAAAGTACTATCATGGATTTCATAGCATCAACATGGCTTCCCAGCTACTTTTAACATATATAGAACAATAAAATAAACAGAATAAATATTAAAAATATGCACTAACACCCCCTATAGATTATAAGTGTTTACACTTAATCCCCCCATTATCTTACTTAACCCAAATCCAATATATTAAACTTTAAATTAAAGTACTACCATGGATTAATGTAGTTTAAACATGACTACCCAACTACTTTTAACATATATAGAATAATAAATTGAATAAACATTAAAAATATACACTAACACCCCTATAGATTATAAGTGTTTACACTTAAACCCCCCATTATCTTACTTAACCCAAATCTAATCTATTAAACTTTGAATTAAAGTACTACCATGGATTAATGTAGTTTAAACACAGCTACCCAACTACTTTTAACATATATAGAACAATAAACTCACTAAACATTTAAAATATACACACTAACACCCCCTATAGATTATAAGTGTTTACACTTAACCCCCATTATCTTACTTTACTCAAATCTAATATATTAAACTTTGAATTAATTTTGGTATATTTATTTATTTATTTCATTTTTTGGGTATCATCGGTACTCATTTTCTTTGGGTATATTTATTTATTTATTTCATTTTTTGGTGGATTTGTTTTTACTTTGTCATTGGGTATTAATTTTTGTTATGTATTTATTGTTATTACTCCACTTTGAAAGCAACCCAAAGAAGATCATTATTGTTATATATATATATATATATATATATATATATATATGTGTGTGTGTGTGTGTGTGTGTGTGTGTGTGTTTAATCATATGATTTTCATGTATTGATAATCCTCAAGTATGGTTATTGAATGTCCTGGATTTGAATCGAATTATATCGTATTTTGGTCAAGAGTAGTGCTAGATATGTGTATCCAATTTGAAAATTTAATAATGAAAATCAAGAATATATATATATATATATATATATATATATATATATATAGACACACACACAAATTTTGAAATAGGAAAATACCCAAAGCATACTCCTCTATCTCAAAAGTAGAGGAACAATTTGACTTTTATGTACATTTTTGACCAATTTTTTGATGTACATTTGCTAAATTTTTATTTAGTTAGAGAAAATAAAACTATAGGTTTGGAAAACTTGACCAAAGAAATCCAAGGATTGGTTCAGTGGCTTGACAACAGGTGAGTTTGTGAGAAGCGATCTATTTAGCGCAATGTCATGTGTTCGATTCTTACCATCCGTGTTTGACACTCTTTCGTGGGACATTAGTCTTAGACTCATTCATGTTCGACTCTCGCCAAGTACAAATTCTTTTGAGTCATCGAAATGTTCAGTATTGCGAGTTGACATTAATCTCAGACTCAATGTCACAAAAGAACACCTCGTAGGAGAAAAAAAAAAACCTAGACCAAGAATACTACAATCTACTCCATCCGTCCTTAAATTATTGTCTTGTTTGATCCGGCACATGGATTAAAAAAAATAATTGACTTGATTATTAATATTGGTATAGTGTGTAGTTTTCTTTGATGTCTATGTGTATGTGGCCCATAATTAAACTTGAGAGAAAAAGTAAGGGTAAAATGGTAAAAATGATGTCCTAAAAAAGAAAGTTTCAAACAAAACAATTATTTAGCGACGAACAAAAAAAGGAAGCAAGACAATAATTTAGGGTCGAAGGGAGTATATATATATATATATATATATATATGTAAAAATACTAAATCCTCATCAAATTTACCACATAATAGCTTAATTTACACACACACACACACACAAACATGAAATTCCTTAAAAATAACGAAATTCTAAAAAGCATGGGATGTAATTATTTGTATTAACCATCACATGTCAAAATCAGACCATGATATTCTGAAATGCATAAAAATTATTCTTTTAATGAAATACAGAACATATGGCATAGCTTCTGAGTGCCTTAATGTAAATGTACTAGCCCTTCATTTACGTGGATGAGATTTGTCAAAGTAATTTTGATCAGTGTCTAAATGAGCTTCAAATCTTCTATTACATTTCTATCATACTCTTTGTCTCATTAAATCTCAGTTCTAGATATTTATTTATAAAAATTATAAGAAAAAACAATTTAAAATAACAAGGATACGTGTAAACTAAAATTAAATGAGACACAAAGTATAATAGAAAGTGTGTAATAAAAAATTTGAAGCCGTCTGGTAGAATTAGAATTCTTACAAAATGTGAGATTTCAAATTTGCTTTCCTTTTCGTGCTTCCACTTCCGCATGACCCAAAACAAAAAGATAGGGCCGCCCACATCCCCCAAAAAAAAAAAAAGGAAGTAACAGCTGTGTATATATGTTAATGTTACTTTTTTGGTTTGTGTTTTTTATTTTTTCGTAATTTTATGGTCTCTTTCTCTACTTCTAAAAATCACTACTTACAAATGAACTATAGATCTAAACAAGGTCATCTTTTTTTTAAGTTGTGGGGTATCTATATATAGCCGTTACAAGACTTCCTGTAATACTCTATGTCCTATTAAACCTTAATCCTACACGTATTCTTGTGATAAAAACTTCAAATCTTCTATTACTCTATTTGTCACACTTACTGTCCCATTTAATCCTACCAAACATATTGCATCATGGAAGGTGTTTATAAATTTAAATATTTTTGTCCAAATTAATGGGTTTGAAATTAAAAAAATAATAATAATACAGGGAGACATTTCTAGAACCCTTTATCCTATTCCACCATTATTGCTTTCAAACTTTTCCTAGGAAAAAGGTCAATTAGGCACCTAAAGAATTGGAATGGTCAGGTAAGAAAGTGAATATTGAGTATATTTTTATTATAAATTTCCATCAAGTATGGGCATATTGTTTCCGTTAGGATTTGGCCTTTGATTTAGTAAATAATTTTAATTTATCCAAAGTGGACATATATATATATATATATATATATATAATTACTTGGTTGTTAAAAAGTCACTAATCAAATCCATCACTAGTTTGTCCATTTATGAGAAAACTTTTGATTCCTTGACTTGATATTTCCATCTATTTGAATTATTTTTGACTCTCAACCTTTGCCAATTTAAATGGACGGGGATACATAAAAATAATTAAATAAGCAATTTTTGATGTAAAGTTACGAGAAAATTTATGTTTGACGCGGGGGGGAGAGTGAAATTATATGGACACTCGGTGGGTTACTGTAATTCATTTGGTTTAGACATGAAGATGAAGGTTGTGTTACCAAACGTGAGGTTTTTATTTTTTTATTTTTTGAAATCAGGAAATGTGAGCTTTATTTTTCAAGTTTATTTATTTTTTTCTTAATTATGTTGTGATTGATGCATAATATAAGAGAAATATATAAAGAGAAAGATGATAAATTAAAGGGTTAAATGCATCATTAGTCCCTCTTGAGGAGTCTTCCGTTCCCAAGAAGAAGAAGAAGAAGAAATCTGTTGCTCCTACTGTAGAGACTTTTGCCCCCTACAAAAAGGATAAGTCAAAACGAAAGGCTACTGAGCCTGTTCTTACACCTCCGTCTGAAGCTGAGCAGGAGCTTACTGAAGTTCCTCTCTAAAGGAGACAACTCAGGAAGACACATACCTCTACCCCTCCCTCCAGCCCTGCTCATCTACCCTCTTCACCATCCTCTCCACCTCTTGAAACCTTTTCACCCTCTTCTATACACTCTCCAGAACAACCCTCTTCTCCACCAGAAACCTTTACCTCAGCACAATCATCCTCTCCACAACAAATCCCTTCTCCCTATCTACCAATTTTCCTTACCACCACCTTCTCCTCCACACCAACCTAACCCTGCTAATCTACAGCTCGCCCTCATCCCTTCTGACCCTCAACCAGCCACCATACCCTCTCTACTCGACATCCGATCCATCATTTTCCAATCCGCCTTCCTACCTGAACTCTTCCCGCCTATTACTCCAATATTTATCCGCCCCATATACATATCCACCGATCTCCATCTACCACTTACCAAACCCTCAACTACCGCTCTAAGATTTCTCTTTGAGATGTCTTCAGCAGCTGGCCTTTTCACCTTACCTTTACAACTCAAGCCTGCTGCCGCTCCTTTACGCTGTCTACATCCTGCCTTTCCCCTTCCTGAATTCTTCTTTACTTTATCTTTACCTCCATCATCTCCACTCAATATTGATGATCATTCGGACACCGACATTGAAGCCGACTCACCACTATCATCACCCAAACCTCCATCTCCTCTACACTGGCAATGTCTTGGAGCAGTTCATGGCCAACACTACCACTGCCTTCAATGAACATCGATACTTAGTAAAAGATTTGCAGATATCTCTTGAAATCCTCCTCGATGACCAGGAGGTAGTTATCCGCAAGCTGTTCGACGAGCTGCACACTGACATAGCTAAGATTGTCACGACCAATAGCTATCACAATAATACTTTGGTTCGACATCTTGAGACATCAAATGCTCGTGCTGTTGATGCTGAAGCTGCGAAGGTTGCTGCCATCAGGAAGGAGAAACAAAGCTTTATGGCTGAACTGAATGAGTTGCGAGAAGACTTCAAGACCGAGTCCGTGTTTTGATTGATTCCAAGTACTACGACAAAAGAGCTAATCCCGCCCCAAGGAATCCATGAAGATAGTAATCTCATCTCCCTAACCATGAAGATAGTAATCTCATCTCCCTATCTTTTATCTTTATGTTTTTTTTTTGTTCTTTTGCTACTCTCAAACTCTGTAATTTTAAACTACTTGTTTGAAATATAAAAGTACTTTTGGTTTAATCTCATGCTGTTATAACTCTGCTGATATTTGTTTGCATGAAATTTAAACATCAAGTTTAAATTGACATATTCTTAACTGCTTATCTATCTGTCAATTTAAGTACCTCTGCTCATCTTATGAACTTGTCTCAATTCTTTCAAATTGTTAGTACCTAGATTAGTAGTTCTATACTTAGGTTGCTTTGCCTTGAAGCATGTCTGCTGTTATAAAATTCAAAATTATTTCAGACATGTTATTATCATTTTAGAGCATTCAAGCCTTTATGTATAGTACTGATGACATCAACCAAATAGGAGGAGATTGTTATTCTTATTTGTTTAGATTTGGTTAAAGTCATCACAATGATTCTAGTGTATAGTGGCTAAAAGGGCTGCGTACAGGTTAGTATGGCAACTATCTTAGAATCAAGCTTTGTAATAGAATAGATTAGACTTAGTGTTAGTTTTAGAGACTCTTCAGCAGACTAGCAGCCTTCGACCAGCAGACCTTGAGGTCTTGAAGCTCCAGCGTGTAGGGGTGGCAATTTGAGGCACGACACGAATGAACGAAACGAACACGACACAAAATTATAGGGTCATGCCGAGCTTTATCGGGTTCGGGTTGTTATTAGGCCGGTCCGATAACAGCCCGTTAAAATTGGGCCGTGTTCGGGCTAGCCTAATACGATGCTAATCTTTTGAAGATTAGCATGAAGTTTGGAACTTGGAATAGATGTTGGATCTTTGATTAAAATGACTTTGTTTTTCACTTTTGTTGTATGATTCAATGATTTCATGCTGCTTAAACAGCCTTCTTTTATCAGCTTGATATATACTTGAATATTTATTTTTCTTTTATCAACTTGATATGTACTTGAATATTTTTTTTTCTTTTATCAGCTTGATATGTATTTACTTGAATGTTTTTGTTTCCAGGTTGTAGTATTTGAATATTATGGTACTTTATTTTAATTTTTAATGTTAGATATTCATTGGAAAACACTAATAAGAATTAATGTTTTTTGGGCTTGACCGGCTTGCCTGAACTTGTTTGACAAGCGTGCCTATCGTGCATAATGGGCCGTACCGGGCTTTTCGTGCTTTAATAGTGTCGTGTTTGGGTTTCCATTATAGGCCCATTAAGCTTAACATGTCGTATTTGTATTTGGTCTTAACGTGCCGTGCTCTTATCGTGCCAGCCCGTTAACAACTCAACACGACCGAATTGCCACCTCTACCAGCGTGTCAAGAAGGTTGATGACGTTGATTTTGGAAGTCCAGCTCAGATTTAAAGTGGATTATCAACTAGATATTATTTCAAATATATTAGGTTGATTAAACCATAGTTGACTTCCCAATCACACTTCTCAAAGGACCTCATGAGTGAATTAAATGTGATTGTGTATTCAGCAGAAAAGTGTTTCAGAGCTGCAAGTCTAAACCTTTGCTATTTCTAAAGAAGACTTTTTTCCACTCTGCAAGTTTGCACAGACGCCTGCAACGCCTGTCTGTCTGTCCGCCTGAAAACCTAGATAAAGCTCCAATGAAGATGAAGACCAACAGCTAGATGCATTTAATCCATTCAAATGTTGGATCTCCACACAGTTCTCTGAATCCAATGGTCAGGTAGATCTCCCTGAGTATATATTCAACACTTGAAGACTGGTAGAAATACATCTCTTGCGAACATTAAAAGCTTGAACATTCTGTCATTACTCTACCAACCTTCAAGCTCATTCAAGAGATCGAGGACTGAACTAACACTCCAACAAAATTAAAGAAGAAGCTCCAATCATACACTCTTAGTCTTTATTGCTCTTCTGAGTTTGTCTTTTACTGTTCTATTCAAATCACACACGAGAGTGAATATATCGTATTGATTATTCCTCTCAACCGTAAACACTCGGTCAAAAGTTTTTTTTGTACACTATCCATTAGTGATCTTTGTAATCATTTTAGTGGATAAAATAGTGAACATTTCAAATTCAAGGTTGACCACTTTGGTAGTGGATGTAGCACTCTTTATAGTGTGAACCACTTCAAATACTGTGTTCATCAATTGCTTTAATTGATTATTCTTTTATTACTCTTGATCAGTCCAAGCACAGCTTTAGTAGAAGACTGCTGATATTGTTCTTACAACTTCAGCAGACCTTCACTGTAGTTTCTTTCCTTACTTATTCCGCTGCCCCAACTTAGTTAATAAGTTGGCTAAACATTTGTTCAAGGAAAAGAAACTTGTGATAAATTTTGGTTTGTTATTAGGCTATTCAACAACCCCCCTTTTTAGCCTAACGTGAGCCCTTTGGGACTAACACATGGATACCCGTCTCTCAATTTTTTCAAAATGTAAACCCTGAACATCAATAGTCGAAATTCAACTTTCCCAACAAAAATTGAATTAAAGACAGATGCCCTGTACGTATAGATCAAGCTGATGAATATGCCGATCGCCAATTCCTCGATTTGGTGAATCATTGTTGTCGCCAGCAACCATCGTAGAAAGAGAGTGTTGGAGAAAGGGAAAAATGTAGAAAGAGATGTATCTATATTAACGTAGCCTCTAACGGCGGCGAGAACGGGGGAGGAAGTGACGGCCAGTTCCCAATAAATTTCAGTGTTCCCAACGTTGGTTTCGCACACGTCATTATAGAAAATCAATGGAAAAAGCATCGTCCTGTTTCTCTCCACCATTGTTGCCTTGAGAACTTTTCTGAAAACCCTGATAATCTATCAATTCGGGTTTTAACCCCCTCTTGTCAATGGCAGTGTTGGTGTGGCGATGACGAGGTTGTACGGATCTTAGGGTTTCCTGTAATCTCTCTCTCTCTCTCTCTCTCTCTCTCTCTCTCTCTCTCTCTCTGCAGATCCAAAAATTAGAATTATTCTCTCTTGAATTAAAGCTATTAGTTTTAGAAAGAATTGATTAAAATGATATCGATGGCGGGTGTGTTTGGTAGATGAGATTTGCAGTGAGATTGAGATTGATTAAATTAAAATGAAATCGATGGCGGTGGTGGAGGTGGGTGGAGGGATTACAATCAGATTGAGGTTGAAGATGAAGGAAAAACATCTCCTATTGAAATGATGAATTTGTCCTCATAAAATCTCACGTGATTGCGCACATGCCCACTTAACGACACTTCAACTAACGAAGTTAGGTTCAAGGACTATTGGTGTTCAAAAAATGCATTCTTTGGTTGTGACTTGTGACGTGCATTTACTTTGTACAGGGACGACTCGTGGATTTTTGCATAGTACAAGGACTAATGATGCACTTGACCCTAAATTAAATGAAACAAAGTTATACTCCCTCCTACCCTAAATTATTGTCTTATTTTTTTTTTTTGTCCATTCCTAAATAATTATTCAGTTTGAATTTTTTTTTTAGAACATTATTTTTACTATTTTACCTTTATTTTTTTCCTACTTTAATTATGGGCCACATATACATGAGCATTAAAAAAATAACACACTATATTAATATTAATAATCAAATTAATTATTTTTTAATTCATATATTAGATCAAATAAGATAATAATTTAAGGACGGATGAGTATATACTAACAAAAATAAAAGGCTTATCAAAACAACATAAACCTATAGAATTCAAGACTTGGGTAGTCAAGTCAATGTTTCATGTAGTTGGTTTAATTTGTGATCGAATTATACGTCATGTTAATAAATTGGTTGATTGAACGCTCAAGACTGGGACGATATCGTTTTGGTCAACTTGTTTAATTACGTATTCTATGTTCAGTCGCGTACAAAAGTAGGGTGGGGAGATTCTGATCCAAAAGTGTTTCTATAATTATTGAAAGTCATAATGAATGAACCCCCCACTTTTCACCTACCATACCAATCTTTCTTTCTTGTACAGTACTACTCACCCATCATATTCATGTGCAAAAGTTAAATTATTAACTACAACTCTGAGTGTTTGTAAGAAAAATACTCTTTGTTTCTAAATTATACTTGTGTTTCATTTTTTATTTTTTTTGAATTATTTAACGATTTTTTAAATAAAAATTTTATTTATATTTTATTGTTTTTATTATAAAATATGTAATTAGTAATACTCTCTCCTTTTCAAAAAAGAGTCCATTATATTATTTTTGGATGTTTTACTTAAAAAGATTACTTTAAAAAAATATGTTTTAAACTTTCATAATCTTTCATCTTTACCCTCCACTTATGTTATAATCATCTTAGTTGTGGTTAAATATTTTTAGTAATTATAATCAACTTCAATGACACTACTATATCGCTTGATAATTAAAATTTTTAAACGTAGACTCTTTAGGTGAAATAAAAAAAAGTAATATTTATTTACTATGAATTAAAAACAATTCATTTAACTCAAAAATATCAAATAAAATAATAATTTAGGAACGAATGGAGTAATAAATTGCAAAGATAATTAGTTGTCAAACCATCGAAAACACACCCAACCCAACCATCGCAAAAGTTTTGAGTTATGTTATCCTGTAATAATTGTACAAGACGTAGATTGTGAATTAATATTATTAGAAATTAGAATGCCGGACTTCTAACTCTCCAAAAAGAAAAAGGAAAAAGAAAACCCCCAACCCCACACGAGACATCCATACAGCTAGTAATTAAGAGATTTTTCTTTCATTTATTATTATATATATCCTCCGTTCCTAAATAATTGTTTTTTCTTTATCTGTTCTAAAATAATTATCTTGTTTTAAAAAAAAATTAGGACATTGCTTTTATTATTTTATTTTTACTTTTTTTCGTACTTTAATTATGGACCACATAGCATTAAAGAAAATTATATATTATACCAATATTAATAATTAAATTAATTATTTTTCTTAATCTGTGTGCCGGATTAAACAAGACAATAATTAAGGAACGGAGGGAGTAGTATGTTTTTTCTTTTTTTGGGTAATGAACTTGTATCCTTTTGCTCAATCCTTGTTGTTCTTGAGTTTGTGAAAATCATGGAGTTTAAGTCTAATGATGATCCTTGGTGCTTTGAGTCTAATCTTGTTTTAATCCCTAATGCATTCACCTGTCGTTAATCGATGCAATTTTATTCGTTGTATTAACGAATTTTTAGTTATAATTTTTTTTTTGTTCACCTAATCATAATGATTCAAAGTTTAATAAATTTATTTTTAAATGATTTAGAAATGAAGTATGACTTTACAGACATGTATATAAATTGAGAGAAAAAATATTTTATGTTGGAGCAGATCGAATTGGGTTTGACCCAACCCATTTAAACCGGACCCATTTGACCTATTAGTGGTATATATCAAGTACAGCCTTTTAACCTGATAAAACAACTTATATGGCCTTTGACTAAAAATTAATACAAACTTCCTATAATACCCCAAAGCCCTTAAAACCTAACTCAGTCTCACTCTCTCTCAAACCATAGCCGTCTTCCTCCTCTCGTCGTCGTCTCCCCCTCCCATCTCCAACCACATCGTCGCCGTCTTCCTTCGTCTCCGACCACATCGTCTCCCTCTACTGCCATGGATCTTGTAAGTTTTCCTCCGTCTTCCTCCCAACTACTACCAGGAAGCCCTATCTTTGTCTTCCTCCGTCTTCTTCTCATTGTCTCCCTTTAAATCGTTTAAACGAATCCGTGAATCGTTTAAACGAATCCGTGAATCGTTTAAACGACTCCGTGAATCGTTTAAACGATTCGGTTAAACGACTCCGTCAATCGTTTAAACTATATTTGAGTCATTCAAAAAAGAGGGTATTTTGGGATTTTCAAATAAAAAGAGATCATATAAGTTGTTTTGGAATAAGTTAGATCAAATAAAATGTTGGAGAGTTTGACTAGGCCATTTGTGAAGAAACCCCGACCTATTAACTAAACATGTAATGGCCTATATATGATAACCAGTGACCCGTTTTAACCGGACCCAACCCACTCGTTTAACAGGCCTATATGTATGCATGTGTAATGTGAGTGTGTGTTTTATTTTTATTTATTTACTATTCCCTCCGTTCCAAACAAAAAATTCACTATACTAATTTGGGATGTTTTATTCAAAGAGTTCACTTTAAAAAAATTATGCACACAATCTCCATAAAACTTTCAACTTTATCCTCCACATGTGGTATAAACATATTAATTATACTAAAGTATTTTTATAATTATGACCAACTCTAATACTACTTATATATCTCTTAATTATTAAATTTTTTAAACATAAATTTTTTGGGTGGAACGGATAGAGTATTTACTATTTTCGTCCCAAAAGTGTGTCTATTTTTACTTATAATCCTAACAAAAATGAACACCTAGTTTAGAAAGGAGGGAGTATTGATGTATCCCGAGGAACGCTCTAGTTGATTCACAACCAAAATGCAATAGTAAATTTTTTTTCTCTAAACTAACATAATGTGTATTATACCAATTTAAAGTTTTTTTTTTTTTTCTTTTCATATCTTTTTTACTTGTTTTACGTACATCCTTACCTCAACTGCAATCTGCGCTTGATTAGTTCTCACACGGCGCCATTACCCCTTTCTCTCTCTCTCTCTCTCTCTCTCTCTCTCTCTCTTCAACATTGATAAGTTATCAGCTTTGCAATCAAAAATTAATCTTGCATGCACTTGTAATCAAATTCATCCAAGGATTTAGTTAATGTTAGCAAATGCATATATATATATATATATATATAAAGGCAAATGACAAACAATTCTTTTGCTTTTTACTGGCAAACAAATATGGACAAAAATGTCACAAAACAAGATAATAATGGAGGAAGAAGAAGTTGGTGATGTAAGGTAAGGTGGGGGGAATGAAAGAAAACTAAGGTAAATGAATGGGAGAGGGGGTGGGGAGAGAGAAAGAGAGAGAGTGGGCCCATTTTTAACATTAATGGCATGAAGTTACATGTTTGGGAGGAAAAGGACAGGTAGTTGACAAAAACGGGTTAGGTCTTCTTGATCCATCACTTTCACAAAGGAGACCAGCTCCAAACCCCATGTGTATATTTCATCCACATATAATTCACAAACGGCCCAGTCACTTTTATGGCCCATGGGCCCATACTTATCCACATCCCACTCCCCCCTTTCCCATTTTTTCTAAACAATTGTTGCATACGTATCTCTACTAAACTTGTTAGTAACTTCCTTCACCAGTTTTAATTTTGCTATCTTACGCCATTGCGCACGTACACACTCTTCCTGATCTTTTTCAAATTGTTTCAATTTTCTTTTATATATATATTAAAAAAATAAAAAAGGCTAGAGCAAGAGATGATTTATCCGTTAACACTGTGTGAACATCCTCGTAAATTAGCAATATGTAAGTGTTATTAATTCTAGATTATCGGATTCAAGCATGACTCACCTCCAATAACATAAAGGAATTGAAGCCAAAAATTTTAACTAAATTGTGAAATTCCTCAACAACCCTACTACTCACTTTGTTCCAACTAAAGAGTTTTCTTTTGATTTTTTTTGTCAATTTAATTAAAGTTTGATCCCAAATTTATAAAAAATTATTTCCTTTAACAAAACTATAAAATTTGTTATCCATAGTATTTTTAATGCAGTTTTTTAGTGAATGAGATTTTATTTTGAAAATATAATTAAAATATGTTAAATTTTGATTTGATTTAGTAATATATTGACTTTTAAAAATAGAAATTGAACTCTTTGATGGGAACAAAGAGAGTATTTCTTTGTGTATTTTCTTTCTGGTTTTGTTTTCTTTCAATAATTTGTTCATCATGCCCAAGCTCCCCTTTATGGACATTGTAATTTTGAATTTTAAAAAATGGAGTTATTTCTTGTGGAAAATATTTTCATGTTGCATATATAATAGAATAAAATTTCACTACAGTGTTAGTGTAAACAAAGTTATATGAGCGACATAAATCTTATTCAATTAATATATATATATATATATATAATTCTCAAGCCTCTAAGTAAGCTTGACTTTTGGAGTGAGATGATTTTTCATTTCTAAGTCATTACCTAATAACAATATCTAATAATAATAGGTTTAACAATATGTATTACTATTAGGTAATACCTTCTCCTAAAAGAAAACAAAATAATGTTGTCAATGAGATTTGAACCCACATTCTTTTAATCATAAATATACACCTTAAATCAACTCAACCAATTATAGTATATGTAATAATTTAAAAAGAATATTACATTATTATAAAGGTCATTTTATAATTTAAATCAACTAATTTTTATTTTTATAAATGTTACTCTCTCCATGTCAAATTATGGGTCTCATATTCTTATTTAATATGTTCTAAAATAATGTCTATAATATGTGATACATAAACAAAATTTTAAATCATTGCATTCAAAATTAATATTTTTTTAATATTTGTGTAAGTTTCTTTTTTACATTGATATTGTATAAAAAAATATGTAAATATAGTATCCAACTAAACATTTTCTAATCGTTGAATGATCTACAAAAGTTATTTTTAAAATATAATTATATTCAATCCTTAAACAATTCCCTTTGCTAAGAAAAAAGTTATCTTGTAATTATTTTATTTTTAATTTTATTAAAAATCTTCAAATATATGTCTAAAATATCTTTATTAAGTTCAAGATGAAAAAAACCAAACAATTTGATATCATTAAAGGATACTTAAAAATAAAATAATAATTAGAAATAAAAATACATATATTGACCACCAATAAAAAAATACTTATTTTGGAAATAAAATATTATAATAAACGACCACTAATTTGCATATATTGACAATACTTAACTTTTGTCATGCATTAAGTCAACAAACGCCGATATTGAATAATGATAATTTTTCAAAAATATTTATTAAATGTATCAATTAATCTCAAAATCAAATTATATCCATGCGGAGCACAAGCTTAATAACTAGTATCAGGAAAAAAAAAAAAAAAACTTCTTGTCTCCTTATCACATGTTACATATATTCTAAAGTTTATAAACAAAAGTTTTAATTTTTAATGCTAAATTGATGAAGTTTTTATTAGGGGTGACAATTTATGTTGTCGTATTGTGTTCGTGCCGTACTATTGTGTTTTTACGTTATCTATCTTATTTGATTAAAAAATAATAATAAATATTATTTTAACTAAAAAATTTATTTTGTGTTTTCGTGTCGTATCGTGTCATTTCTCTCTGTAATTCGTATTTATAATCGTGTCATACTGGTTCGTACATTTTATCGTGTCGGTCATTTTCACCCTTAATTTTTATATTAAATCATTTGATTGATCGTATATTAAAGTAGATTGGATAGTCATTAATACACTTCTTTAATATCTAGAAAACGCATAAAACTTTCATTACTATGATGTTTGTTAAATATCAACTGAGTTTAGGGACGGCGAAAAACCACGAACCATTCCCAAACCCAAAGTGATCCATCCCAAATGGGAAGGGTGTGGGACAAGCTTTTAAAATTTGATGGATTCGGGACGGGTTTAGGTTCACCCTCAATATGCCCAAAACCGTCCTATTTATATACTCCCTCCGTCTCTAAATTATTGTCTTCTTTTCCTTTTTCGTCCGTCCCTAAATAATTGTCTTGTTTGAAATTTTCCTTTTTAGAACATTACTTTTACTATTTTACCCTTACTTTTTCTTCCTACTTTAATTATGGGCCACATACACATGAACATTAAAGGAAACAACACATTATTTCAATATTAATAATTAAGTCAATTGAGTTTTCTTAATCCGTGTGCCGAGTCAACCTAGACAATAATTTAGGGACGGAGGGAGTGAAATTTAAGGTTCACTCTCAATACACCCCAGGCCCGTCCTATTTATATAAAATTTAAGGTTCACTCTCAATACGCCCAAACCCGTCCTATTTATATAAAATTTAAGGTTCACCCTCAATATACCCCAAACCCGTCCTATTTATATTTGTAACCACACATGTGGTAATATTTATAAAGTACCATGTATATAATTAGTAGTGATGGGATCTTTCCAAATGCCTATTTTACGTGTCTTCCACGACAGTCCGAGTAGGCCCCAACTTACGCGAAGACCAAGACAGTTCGACCTCGAGGTATCCGAGCATATCAACCGAGGACTATGTCGAGGGCTCATGATGGAGTCCCTGACTAAAGCTTACCGCCGAGGTTACCATCCGAGCTTAACCTCGGCAGATCTCCACCAGTATCCTCGACGACCTCGGCAGATCTCCATAAGTGTCCTCGCCGAATCAATGCAAGAACCTCGACTTCCAGACTATCTATCCTCGGAATAAAGTCAACATCAAGCATTTAATGCTTACGGCGTGTCAGCGTATTCCCTGGAAGAGGCAAGACATTCCAGCTAAGAAAAGAGATTTCTTCACAACCAAGCAACAGTAGCATTTATGGCTTCTCCTCATTTCCAAGACGGAAACTTCCATTATATCCCTGCAGACTGACAGAAGAATGGGGTCTCCAATAATCACCAACTCCCTCAAGACCAAGTGACTCATTGAATACCTTCTCAACACGCCACCCCTGGCTATAAAAGGAAAGGTATTCCTTCATTAAAAACCAAGCTGCATTTACTCCCGAACAAATCAAAATACTAGAGAATCACATTTATTACTAGCATTAAACACTCCCATCTTTACTTCCTGTGCATGAACAGTAAGCATTTAACATAAAAATTGCCCATACGCTTATTGAGACACTGACTCTCACGTCGGAGGGTGCTAGTCGGGCAAACCCCCGACATCCTTGATGGTGTTTTCATTCTTACAATAGGAACTCCACTCACTCACGACGGTTTGGTCCCGACAGGAGACGCCTATTGAGAGCCGAGGCATCCTGACCAGAAGCTAGCTGTATACGTGGATCCGACGTGGTCACCAAGATCTTTTTGGCGTGATCAAGTAGACATTTGTTCTTTTAGGGTTTTCATTGTAGGGTCCCAAACTCACCTAGTTGCCATCCCTAATCGAGTTTTTAGATCATTTCATTCAAAATTAAAGTTATTTTAAGTGGTGTGTAACCTTTTTTTTTTAAACGTTGATAGTATATCAGAAATAACCTTATAATTCACACTAATAGTGTATCAAAAATATGTAAATATAGTATCCAACTAAACATTTTCTAATCATTGAATATATTCAAAAAATATTTTAAAAAATATAATTATATTCAATCCTTATACAATTCTCCTTTCTTGAGAAAAAATGTTATTTGTCTTCAATATGTCCTAAAGTCGATATTTTATTTTTAATTTTGTAAAAATTCTTCAAATATATGTCTAAAATATCTTTATTAAGTTGAAGATGAAAAAATACTTAAAAAATGCATAGAATGAAAATACATATATTGACCACTAATAGAAAATATTTATTCTGAAATAAAAATATTATAATAAACAATTTTCAATTTGCATATACTTAACTTTGGTCAAATATTAAGTCAACAAACCCTTATATTCAATAATGATAATTTTTTTTCAAAATTATTTCTAAAATATATTAATTAATATCAAAATCAAATTAAACCTGTGCGGAGCATGGGCTCAATAATCAGTAGTTCTATTAAGACAAGATTTAACTTGTTCATCCTATTATTGAAGGTCAAATATCTATTAAAAAATTATTAATGCAGTTACAATAAGTTAATTATTTTATTTAAGAGAGAGAGAGAGAGAGAGAGAGAAGTAACAAAGAGTTAACCTGAGAATATCTTTCCACATCAGTTGCTGACAAGCTGCATTCTAGAAGAGCTATTAATATTTTCTCATGACATCTTACTCCAAATGTCAAGTAAAAGCTTATAAAATACTAGTAATTGTTAAAAGCATTGTATAAAAAGAAAATGAAAAAAAAATTATATATATTAAAATTGTTAATCCAAAGTGCACATATCATCACTAATTAATTTATATAAAAGCTTTTGAAAGAAAATACAATAAACACTTGCTGATTAATCAAATATTCAAATTAAATTTCAATCTCCAATACTATCTATATCTATTCCATTTAGGACTATTTGAATATAAGAAACCTTAAAATAAATATTATTCACCAATCACGAACGAGAAATTCTAACAACCAAAGACTTTCTAAGACATACATTTTATTACATCTCCATGTTAGATCAAATCCTGCGAATCTCTTCAAGCTTGAAACTTTGACAAACTCCGTCGTCATTAAATCTTATAATTATTTGATTTTTTTAATTTTCATTTATCAAGTTCTTAATGATGACCTCTACTATCATTGTTAGTGTTGCACCTAAAACAAATGTGTACATAATAAGCAACTTGGGCAAACATGACAAGCAAGAAAATTGTTTAAAACTACTCACTCTGTTCTAAATTAAGTGTTCCTTTGTGACTTTTTAAAGTCAAAAAAAATTTCAAAATAAAATTTTGATATATATTTTTTTATTTAAAAAAAAAACTTCAAACATGTGGTTTGTATTACTTTTTGTGTATTTTCAAATGTATAAAATATTATTAGCATTAATAATAAAAATATATGTTAATATCTATCTAAAAATTGATCAAATCAATTCTAAAAAATTATTAGGAGACACTTATTTTGGAACAGAGGGAATACTATTTAAAAAAAAAAATTTAATATCTTAGAGTTGGATGTGTCACGGTGTGAGTAGTTCTAGTGTTCTAATTCTCTCACCAATCGTTGATTGCAGGATCAAATCACAAATCAATGACTCGATGCTTGTTAGCCGGAGATTTAATAACAAAGGCGGCGGGGAGGGCGTTGGAGACGTTGGAAGAGAGGAAGAGACGGAGGCGATGAATGTGAGAGAAAGAGACGCTAGTGAGTTTTAAGGGCCTTAAGAGTATTTTAGGAAGTTCGAAATAATTGCTGGTCAAAGGTCATATAAGATGTTTGGTCGGGTCATAAGGCTCTACTTGATATATACCATAAGTTATATGGTAAATACTTGTGTGAAAATATGGGTAAAATTATAATAGTACTAAATAAGCGATTCGGGTAACGGTTTGGGTAATTGGGCGGGTAATGGGCGGTTATTGCTAATACCAAAATCAAACCGTTCCCCAATTTTTTATTTCAGTTATCCCCATTACCCACCCCATATCCAGTTAAACCAGTTAATAATCGTTAACTTCGGTTCAGTTCAGTTCGGATATCCACCGTTCAGTTCGAAATTGCCCTCAGGCACTAAACGCAACCCCCTCCCACCCTCCCAAAACATAAAAATAAACAAAACAAAGAAAAACATTAAGTTAAACGAATCATTTCATGCATATCCATCAAAGAAAAAACTAATCATCATTCGGCTATGTATTTTCATGTGCATTTTTATAATTTACGCTAAATAAAATAAATAAATAATAAAAAGAAGCTCTATTCTCTAGAGTTTAGGTTTTATTGTTTAAAAGTGCATCCTTGGAAAGGCTTTTTCTTTTTCGTTATTTTGTCAGCTAAAGTTATGATTTTCTTAATTTTTGGTAAAATTGTCTGTTGATTCATTAGACCACTTATATGTGCTAACTTAGAGCCCGTCAGGTCGTCCGTTTTGGTCAAAATACAGGGATAAAATACATCTTATTTGTAAATAAAAATTTTTTTTAATGCTACGGTAGAAAAAGCAGCGTTTTCAAAATACATCTTCATTTTAAAATACTGAATTCCCAACTTTTTCCCAAAAGTCAGGTTTGAAAACGATGCCAAGAAAAAAAAAAGTTGTGTATTGAAGTGATATCTCAAATATATTTATAAGAAAAAATTTATATTTTTAAAATATTACGTTTTGTAAACACTGCACCAAATAGACTCTTAACATAATAAATAGAACCAGCCTATGCTTTGTAGGAAAACCAAAAAAGTCTAAGTTAGTAAATAAAACCAATTCAATTCTGGGGTTCAAATTCATTGAACTGAAAACTTGTTTAATCTCTAGGTAAGCAAGTAAGGATGAAATTGGCATTAATTCGGTGCCAAACAGACCATAAGAGTTAGTCATGTTAGTGCAAGGTGAACTTGGCATTAATTATTCGGTATCAAACAAATCTCTTTGTTTTGGACAAAAAAATTCACTATTTTATTTTGAAATATTTTATTTAAAAAGTATTTTAAAAAATTATGCTTACAATTTCTAAAAAAATTTCAACTTTACTCAACATGTGATATATACATCTTCATTTTGCTCAAGTATTTTTTTAAATATCATCAATTTTAATGATATTTATATATTTCTTAATTAATAATTTTTTTAAATAATCTCTTTAGTTGGAACGTAGGGATAGGGAGCATATCACTCTTGAGTCTTGACAATTAGAGTTAGACTAGTAGATTAGAAGTTAATACTTTGACTCATCTCATCTGTAATGTAATTACAAACAAAGATTTAGGAAACGAATATATATATTCATGGCAGTCTCTCTAGATTAATAACTTAGGGTTTAATCAGTTTCTCGTGAATATGGTACTCTCTCCATTCTACCCGAAGAGTTTATGTTTGAAAAGTTTAATAATTAAGGGATATATAAATAATATTACAGTTGGTCATAATTATAAAAATATTTGAGAATAGTTAAGATGTTTATGACATATATGGAGGGCAAAGTTTAAACTTCTATGAAAATTATAAGTGTAATTCTTCTAAGGGTCCGTTTGGATACATCGTTTTTTAATTCTATAAATATTCAAATTTTATGGAATTTAAATAATATAGAATTTGCTTTCAAAATCATAGCAATTTCATAGTTTGGATAATGTGTGGAATTCAATTGTAATTCTTGATTATAGTTAAAAGATTTTAATTATATATCAAATATTTAGTCTAGCCTAGTCGTAGTGGTGGTTAGTGATTTTAAATGACAAAGGTTAAAATCTTGCTAACAATAAAATTATAATCTTTTTATTTTAAAAAATAAATAGCATATAGTGGTGGCGGTTAACAGTGGCGGTGGATGCCAGAGTTGACAGCAAAGGGTGGCAGTCAGAATTGGTAGCTACCAGAGGCGGTGGTTGGAGGTGGTGGTGAAGGGGTGGCGATCGGATGTGGTGGCCGGGGTGGGCTGCTCGCTGTTGTGGCCGAAGGTGGCGGCCGAATATGGTGGCCAGCGGTAGTGGTCGGTGGCAATTGTCGAAGGTGGCTGTCGGCGGTGGTGGTGGTGAAGGAAGGGTGAGTTGTTATTACGTTAAGCAATAAAGAAAAAAAGGGAACAAAATTTTGAATTTAAATTCTTAAGTTTTAGTATAGAATTAATTTTATAGAATTGAGGCATTTAAAATTGCAATTCAATTCAATTCAAATTTAAAATTTTAAGTATATTTCCAAACGACAGAATTGGTTTTGGAGGCTTCAATTCCAATTCCAAGTAATGAAATTGAGGTATCCAAACAGACCTAAGGGTCCGTTTGGATACATCATTTTTTAATTCTATAAATATTCAAATTTCATTGAATTTAAATAGTGTCGAATTTGCTTTCAAAATCATAGCAATTTCATGGTTTGGATAATGTGTGGAATTCAATTGTAATTTTAGATTATAGGTAAAATAAGATTTCAATAAATGTCAAATATCTAGTCTAGCCTAGTGGTATTGGTGGTTAGTGATTTTAAATGGCAAATGTACAAACCTTGCTAACAACAAAATTATAAACTTTTTATATTTTAAAAAATAAATAGCATATAGTGGTGGTGGTTAACAACGGTGGTGGATGCTGGAGTTGGCAGCGGAGGGATGGCGGCCGGAATTGTTGGTGTACGACAGCGGTGGCCGGAGTTGATGGTCGGTGCAGTAGTGGTCGGTGGCGGTGGTAGGAGTGGCGGCCGGGATTGGTGGCTGCCGGAGGTGGCGGTGATGGTGGCGGCCAGCAGGGTGGTCGGAGGTTGCAGTCTGTGGTGGTGGTGGTGAAAGAAGGGTGAGTTGTTATTGTGTTAAGTAATAGAGGAAAAAAAGGCAACAAAATTTTGAATTTAAATTATTAGGTTTTAGTATAAAATTAGTTTTATGTAATTGAGGCATTTGTAATTGCAATTCAATTCTAATTCAAAATTTTAATTGTGTTCTCAAACGACGAAACTGGTTTTGGAGGCTCCAATTCCAATTTCAAATAATGAAAGTGGGGTATTCAAACGGACTCTAAGTAAATTTTTTGAGTGGAACATACCAAAATAATATAGTGAATTGTTTGTCTAAAAGTAGAGCTGTCAAAATGGTTTTAGCCCGTTGGACCAGCCCGGACCGCCACACAAAATAGGCGGGTTAGGTTGGCAAAATATGAGACCATTTATAAACGGGTCAAGGGGGCTGAGCCCACGCGGGTTGCGGGCCAAGGAGGTCCGGTCCGGGTTGGGGCGGGTTGGCCCGCCAATCTAAGGAGCAAGGGTAAAAATGAAAATTTTAAAATAAAAAAAATCTAGGCAGGACTCACATCCTGTGAGCATAAAAAGTCAATTCCTTTTTTCCTTAATACTAATCCCTTGCAAATTCAACGGCAGCTTCCATTTTTATTTAGGAAGACTTTTATTAATTTAATGATCTCTTCTGTGTATTGTATTAATTTAAAGTTTTATTTGGGAAGTTTTTCATTAATTTTTGGGCTTTATATATAATATTTATATCAAAATGTTAAATTTTTAGCTTAATAATAATTATATTAAATTTTAAATTAATATATTATTTTTTGATGGACTGACCCGTTTAACCCATAACCCGCGACGATTTAAGTTGGATTGACACATTTTAGATCCGTCTCCTTAACAGGCTAACCCGCACCACACAACAAACTAGCGGATTTATAAAATCCGCGAGCTAACCAGCACAACCGGCCCGTTTTGACAACTCTACGTGGACGGAGTATTAGATTGTAGGTGACCTTTCTATCGTACTAGTTGTTTCTAATGCCAACAACAGCCTAAATTGATTAGATTGTAGCCGATCTCAAACGAATTTTACGTTTAATCGATCCCACATCGGATCCTCTATTTTAAAATAGTGTTTTATTTCTTATTCTAACTGTTGGATGTGTGCCACATGTGCATAAAAAATTACGGGTTAATTAATGTTGTTTATTCACATGCACATGTAGCGCACATTCAACGGTTAAAATAGGAAATGAAACACTTTTTTGGAATAGAGGATCCGATCTGAATCGATCCAGTGTACATTTCACAATAAAATAGCATCAATTTTGTGAATTTACCACGCAATAATTTAATGAATTTTAAATGTGTTAAAAATTGAAATAATTCAAAAATTAATAAAAATTTCTATTAACACTCTAAACTTTAATTGCAACACTTCACAATATAATATATAAAACGCTTGGTACAAGTAAAAAGTATTAACGAAATATTGCAGATAAAATTTAAAAAAGTAATGCTTGAACAATAGAGAATATTTACAACTAACTTATCAATGTATTAATAGTTGTATTGTATAATACTACAACTAATTATAAATCAAATCTATATATATATATATATATATTCATTTGTTCTAGTATTATTTTTCAATTTGAAATGCTAAAACTATTTTTTTAATTAAAGAAAAAAAAAAAAAAACCTTAAGCCTCCAGAATAACAGTGGGATAAGACTTAAGAGGCTGAGAAAAAGGAAACAAGCTTCAGCCCTCCTTACCTGTGGGATAAGACTAGGGAAAGGGTGATAAGGTTTTGAACAGGGCCCACTTGCTGTCGTCGGTTGGAGCTTAAGGTTCGGGATTTGGGTCCCAACGCCGCAACTGAGCACATGTGCATACGTAGGCGGCTGCCAACCACCACCGCCCAAAAAGCCAGAAGTTGGTAGCGTGTGGGATACCGACGTCTCCCTCCACCTCCTCCTCCACTCTTTCTATTATTTGCCATCTATCCTCTCCCTATATTACAGTCTTGCCACCATTACCTCCTTTTGGAAAAAACAAAGCCAGATTCCTGGGTAAATGACAATTCAATAAGTCCAACCAACCTTTATTTTAGCCTTTTCCGGTTAGGTATAAAATTCCTTCTATTTGAGTTAATACTTACTACTACCATCGTTTAATCAATAATTATAATTATATATGTACGTTAAATCTCAGCGTTTCAAAACTCTAATCAAGGAGGAAATTTAAGTCATATTCTGTCGAATCTGTTTGTTAAAGTTTAGTTTGTTTACTTCCTTTTTCCCTTCTTTGGGCTCGACCGAAGTAAGCTTTTTAGCGTACAAACGAACTAAGCTTGTTATTTTTAAATTATGTTATATCTTATTATATTTTGAAAATTTTTAATACCCTTATAAAAAATCATAATTAAATAGTATATTTTAATGTCATAAAACAAATAAACGGTCATATCATTTGGCATGTAAACAAAAATATCTATATTATTTAACTAAAAATAAAAAATATTTTATATCTTGTATAAATAATTATTTTATTCTTAATATTTTATAAATGAGTGTAGCTGAGCTTTAGCAAGCCAAACATAACCAAACTTGAGTTTGACTTGCTTATATAACGAGCCTAAATATCAAGCTTAATTAAACTTGATTTGTTTGGGTTGTGAAGCTTGCTTGCAATGCTAGTTCTGTCAAACGGTCTTATAGCGGTTTACTTGTATATCATGTATGATATGATTGTTTTATTTAAACTTCACAAAAATATATATATATATATATATATATATATCAAGAAAGATTATTATTCATTTGTTTTTTTTGAAAACTTGTCTTGTTTGATGTTTAACGCTGTTTAAGAAAATATATGGAGTAAATGCATTAGCTAAATTACGTGTTTTTATATTTACCCACAACTATTTACACAAGTTTTAATTCTCATTTATTTATTAAATCTACTAAAGAATTTACTGTTTCATATGGAGGCTATATTCTTGTTTTTTTTTCTTCATAATATATACACACTCTTTATCTCTCTTCATACACTATCTTTCCCTCACAACCCTAATCCCCCCGCCTTCCAGACAAACCCGCACCCCTCCCCTCATTCCACCGTACGCACGCACACAAGAAAGAAGGAAGAAAAGGGTAATAACAACCAAACTCTCTTTCCCTATCTCTCTACTATTTTGAATCTTGTTAAAAATAACAAAAATACGTCAACAAACAAAAATATTTGGTCAAAACATCACAAAATGTTGTAGAGGCCAAACAACTCAGTCATGTTCGGTCAGTACTTACCGAACATTCCTAAAAGTGTTTGGCCCTTGTCAACTGAACAACGTGCGACCCAATAGTTTGTTGGGTGTATTTAGAATTGAAGGATCAAGAGTAGAAATGTCTTTTATTTCGATGGCATTTTTTTAATTAAGAAATAGAACATGTATTTAGAGAAATGAGATGTGTTAATAGTGTTCCGCTCAACAAATAACAAAGCTAAGGAGAGTTAAACTTTTTTAACTATAGGAGAACTTTGTGTATAATAAGATCATTATGAATTTTCAGTTACTTTGAGAGTTAATTTTTTCTTAAATGTTTTTAATTTAAAATTTTCGATGAAACTAAATGGGGTTACAAATATAATTGCAAAATTAAAGTATAGTAATAAATTGAAGTTGACAAAAACAACAATAGTACAACCTTAATAAATACAAGTTTAAAATACAATGATCAATCTGTTATTTAAGCCTTAGTAAAATACCTTACGGATCGGATCTATATGTTGAATCGGCTTTTACATTATTTCATAATTTACAGGTTCTCCAATCTTGACGCATGATCGATCTTTACCCATTATGTTCGTAACTACTAGAAAATACTTCTTTCCTCCCCAAAAATAAGTTGCATTCAACAAGTCAAACTTTTTAATAAAGTATTTTTGTTTTCTTATTTTTTTTAAATTACACTAAAAAATTTTTTTGTATAACCAATTAGATAAGTATCATATATCCGGAAAGAAAGAAAAAAAAATCGAGAAAGTATGAAGATTTGAAGCTTAATTTTTGAATTCCGACTTTTTATTAAAGATAAAGCGAAATTGAAAGTAGAACCCTTGGAGTGCTATGAAATTTGAATAAAATTGGAATATGTTGGGCTTGAATATCCTACAAACCAAGTAAAGGTTGATTATGAATGAATGCAGCTACGACTTCTTCTAGTAGTAGTAATTGTTTATGTATAGCTGTCTTGTTAGTTAAGAGGTAACCGTTGACTTGCTAATTATAAGTCAAGATATATACTCGACCCACCGTACGTCAAGATGGGTAGCTAACCGGCCACCTGTATTCATTCAATATGCATATATGGTTCTGTTAAGCTACACGAGGCCATGCATGGCCAGCAACACCATTTATTTATTTTCTTAATTTCTTGACCATCTCTTTCTTCTTGATTCATCATATCCACGATTCTTGCTTGTATTCAATTCGCATAAATGAAAAAACATTAAACTTTATATCAAGAGGACGATTGACCTTATCAAAGTATTAAGTTGTAGATATATACTTTTCTTCTTCTTCTTCTCTTTTTTTTTTTTCCTTTGAAATATGTAGTTGTAGATTACTATATAATGGAGGAAGAAATATGCTTGTGAGGGTTAATTAACTCATGACTTGATTATGTATTAATTTATGTTAGGGTACGTATGAGTGGTGCAAATAGTGGGATTAAAGTCGATTCACTCATGCACGTGTTGATGGTGGTATGTGTATGACTTACATCAACGAATCTCGATATCTAACTTCTGAACTTCAAAACAAGAATCAAGTATGGGATTCAGATTAATAAAGGTTAAGGTAAGGTACTAGGCACGTTTGGGGGTGGCTCCTTGTAGGTATTAGGTACGTGTCCTCCTAGCTACTTAATCGCTGAGTCACCGTGATTTTCCATCTCACATTCTCATGGGGGTTTCATCCTCTTGTGGGGGTGGCTCCTTGTAGGTACTAGGCACGTATCCTCCTAGCTACTTAATCGCTGAGTCACCGTGATTTTCCCTCTCACATTCTCATGGGGCTGGGGTGTGGGGGCTCTCGGTGGGAGAGATTTCCCCTTTTGGAACACGGGTGGAGACTTTAATGAAAACTTGGGGAAATTCAAAAGAGCGGGGGGAGGGGAGGGGAGAGTAGTTGTGTGCAGGGGTGATCACGGTCTGGTTTGATCCATTTTTGGCCAAAAAAATAGAGAATCAGAACCAGAACAATACTCCAGTTCAGTACCAAATCAAGATGTATGAGAATTAATACTTTAGTCTGGTTCTAATTGGTTCAGTCCTGCACATTTTTCAGTTCTGAGGAAATAATCTCTTTTTTTTATTTTTTAAGCTGACAAACAGATAATAAGATCTAATATTTCATGCAATAATTAAAATGCATTCAATAATGATAAAACGTTGAAAATACAAATAAGATCACAAAAGAAAAAAAAGGAAGATAGTACATTGATTATTCAACAATTAAAAAAGTTTGAGTCATATATTACAATCTAGTTCATGCACTATAAATTAAAATAAGAAAAAAATAGGTTCGACAACATCAAGTCTGTGTTTGTGTGTAAACGACAAAGAGAAATATCACTAAGTATTATTATATACCTATGGTTTGGGCTAGGGTTAGAAAATAGCTGTTATATGTTTTAAATATTAATTTATTAATATATATAGATTATATAATTATGTTATATATGTAATATACATTGATCCGGTCCAGTTCAGTTCAGAACCAATCTATAATTTTTAAAATCAGGACCAAAACAAATTATCATTTTACTAAAAATCAGAACTAGAATAAAATCAAAAGTATTAGTTTTGTCCGATTTTAAAAAAGAAATCTGCTCACCCATAGTTGTGTGTATGTGCTCTAGCCTTCTATGATTTGTGATAGAGAGAAAAGGAGGGTACCCATTGTCTTTTTCCCATAATCTCTTAGCTTCATTACCATAGTTTGGGGTCTAGGTGATAAATGTATGTAGCTTGGGGTTTTTTTTGGAAATATATCATATTCCATATATATATATATATATATATATATATATATATATATAAAGGTTGGATAGTGCAGAGACCTTATACCAACCTTTATTATTATTATTACTAGTTATAGAGCCCGTGCAATGCACGGGTGCAATTTAATTTTTGTGTTCAATTGATACATTTTAAAAATATTTTTGAAAAAAATTATCATTATTGAATATATAAGTTTGTTTACTTCATGTCTGACAAAAGTTAAGTGTTGTCAATATATGTAAATTGGTAGTTGTTTATTATAATATTTTCGTTTCAAAATAAGTATTTTTTTATTTATGGTCAATACATATATTTTTGTTTCTATACATTTTTAAAATTTTTTAGTACCCTTTAATGATATCATATTATTGGGTTTTTTTTATCTCTTTTTTTCATCTTGCACTTAGTAAAGATATTTTAGACAAATATTTGAAAAAATTTACAAAATTAAAAATAAAATATTTACTTTGGGACATATTGAAGAAATATAACATTTTTCTGAACAAATGAGAATTGTTTAAGAATTGAATATAATTATATTATTGAAATAATTTTTGGAGATCATTCAATGATTAAAAAATGTTTAATTGGATACTATATATATTTACATATTTTTTATACACTATCAGTTTGAAAAAGAAATTTACACAAATATCAATAAAACATAAGCATCAATTTTGAATAAATAATTTAAAGTTTTGTTAATATGGATCACATATTATATACATTATTTTAGGACGTTTTAAATAAAAATATGAGACTCAATTTGACATGGAGAGAGTATCATATATAAAAATAAAATCTAGTTGGTTTATATTATAAAATAATTTATAGAATAATATAATATGTTTTTAAAATCTTTACATATAATATAATTGGTTGAGTTGGTTTAAGGTATATAATCATATTTAAAAGGGTGTTGGTTCAAATCTCAATGACAACATTATTTTATTTCCTAAAGTCCTTCTCCTATTAGTATTACCTAATAGTAATACATATTATAAAACCTATTATTATTAGGTATTGTTATTAGCTAATGACTTAGAAATGAAAAGTCATTTCACTCCAAAGGTCATGCTTACTTGGAGGCTTGAGAATCAAAAGAACAAAAAGTTGGATGAGGTGGCACACTTAGAGGCATCCTCACCAACTTTAAATATATATATATATATATATATATATATTTATTTAAGGCCTCGTAGCCTTATTATTATTATTTTAGATCTTACATCAACCTTTATTATTACTCCCTCCGTTTCACTCAAGGAGTCAACGTTTGAAAATTTTAATTATTAAGTGATATATTAGTATCATTGGAGTTGGTTATAATTACAAAAATACTTAATCACAACCAAGATGATTACAACACAAGTAGAGGGTAAAGATGAAAAATTATAAAAATTGTAAGTATAATTTTTTAAAGGTTGACTCTTAAAGTGAAACATCTAAAAATAGTATAGTAAACTCTTTGCCTGAAACGGAGAGAGTATTATTTAAGGCCTTGAAAGACTACAATTATATGATGCCTTTGGTGTGACCCTTATTATTATTATTATTATTTAATACCTTGAAAGGCTACAATTAAATGATATCTTTGGTGTGATTAGAATAAATTGTGTCTTACATTATTATTATGTATCCCTTAATTATTATATTTTTTAAACATAGACTTTTTAGGTAATTATGTGGGACTTGAACACTTGACCAGACCTCTATGTTAAGAAAAGAGAGGGAGTATTAATCATGTGAGACTTGAACACTCAACTTGATCTCTCCGTTAAGAGAAGTGAGCAATACTAACTGATATTTCTGGTGAGGCTTTGAACATTTGACCTCTCCGCTAAGAGTAGTTACTATACGTACCTGCAGGGTGTCTATGATGAGATTTAAACACCCAACCTCTCTGTTAAGAGAAATGAGCGATACCAATTGAGCTAAAACTCGTTGGTTATTCCAAATAGATTTAGAAACAATAAAAATAAATGGGAATAAATCCCTCCAAACAAGTAAACAAGGGGACTAAATATTCTCAATCCATATATATATATATATATATATATATATATATATATATAGTAGCACAACTTTGTATGGATTGTGGGTATATAAGTAGAGTCAAGAGTAACAACTCTCATAGTCATGGATAGGATAAGCCACAGAACCCTTGAATATGGATGATTGTGAGGAAAAGAATCCATGGGTGTGGGTACAAGAAATGGAACAAGAACCCAAAAACAAAAAAACAGTGGCCCTTCGATCACTCACTATATACTACTACAATACTACAAAGTGAAGAAGAAAAAAGAAATGGACAAGGCAAGGCTAGAAGAAAGAAAATGGGTCACTTTTCAACATTCACTCATTGTTTATGTTTTTTTCAAATGTGTTAGGTAGACACATAAGAAGCTTCCATAAGATATTTTTTTTCTTTTATTCCCCTCCCCTCCTCCCTCGATCACTTTCAAACTAAAATTGTTTAACAAGGCTTAATATGTTAAGTAGTATAAGTTCCCCTCTCTCCCCCAACCAATTACTACTCGTAATTAATGTTACAGATCCCAACATTTTATCTCCACAACCTGGTACATGTTGTTTATAAAGTTACTCTCTTCATTCCTAAATTATCTTTATTTATTATTTTTTTTTTGAAACACAATGTTTTTCAAATATAATTTTAATAAATATTTTTTTATTTTTATTAAAATTATAAAATATGTAATTCGTACAAATTACGTATTTTATAATTTTTTAAAAAATATTTTTTAAATTTATATTTAAGAAATATTTTGTTTAACTAAAAAAGATTAGATAAGACGATAATTTATAGTTCAACTCCCACCAACATCACATGCATGACTAAATCATGGGCCCATAGGTCTCCATCTGGATCCAATCCTCAGCCTGATTGACCCCAACCTCAATTATTTATCAATATGCTTCTTAACCCAGTGTAAAACCAACCTTCTTTCGACAGCACCCTCACAATATTTATATTATTATATATAGGATCTAAGGTTATGTCATTAGTAACTTAAGAAATGATTAAAAATTTATACTGAGTATGATGTTTCTTTTTATTTAAACATGATATCTTTTTGTTTCGATTTTTCGAGCTATTTTTATTAATTTTTGGAATGAATGGTATTATCATCCTATAGGGAGTAATAAATATATAGAGTAAATAAAATCACTCTTACTTTAGAGTTGGAGCAATAATTATTTTTATTTTATGTTATTGTACAACAACGAAAGTAAACAAACAATCAATTGAGCAAACAAACAATTGAAAATTTAAAAGAGGAGAGAAAATTTGGAATTTTTTATCTTCTAAAGTCTAAATGATCGCCAAGGTGGAGATTGTTAGAATAGGATGACTCGATTCTAGACAAAGGGTCAATTCGATCCCCAAAAGTGGTGCGACCGCGTCAAGTATAGAAAGCTCCACATGAATCTGCACACTCGCACGAACATTAAAGTCTTCCTCGCTTACCGTGCGACTACCCCCAGCACCCTATGTGACCTACGCTCCACTTGTTCCGCTTCAAAGAATTGAATATTTGCTTAGAATCGAGTCATTCATTCTAACAAATACAAATCCCAGAAAATTGAAAGACTATCATTGTAAATATGAACACCACCGATGCCTCCATAAATCTTCCTTCATTTGGACACTCTTTAATTATTTGCCTTTTTAATGTTTGACTCATAAATCAACAAATTATTTGTATTTAATTATCCACAACGAGCATGAGTTTAACGGATCTTACGCTTGGTAAATGGAAGAGAAAAAAAAAAGGACAATCTACTTTGTAAGCCCCACATTCGAAAGTACAAGAATTGTTCTACCAAATGACAATTTTAATTAGGTTATGTTTAGTTACTTAATATTATGTTTTGAAATTAGAATTAGATAAACAATTTGAGCTTTACGAAATTCAAATGTCTTTCAATTTCAATTCCAAGCTATGATATTTTGAATAGATGAAAATAGAAACCAAGATAGGATTTATATATGAGATCGATGGCAGGAGTGCAATTGAACAAATTATAGTTGATTATATATCAAACTTTAAAATTGACGAGTTCTAAACTATGGTTTAGCTTAACTTTAATGTGTTTAAATGACAACTCTTTAAACTCAAACCAAGCACGCAAGAATTGCACCAAAATAATTAACGATTCGATAACAAACCAAGCACGCAAGCGCACCAAAATAATGATAACGATTCAGATAACAACCTAATTGTAGTACGTACGCCTTGGTCGTTTCATCATTCAAGAAAGCTAAATATGGAATAAAACCCTTTTTATTTCAAGACTTGTAAAGGACACATAAATAGGAAGAAAATATGTGAAAACAACAAAATCTAGTTAGCGATTTCAATTGTTTTTCTAAAAGTGTTTTGGTTGGTTGGTTAGCTCAATGGGCCACTATAATAATTGTTAGGTTGGTAGAGATCTAGAAGGAGATTGGTACTAGAGACAGTTGTTAGTGCCCTTCACCCATTTTTTTTTTTAATATATATATATATATATATGTATATATTATTTATTTAAATAATATTATTATTTATAATATGTTTTGCTTTTTAATAATCAGTAGGAGGAGATAGGTTACCCACCTCCTCTTCTTCTTCTTCTTCTTCTTCTTCAACTTCTTCTTCTTTTTCTCTCATCCTCTCGTAGCTTATCCAATTCCCCTCCTTCCCATTCCCATTCCCATATGCAAAACCAGAAGACAAAACTCAAAAAAGAATCTAAATTTAGTAAAGGAAAAGTAATGAACAGAAAATTAATGATCTAATTGAAAGACTTGGTGTCACATGAATCAACATATATGCATACATGAAAAATTAAGTTCATCCAAAAGTAAGAGGAAAATCGTTTACCTCAACAACAAATTAATGTGATCGTCGGTCGGTCGATTGAGGACCGGTAATATTCTCTATGCATGTCACTTAATCTTCTTATACTAAATTAACATTTGTCAAAGATAAATATATATAGTAAAACGAAAGACAGGCTGCTAAAATATTACGTACGTCGGTTGTGAATATATTGATCAGGTGAATTGTCAAATTTGGAGGAAAGATTAACTTAAGAATTAAGCCACCATGTTCAATATTGCACATGTTAAGTACATGTATTATCTGTATCATAGCAATATAATGAGCACAGTATGTATGTATGTATATTATAAAAACAAGGGATAGATAACTTGTAGAAAATGGCATCAATTCTTTTCTTTTCTTAAAAATGGTTAGCATATAATAATATATATATGTAACAACTAAAGATGACTTGCAGAAAATGGCATCAGTTCTTTTCTAAAGAAGAAATTAGGTGGGCACATGACACACACACACACACACATTTGGAGTTGAATGCTGGATACTAATCCTCTCTCTCTCTCTCTCTCTCTCTCTCTCTCTCTCTCTGTTACTTTATCCCTATCAGCAGCAACATTCTGTAACAACCCATAACAAGAGTACAAAACTCTTTTCAAGATCTGGTAGCGATCTGACATATGCAAACTTTCTTCCTCACACTCAATGACACAAATTTAAAATTTTGAAAATTCTTAAAAAATCATACTTACCATTTTTGGTTAGAAGAACCTCTCACAAGTCACTATAGTAACAAAAATAAAAATGAATCCTAGTAGCACTCAAAAATTTAACTGCAACACTTCATAGATAAAATTTGGTAAAAAAAACACCACCGTTCTTTAATACCAAACTATCAATTCAATTAGTTGAACTAATTGTTGGTGCGTATTCAATCAATCCATCCATTCGTGGCGTGTGGCTCGCGCTTCTAGTTATAATCTTACATGGTCTATCTAGTTCAAGCCTGATTAAAGAGAATAAAGGACAATGGTTATAATTATTAAGGTTGTTTTTTATGACAACTAACTAACGTAAAAACTTTATCAAATCCTAATACGAATGTTATTCTTAAGGATCAATAACTCCATACATATATTGAAGGGGAAATTTCAGAATGAATAACCAAAAGGTTATCTGTACCTGGTACTATATATATATATATATATATATATATATATATATATATATATGAACTAATCATAATTTTACAAACAAAGGGGAGAAAATTTAGAAAGATGTTCTTTTCAAAACTAATACAACTCTCTTTCCCCCTTCCTTCCCCAAATTGATATAGTTTGATATTAATACATAATCAACATTAAAAAGGAACCCAAAAAAATTAAAAAGAAAAAAAATTTAACACCAATTTCAAATCTCATTTCATCTCCAAGCTTCTGTAGTCCAAAACACCACTTTTCAAACCTAGGAAATCATAACCAGTGCTGCTACTGCTTGTACCATGGGTACTACTACAATTGCACTCCTTGCTATTTTGAATCCCCAAGCTGCATGCAAAACAAAGGGACCCACTATTCCTCCCACCAGTCTTCAATGGCTGATCAGGCTGGTAGTTGTGGGGTGGGCTGATTCTTAACTCCAAGTTCAAATCAGGACACCTTTCTCTAACTACTATTGGGTTCATAATCTTTTCATCTTTGCTCAAATTAATTAACCCATGATCATGACTGCTAGTTGTACTGCTGCTCATCTTTTCTTCTTCTTTCACATGGATTGTTGTTGTTGTATTTGCTGCTGCAGTTGTTGTACTGTTGGCAAAAGATATGGTTGTGACATCTTGTGATGATGGCTGTTGCTGCTGGTTGTTGTGATCGTTCATCGGCCGGTGAGTCGCCGGATCAATTCCCCTATTTAGCAGCTTCCTTCTTATATGTGTGTTCCAGTAATTCTTTATCTCATTATCCGTTCGCCCGGGCAATCTTCCAGCAATCAGAGACCATCTGTAAAAATTAATCCAAGGACGCCCGTCAGGTGTTTGATAAAATGTCTGAACCAAAATTTTATAAAATGGTACAACCCAGAAAAACCATCGAGTATTTTAGATTTCATGTGGAAACCCATCGAGTACTTTAGATTTTGTGTGAAAACCCATTTGCTATTATGAACTAAAAGTAACAAAATATTGATGGAAATGAGTTGGGTATATATGAATTTGAGAACATACTTGTTACCAAGAAGGCTATGGAGTTTGATGATGAGCTCATCTTCTTCTTCAGTGAAGTTGCCCCGTTTAAGGTCAGGCCTTAAGTAATTAATCCACCGGAGCCGGCAACTCTTGCCGCAACGCAAAAGCCCGGCAGCCTTAGGGAGTGAACGCCAGCAGCCTTCACCGTGAGCTCTAATATAAGCAATAAGACGATCATCTTCTTCTTTAGTCCAAGCACCTTTATTTGTGTGTGCTTTTTCACAGCAAGGAGACCTACCCATTTCTTGAAATTCAACACTCTTGCAAAAGAGACTATTGACTACGGTATTTAGATAAAAATTCTCTAATTTGTTTGCCCTTTTTTTCTTGATTTTGGGGAGAGGATGTGAGAGATGGAGATGGGTTAAGGCTGGTTGTTCTCATGGCAAGGCCGGCCGTTTTGAGAACTTGAGGTTGGTTTTTATAAGCTTTTGACTATATAAAAAGGAGGAGAGAGAAAGTGAAGAGAGAGAAAGTGAGGGAGAGAAGAGAAGAGAAGAGAGAGGTGACCCTAATTGCTTCTAGATGTGAGTTGGTGAGATAGGTTTGAGGGGAGTAGCTGGTGGGCTGTGGTATGATGATATTAGGGGATCATTATTATAAACAAGTGAATATAATAAGGTTAGGAAGATGGGAGGGGGAGGGGATAGTAAATATGGGGTAACCTTCAGGTAGGTGTAAAGTAAGGTCTATATTAAAGTAAGGTTTGTAGGAAAGACAAGGTGTGATTTTCTCTCTCTCTCTTTCTTTTTTTTTTTTTTATAAGTTTGAACAAGCTTTTTAGTTTATATATAATTAGATGAATAGATTAATTAGTTAGCTCAAACTCTCAAAATCTTCCCAACCTAATAGACAAATATGCACTAAATTATATTTGGTACCCATATATTTTAGTATGATGTTGGTGGAACTAACATCCCTTATTTTGAGTCTTTGGTGAGCTCTTTTTTGTCATCCTTTTGTCTTTTTTCTTTTTTTTATCCTTCGTGACGATGAACTTATCTCAATTACTTATCTTTCGGTTCTTTATTACAACTTATATGCGTTAGATGTAAATTCAATCGGGCAATGTAGACACAATGAAAAGATATTTAGCGATTGCACTCCTACAACACCAAAATTTCATTAGATGCGGTGGTGCTGCATAACTATTGAGATTGCATGGAACACCATGCACACAAAACTAGTTCAAAGTATGTCATGATATTATTAGACATTAGGAGTATGGACATGGTTCAAGTTGAGGTCTAATGGAGCACTGAACCTGTACTATAATTAAGTTTTTCACATCTTAAACTCAAATTCCATTAAAGGAGAGAAAACAAGGATTGTAAAAGCTTTGAGGCAATTTCATGTTGTACAAAAGAGTACTAAAGATATGGGGGTAATGATGAAAATTGAAGAAAAAAACTTGTTATTTGCTAAGTTTAGTTGTTGTGGGGGGGAATATTATTGAAAAGAAATGAGCTAGTGGGTTTGGCTATTCTTGTGCATGTATGCATAGAGAGGGCAGTTGCTCTTCTTTATTCTATTTGGTGATCTATCAAATATGCAAATCATGAGGGAGTGTGTGTTTTGAGTGTAAGTATGTGTTTCTAGAAGAGTAGGAAGTTGGGTTCAAGGTAGAAAAGATCATAGAAGATTGAAAAATAAAGGGAAAAAAAAAAAAATTTGAGTGTGGTTGTGGTTGTGGTTGTTTGTGGGCTTTGGTTCACCTTCCACTTCTCTTTTTTAGCTCCCCAACCTTGTGGTGCAAGTTTAGGCACAAAGTAGGGTTAGGGATGGGGAGGTTGATTCACCTTTTTGTTGTTATACTTATATCCCTTCTCTCTCTCTCTCCCCTCCCTCCCAATTTGCACATCATTTGTTACCCACCACCACACATGACCTCTCTCTCTCTCTCTCTCTCTCTCTCTCTCTCTCTCTCTCTCTCTCTCTCTCTCTCTCTCTATCTTACCAAGTTGATGAGAAGAGGAAACGATCATGAATCATGGGTACAAGTTGTTTTCAAGAGAGAGAGAGAGAGAGAGAGGAGAGATGTCCACTTGTGTAATTTCATTTGTGGGTGTTACCTACCTATTCACCTTTTGGGACTGTCATGCCACCATTGATGTTGAAGTTGAAATCTGGCACGGTTTGTGATTTTATTCCACACGTACTTTTAATCTTATCTTTATCCGTAATAATAATAATACTAATAATCCAATACTCAATTCTCTGTAAATAGCCAATAATTCAACTAATTCTACTTGCTTCCCACTTGTAATTACAACTAGTCTTAAACTCAAATATAGAAACATGATTGAGCTAGTTTAGCCTGCCTCGCAATATGAAACGTCGTTAAATTCTTGAAACTGATCATAAGATTTTGTAATAAACTCGAAGCTAGTTAGTTAATTTCACAAACACTTTTTTGAACCCCCCTTAACATTAATCTTAACATCTTGTATTGGATAGTGAGTAAAAAAAACAATATTGTAATAAATACTTGTATTCAATTGAGTTGTGTCAATAATTCAACTAAATTAATTGGAAGATATCCGTACACTGTTCAAAAATGGACAGAAATTCAGATAAACAAAAAGAGTACCCAAAAAAATAATAATAATAATTGTAAATATAAGAAAAGAATTAGTTAAAAAGAAGATACATATAGCTAACATGTCTAACTCCATGCATTTATTGTTTGTGTCCATTACTTCTCTCTCTCTCTCTCTCTCTCTCTCTCTCTCTCTCTCTCTCTCTCCTGTTTCAATCGGTTAGGTAGCCATAAGAGCAGTAGTTGATATTATACAGTCTCTATCCCAAACAAAGTCATAAAACCCATAAGTAGTGGGAAAAGAAAAAGAATGAATAATTTCAAGAAAGAAAAAAGAAAACCATAAAGGGAAAACGAAAAGAGAGTATTTTCAAGAAAAATTAATATCGATAAGTTTCCAGGAAGTAATTCTTAATGTATAGGCTGAGCTCGTGGGTGTGTTTATTAAACATGTTCGAGAAGATAGATTAAGTTAAGGTGCATGTAAATTGAGTCGAACAAAACCAACTACCTGATCGAACAAACCAAGTAAATGGAAACTCAAAAATAATATCATAAAATCAGTTGAGAAAGTATGGTTGATGGGGTAGGCAATAATAATAAGAGTAACGCTATGCGTACCTAAAAAATATCAAATTTTTTGCGTTAAATGATGTGTCGGTGATGTGATAAAAAATAAAATTAAAAATTATAATTAATGCATCACATCAACTGCACACATCCGACACAAAAAATTTTATACTCATAGATTACTCAAATAATAATGTAAAAGAGAGAAAGGTGAGAGCCAACTAAGAAGCACGTGGATGTCATGTGCTTAGGTATTCAAAAGAACAAGACTCGTGGAGGGGCTGTCCTTAACACACACCACAACCCCTTTACCTACCTCTTTGGTTCTGTGTTTTCTCTCCCCATCCCCATGTGACCCTCCTTCAACCTTTGTGTTAATTGGAGGGGTCTTACCCATACATTAGCTGACCCACTTACATGGTTGGATAAAGCTTCTTCATTTTTATATTTCTTTTTTCTTTTTAATCTTCCTTAAAATTATTACTCCAGTACTATATGGTACTCAGTTTTTAGTATTTTGACAAAGACTCCCAACTTTATTAGGATAACCCTTTTTCCCTCCCTTAAAACATTTCCTGGTCTTATGACTATTGATTCTTTTAACATCTAGAACTAGGGTTTGGCAATTCAATTGCCTCTCGGTCTCTCGTCGAGAGCCCCTCAAGCATCCTACATCGTAGCTCTTCACAAGGTATATCATTCATTATTTCCAACAATCCTCGGAGGCCCCTGGCTTTTAACGATGCATATCACACTTCTAACTACCCTCGAGAGGCTAATGCGAATCATGACAGAGGGACACAGCCCACCAACTATACAAAACGTTCGCCTTTAAAAACAGTAAAATTGGATAGCTTTATCGAACCTAATTGACTCTTGATATTATTATGCTCAAACTCAACCTTAATTTACTAAACAAACAAACTTCTCCATAGAGTTGAGTGAAAAGGGAAATAATAAAACTTGGAAGCCCCAAACACAAACTTCCAAACTAGGAAAGACAGTTTGGGTTCGTCCAGGAGGTTAGGTAAGATGGAAGAAGTTGGCAGCTTCAATTATTTAGCACATGGGACAATCGGGAAAAGCTAACCAAATCCATTTAAAATAATTACTAGGTTGGGCTCAATCTGTGGAAACCCTTACCAAATTAGAGACAAGAATCCATTATCTACGGCCCTTTTTTTATTTGTAAATCTTACTCAACTTCAAATGGATTGGACTACGAAGAATTACTGAGTAAGTGAAGGGAGCATTCACACCATAAAGAAACTCTCCCATGAAAGTCAGATCAAAGTGAGACATATTAGTTGTATATTTCAACAGATTTTCACCTGTAGTGTGTGCAATTATTACAAATGCAAGTCAAATAGGAAGCAATTCTTTGTAACGCTTCATAGCCATAATTGATTTGACTCGATAAATGGGAGTTTTAACCTATAATACTCGGTTTACTTCATCTTTTTCCGGACTTCGTATACATAACTGAGTACCACGACAGCAGTGGCAATGGCAACCCCAAATGCGCTCTGTGCCAAGACAATGCTGTCCTTCACTTTGACCTTCGAGGAACTAGGGGTGAACCCCAATTCAGAAAGTTTCTTGTGTGATGCAGCATAATCTTTAAAGAATGCATCCTCGTCCTACAAAAACGCCAACACTCAAGCGTAACATGGTAGGTATTTATAATTAGTAAAGAAGGTTGATATATAAGTACCAGACAAACTGCTTGTGCACCCTATGAAATTGCCAATAATCAAAGCATAACATGGGCAGAATAAATATATAAACAACACTTACTCTCTGAGAACATTTTTGTAATTTAGGGAGAGGATCAAATCTATGTTAAAAGACCCACTTAATCACCCACACCATTCTTATGACTACCTCCATGAATGGTGCAATAGTACCCCCACAATGGCATTTGAACAATAACAAACAAAATTCCTCCATGATTCCCAAACACGTTTAATACCTCCATTAATGGTGCTATAGTACCCCCACAATGGCATTTGAACAACAGCAAACAAAATTCCTCCATGATTCCCAAGCACATTCAATACGCAATACAATACATTCAAGCAGAGTACAAAGCATGAAGCCAAATTGAACTCCACCTTATAAATCACTAGATAGATATATGTCAAAGGCAATAACCATTCCACGAATTGCCAGAATAGTGCCATTCAAAAGCATATGACGTTGGGTGAAATTGGGAAGGAGTATGTCTGCAGATTGGGGGAGAAGAGCTGCGTTGTGTTTTAATGGCGAGGAAGAGTTAGCAAACCCAAAATCCAAAACGTTGAATCCCACCATTCCAAAAGAATTTTCAAATCTCAAATCTCAATTTGTCCCAATGTATGGTTGTCGGATCAGTGGGTTTGAAGCTTGTCGGTGGGCAACGGAAGGTTTGGGAAGAACGAGCAACAGGGGGAGATATTGGTCATGTGGACTCATTTATTGTGATTTTGCTGAAAGATCAAAAGAGACTTTAATAAATCTTTTTAAGGACAAATTGTTAGGGGTAATTTTGGTAAACTGAAATTAGAGGAGATGGTTAACCTCCAACAATATATAACCCTAAACTCTCAACTGCCCTACCCAAGGATAGCTTTTAAAGAGCCACCCGAACCAGCAGAAATTAGTAAACAGCCCTAACAAGGGTAAACTGGGTAATCACTGAACATCCAAATTTGGTGGGTGAGGGGTGGGGGTTGAATATCACCCATGTTTTGTTTGCGGGCCGTGAGGATGACATGTGAGAGAATGGAATTAATACAGGGTGACTAACAACAGGTGAAACTTTGGCTTCCTCTGGGGTGGAAAAATTTGAAGGGGATAAAAAGGTGAAGCAAGCCAATGAGCACGGACCAACAGTCCAGAAATGGTCCCAACAGTCCAAGCCTAATAATGGAAGGGTCTAGCGTAAAATCTCCCAACCAAACTTTTTGTTGTTCATAAACATATCCATTAAAACATCAGTTCCCCCACTTAAGGGTGCACACATTTGGAACTGAATAAACTAACATTTCATACTTCTGCAGAAATTGTCATTTTAAAAATAAAAAAATAATTCTAAGTCAAGTACTGCGTTCCAGCATTCTCTTTAAAACTTTGAGGTATCTCGGCATTCAAGCAATGACGTAATTTGAAACTGGGACCAGCCTAGAAATTACAGATTAATTCTAATACAACTACAAAGGTACTCAGGTTAGATCCAATCCCGTGTTTTTTGGGTAGGTGAGAAAGTGGAAGTCGGATTTTCGCTACACTTAGACTTAACCAAAGTGAAAATGCCCGTAAAATAGAGACTTTTTACTAGGCTGAGAATCTCACATTTCAGATGGAGATTGCTGCAGTTAATAATATTTCTGAAGACTAATTTTAAATGGTAAGCCAACTACAGAAACAATTTATTGTATATTAAGTAATGAAGATGCTGACAGGAATCCCCAAGGTATGGAAATGTTAGAAGTGTAAATGATGACAAGGTAAAATGTGTGCTAATTACCTTCGCATATAGTTCTACATAAGGACGGAACTTGGGATCATCCAACAGCGCTGTGTCTGTTGGAAGTTTCAAAAGTCCTTCTGATTCCCCATTCAGCAGCTCCCTGGTTCCAAGAAAAAAAAATATTAGAATGAATTAAAAGAACTCAAAACTCATGTGTTCCTTGCTAAGGCAAAAAGGTGACGAGTAAAAAAGAACAAGGCAAATCGTCGAGCAGTCCTACACAAAGTATGAATTATCAAACTTCAGTGGTTCCCTAGTCCATGGCCCATCAAAGCCAGATCTATCAGCATGCGCCTTACCCTGAAATAAGAAAAAAATGCGCAAACTACATAATGTGGGCTAAAGAAATCCATAACAGGAGAATATTTCAAGAACTAATTACTTGTACTTGACAGTGAGGCTTTTGGATTTGCTCCAAGTAAATTATATAATAAGAAAGTACCATTCAAACAATATTTATGCAGATTACCAGTGTATGTCCCCCTGATAGTGCCACAATATCCTTGTCAGATAAACCCATTCGATAGAATATGTCCCTCAAATGTGGCGCACCTACAATCAATAATACCGCAAAACAAATGCAAATTTCAACTTCAATTCAACGTGCTGTGAATCTGTTCAATCTTTTGACAGAAATAGACAACAAAAGTTCTCATCCCAAAGTTATGTGCTTCTTCGCAGAAACAGGAAAGATCGTGATAAAATAATTTGAATGAAAACTATACATGCCATGAGTTCAGAGTGAAGAAACAAAAGATCTGCTGTAAACAAAGTTTCTAATCCCTAGCTCATCTTCCAAGCTCAGAATGTCATCCATTAGAAAGTTCTTTGCAGGGATGGAATGAAAGCGGATAGCCTCAATCAGATGCCACTCCCCCTCCCCCGAACCTGAGGAACCCACTTCCCTGATAGATAACTATGCTATTTTGTTACTCCCTACGTCCCCTACTTGAAAAGTCAAAGGTTTAAATATTGTACTTCGTTGCAAACTAAAATTATGTCTTAATTTGTATGACATGTAAGAAAAATATCATTTATTCAAGGAAAATATTATTAAACATACTGGAAATGTGTAGCTTATACTTTAGAAATGGGACTCTTTTTGTGGGAAGAACTAATAAGGAAAGTAGGACCCCATTTTTTGGTACGGAGGTGTATTACGAAGTAAGCTCCTCCATAATAGTAGCAACAACTGAAGTCATCTTAATCATGAAACATAATTCATAATCATCATACAAATGCCAATAATGTCATGAGTTCACAAAATGAGCACAAAGTTTTGAACAGAAATCTTTATTGGCAACTTTTGCTCGGTTTTATAGTCTGCACATGCTGCCCACTAAATGATGGGACCTAAGTCTCTCGCCAATCAACAATTGCCATCAGAATTTTGCGTCCGAAATTTTGTGCCCATTTTGTAGGTCCTACCATTATATACATATGCAATAGGGCAAATAGGTATGTAGTTAACACTGTTATATCTTTCTGAATTTAATCTGAACGGTCACTAATTCTCAGTTTATTTTGAGTAACAACTAACAAGGATTCCGACCAGACCTCAATCTAAACTTTTAACCAGAGCATCAACGGAGGATTCCTGATCAAGCCCCTAGAATCAAAATTTTAAGCAAAGCAACCACATAGAAAACTTTACCATCTTGTCACTGGGAACAAGAAAACCTTGAATCAAACTGCAAGCCACAAAACTCCCTCATGTATTCTTATTGCTTCTTTGGCAGGTATAAGATTGTCTGCCAGTTGATAGAACTATTAATAAGCTACCCAAGCTAATGATTTGTCATTCCTCTCAAGCAACATAAAACCCAACAATGGCATTCTACCAACAAAGCCCAAACTCGTCATATACAAGAGCCCAGTTACTCTAAATGCTTCAACAATATCTGTTGAAATAATTTCATATTCTAATTCTATAGATTTTATTTGGAAAAAACACAATAGGATCTTAACGCAAAATGTCCAACAGTTGGCCCGTTTAATAAGGTTTACAATCACCAGCTGCAGTTCAAGTCTCTTCTGGAACGGGAGAAACTTAGGAACCAGACAGACTACTCCTATTACGCAGCATCCATTGGTACTTGTGAAAAGAAATTAAAAGAGATCCACCCGCTGAAACTAAATCCACCTTTCGTAAGTTTGGGTCCTGTTCACTTGTTCAGTAAGGAGAGGGATGTGAGACCTGAATGGATTTAGGGCTGAGAAACAAGAAAGGCTACTCCTATTATGTAATATCCGTTGGTACACATAAAAAGAAATAAGATGAGAATCCGCCGGCGCCGAACTAAGATGGCATTGGGTAATTTCTCCATTTAAAGTCAGTAAAAGAAACGTGGTTCTGTTCCTAAATGTTTCTTCATCTAGAAAACTTAAACTTGTTTAGCAATCATTTCTCTTTCGATTTTTTAGAAAGTACGTTAGTGTAAATGATAATTTTACAAAAAAGTGATGAGGATGTGAAGTACTAAAAGTTGAAGGGAAATCATGCTCTTCGGTTTATCTTATTTCCGTGACAATCATCAAGTAAGGCCAAGTTTGTTATCGTTTGATGATAACAGCAGACTATTAGCAGCTTAACTAAGTTATCTAGGGGCAGTTTTGTCAAAATGATGCAAAAAGGAAAAAAAGGAAAAAATGCAGAAAATAATACAAGAAAAATGCGTACTTACTATGAACTTAAAAATATATAAAATGGAAAGCTTATATAAGAGAAGACGTCCAGAGATACTAGGAACTACTGACATGAAACATCAACTATAAAGAGTTTAGGAGTAATTTTTTTATACATGCACAAGCTAAATGCCGGTGCCAAGATGATTAAGAAGACAGATGAAAAGAGAGGAATGTACATATCCCATCACCACCTGGTTTCTTTTGAGGGGGGATTTTCTCCCTCATACCATATTTGAAATAAAACCTTATGCTCATAGTAATAAGCTTCTGAGGAAAATCCGGAACAAGAGACCAATCACTCCCAAAGCATTTACTGAAAAGAAACCTAATTACTTAAACAAGATAACAATCATAAAGAAGTAGGATGCACTACCTTTGCTGGCATTTGGGAGTCGCCCTTCCTTGGGGGAAATCTTTGAATCCTAAGAGAAAAATAAAGCAAGTCAATGAGTAAGCATGTCATGAGAAAGGATAATGATATAACTGTAACTGTGATTACTGTGAGATTAACAGTAAACTTTCCCACACAGTGACAAAAATTAACATACCTTTCTCCCGGGAACAAAATCAACAGTGGGGCCGCCAGTGACCTCAACTGCAACTACACCCGCAAGCTAAAGGAACAATCATTTCATCGTGAGTCAGTTCACTTTACACCAATTGATAATACACAAAATAAGCAGATGTTTGATTAAGTACCAGAATAATAGAACTTTGTAGGAAAAATTCCACAACAGAAGTGGAAATAAGGTGTATATATTTTTAAGTTATACCTCAGAGAACAATATTACTCCAATGGATACGTATATGAACACTCCAAGTCAAGTAGTACAGTGTTGACACCTACAATGTCATACATTTTTAGTACCCTGAGCATGCCAATGTCTATATGAGCTTAGGCAGGAGTAATGATAATCCACAATATTGACTTTGGATGCATCTAACCATTCATCTTTCTTATTCTCTGAAAGCTCTGTCAACAATGCATTCATGCTAGTGTTGTAATATAGCCCAATAAACATTACGGAGGTGTAAAAGCAACACCACTGCATTAAATCCAAATATCTGGTATCTACCTTTCAAATCTTGTATGCTATCAACATTCTATTTCTCGAAATGCAAATCCAGGGCATTCTCGCTCATGTATGTGCCAATGTTGGTAAAGGCACATAGGTCCTAGGCACTCCCTGTAGACCTCAACTGTCTAAGGCCCAGACCGGTCCATTAGGCACGTGCCGCAAGTGTGGCCAGGCTCTAGGCTATAGGCATCGCCTACATTTGTGTTATTTATTTTGATCTTTTCTACCAGTAACTACTTTAGTTCTGATATGTACACTTACTATTGAACACTTGACCATTTTAGGGTTATATCAAAATCCAGAAAAGGAAGAACCTTAATGCAGGTAACTTAATGAGAGTTAGTTTGGAGGGAGGGTATCATGTAGATGATGAATATGCATCCTTAGATTACTACATAGCAAGGAGGTGATGTTGCTAGTTCCTAATAACGTAATAGAACTAAATCCCACAACAATTGTCAAACCTATGTTAACAGAAAATGCTGCTTCCATGGCAAATTGTGTTTCGATTGGATCCTTCCAAAAACATGGTAGACCTACATTCCTAAACACTAAATTTGGCAACCCAAAACTTGTTACAGGTTTCTCCTAAAGTAGCAGCAATATTGGTGGATTAGGTTATTGTAGTAGTCTCAAACTTTTCAAGTTTTACATGGATATTCAGATTAACAATCTTGTAGAAGTAATCATTTACATTTTTCATTGGAAATGAACCTTTACAATTGGCATATGAAGACAAATCATAACACTAACATCTACATGAAGCTACCCCTAATGTTCACAACTTTAGACCGTATAGAGTGTCACTTTCGGGTAACAATTCCAGGAACCAAAACAATAGGCTTTCCAGGAAAGACAGACCAAAAGCATTAAACACAACCCCCCAACACCACCCCACCAAATAAATGAAGATGCAGATTTTGGAGGATAAACAAGAATTTGAAGGTAGCACTTACTATGAAGAAAGTGATGGTTCAAGGTTGGATAAGTAACAAACTTTTTCATCTATTAATTTGTTTGGAAATTTCCACACAGCAATTAACTATTTTATCAATATTTTGATCAAAATGAGCCATACACTAAAGCATGTTCCCTCCCTGCGCATTAGCCCCAAGAAACCCTGTTGCATCTTGATGCACTTCCACTTAACTAATGTATAATATAGGGGCATGGGATATAAAAAGCCTATATCTGAAGATTAGCAGGACTGAGAACCTGGTCACTGATTAGTCGAAGACTCAAATAATGCATAGGGAAATAGAGCAGGCACATACCAGCAATGAATGTTGAACTGGCAAAGAAAGTTATCATTTTCCTCTTTGGGGACAATTTAAACAACTCTCAGTAAAAAGCCAACCTTCTGTTGAACCACTCCTTTCATCGGAGGGGACTCCCAAGCGAGAAGCAATTTCAAGTTCACAATTTTATGGCAGAATTACAGTATTATTCAAATTAAAGTAGTAAACAATATATGAGATTGCCTAATCAGTATTCTAGAGCCTACTTTATTACAGAGACATAATTCTTGTTATTATCAAGGAGTCATTTTCCAATGCAGTATGTTATTTGATTCTTATTACATGCTGACAAACTGAAGGAACAAGAACTTGGGGCAACGATCTTGATTCAACAAGGAGCCATTTAAGTCTATAATCACAAAAATAAATAGTATTTCAATAGCAGAAAACTCACCTGGTATAGATCTGCATATGTAATCTTTGGATGTTTAGACTTTATCTCTTCTGCAATAGGGTAAATAGAATGCACCCATCAACTTATGTAACGAAATATTAGTTTACAAATCATTTTTTTCTTTCCTTTTTAAGAGAAAGAGGGGCTCGAGGGGATCAAGCCTCAAATGAAGTTTGCCAGCACACAAACGAATAAAAAGAGAAAAGGGTAGGATCAAGTATCAATACATCATGGTAACTTCTACATATTTGCGTACTTCATATTTAAAATGCTACTTAAAGACTGCTTTTCTCTAACACAAGGGTACAAGGAGCATGTCAACATTAAACGGAAGGTGTGTTTTCGCCCTGCATGAAAATGATGAAAGCAATATTGGTGCCAAAAGAAAGAAAGAGCATTTACCGCAGAAATCGAGTGCAATTTTCAAACCATTGTTAGAGCCATGACTGTATTCCTCCTCATTCCTGATGGAGCCATTAGGGCCACCCGTCTTTGTATTGACATCATAAGTTCCAGCATCATGCCACCTACATAAAAATCAATTTACCTTGAACTCTTAGTTTGCTGTTTCTTTTATGTTTTTTTTTTATTCACAAAGCTGATAGGGTACACAACGGGTTAGCCCACCCCTTCTAAAAGCCCCTACCCTCCCCTGAGACATGAACCGGATCACATGGAGTGGCTTAAACTTCATCCACTGCACCAATCCTTGGTCTAAATTATAAGTTCATTTCAGTGAAGGAACAAAAAAGTTATATATATTTATATAATTATACTATCCATTTCAAAAAGAAAGAAAAATAGAAGCAAAATTTAGGGATAATCATCAAAATAAGTACAGCATCATCTTCTTTTTCTTGTTCTTTTTGCACGAAAAAATGTTTCTCCCTCCGTCCCAAAAAGAGAATCCAATTTGACAAGTCACCCTTTTTACTATTGTACTTTTGATTCTCTATTTTTCTTTAAAATTGTACTTAAGTTATATATTTTTTGGTATGACAGCATTAGATAACTATCATATCTTCACAGAGAAATTTAAAAAATACTAAACATACAAATATTTCTAATAGAATCAATTAGTTTTTCTTAGTTTGTGCGTCCAGTCAAACATGATTCTTTTCTAGGAAAGAAGAAGTACACAACTCTCCCTCAGTTCCATGCATATAATCGTTTTTTGACTCTTTTTGTTCAATTTGATTAATCAAAGATTTACATAAATTTACTTTATCTTAATAAAAATATTAAATTTGCGAATTTATGGTAATCCTAAAGTAATTTTCTAATGATAAAAAAATTATCACCTAAAACGAAACAAATACTGATTTGATATACACATGTTGTTGACTTCTAATTATAAAAAGTGGACTCCGAGGGACCAATACTGTACAGTAAAAAAAACGGAGCTAAGCAAATTGCAATATTTTCGAAGAGAACAAGTGAGAGAGAGAGAGTACGCTAAGCGAAGCATGATTGGAGCGCAGTTCTTCCTGGAGATGAGGGCGCGTAGGTCGCGACGAGCTTTTTCGATTTCTTTTAGGTATTCAGTGTCGACAACCGGTAACGCCGCCATTGGAATGAGTTCTCAGTTTAGATTGGTTATCGGATAATGATCGGCGAGATGAAATTGGCCAGAGGGAGAGAGGGGGACTGGAATTCGATTGGGTTTAAATGGGTGAGGAGGGAGATAATGAGACCGAAGGAAGCCGGGGAGACCACTTGTATTGTATGTACAGTAGACGACTAATATTCCACCACCTAAAGATTATCAAATTTTTTTTTTTATTAAATGATTTATTAGTTGATGTCATAGTTAATGTAATATAAAAAATAAAATTAAAAATTATAATTAATACATTATATCAGTTGACATATTATTTAATTTAAAAAATTTATTACTCTTTTGGTATTCATAACATTACTCATAATAGATATAATAATAGATATAGATTGATTGGTGGTAGTCCAAGTGTTTGACTGGATAATTTTTTTTTAAATGATTAAATGAAAATAATTGGATCCTATGGGTAAGATAGTGAGAATAGATGGCTTTAATCACCTATAGATCTACTCTCATTGTTCTATCCTAAAAAGTTTACGTTTAAATATTTTAATAATTAAGAAATATATTAAAGTTGGTTAGTGTACTCTTTGATTGGAACGAAAAAAAAAATTGTATTTATGAATCTCGTTTCAAATTTTAAAACAAAAATACCATAATTAAATTCGTAATATATTGAATAAAACTACGATCATTATGAACTATTGCTTCTACCTCAGTTTTGAGTATCCTTTTCTCAAACAATATCTTGTTCTAAAATGCATGTTTCTTATTTTATGAAGCTATTAAATTTACATTTATAATCTATCATATTCAATTATTTACTTGAAATACTAATGTAGATAGTATTCGTGCATATATATTACTAAAATGATTTAAAAATTAACTTTCATAATTTTTGCGAAAACAAAAAAAGACAATCATTTAAGAGCATAAGGAGTAGAACCGTACAAGAAATCGTAGCCCAAGATGTACGTGGGCATTTAAGTGAATAAAGTTCATTTACACACACACACACACACAAACACACCACAGTGCGTATGCATGGTAAAAGTGGAGATCCATAATTGATCATTTTTATGACATTACGTTGAATCTTTACTTTTAGTTTCTTTTTCTTTTTTAATGATTTTGTGATTTTTGGATTGTTGTTTTAGAAAAATGAAAAAAGTGGGTGGGTTTTTTAAAAAACTAATGGGTAACAATATAATTTGTTATATTTCAGTAGTGATAGGAGTAAATTTGGTAATTTAAAAAGCGTGAAAGTGTTTGGATTGAATAAAACTCTCTATTTGAAACAACTAAATTCATTAACGATTACACAATATAACTGTTTAACATACTCAACAATACATATGTATCAAAAGCGAGATCACAATTTCACAATCACAAAGGAAAAGGTAATCCAGGAGCCTGGCCGAATAAAAGTACTTGGAGTTTGTACTTTCTGTTCGTATTAATATACACACAACTATCCAGTATCATCATCTCGACGGAAAATGGAAGTTTCATTTTTATCGTGCCTATAGAACAGTCTCAGTCTCAGTCTCAGTCTCGGTCTCAGTCTCAGTCTCAGTCTCATTCAATGATCCAATAAAAACGATGCAGTAAAGCTTTAAGACGAAGTTCTCCATTGTAGCTCAACTTGGATCCTCCCATTCTTGGAATCTATAAGATGGTACCTCTCATTGATCCTTTTGTTGTGTACAACGTCCAACAAACTGATATCAATGTATCCCAGCGTTTCCTGATTTACAAAGCAACAATAACAATTCACTCATTGTTTAGCAAGGCAATTTGGTGATAACTGATAAATATAACAATAGTTTTGCAACCCCAGTAGCATGTTGTATCAGACAGCGTAAAGAAATTCTGCAGTTTCCTTCTATTGGTCAATCCCTCCTACTTTCGATTTTAGATTGTCCCGAAAAAATAGCCTCATTTCTAAATTTTAACCTACAAATTGTCATTATTTTTCCAATTTTTTTTTATTATTTCAAGAACAATGTATTCCTCATACGAGTGGAGATGTCATTTTAGTAAATTAAAGAAAATATGTAGGAGTTGAACTACAATATTAAAAGTTTGACTTTTCAAATAGGACTTCTTTTTGAGACGGAGGAACCACATGTATAAAATCTTACCTTGGGATGCAACAGGCCAATCCTCGAAGATGTGCTAAAAACTTCTAGATGCAATTTGTCATTTATAGGAGGCTCTTCAAGCATGAAGGTGAACTCCTCATCCCACCTTGGATCTCTGTTCTTCTTCACATGCTGTATAATTAATGCCAAATATTCTTGTAGTTAGAAGGCTGTAAAAGGAGTGACTTTTCTGACGTAGAAAGAAAAAGTGCCAACCAACATAATACCTTAGTTTTCTCTCTTCCCTTTGAGAATAATCCGGACAGCTGGATTTGTGTGGTGCTTTCCTTCAACATCTTGAGCTTCATGAACTCTAACCACAAGCACGCCTCCCCCTGCCGGTGTTCCTTCAGGAGCCTTTTGGACAGTACCCGAGTCATCAAAACTCGGCACATCCTCCTCCTTAAAGGGTTTGTAAGTCAATTCTACCACAAGCTGCCCTCGTGACTTCTCGTTTTGAACATCGTTTGGGTCCATGTTCTTTAGGATATCGAGTGTAATAACCTTAGGCTCATCAGGAGTGAGTTCCTTCAACGGAACGACATTCATACCCATCTTGTCGTGTTTGCCAACCTGCGGAAAGGGATACATGAGTTTTTATTTATTTATTTTTTTAATTGTTATGTTTTGCCCGGCGGAAGCATGGAATTGGATCCAGTCTCACGCTTTGTGAAGCCCCAACTGGGCCACCCCTTAAGGTTGGATAAGTGAGTTTATCAATTAATAATACTCGTTAAGTCCTCTTAAACTGTGATTTAGAAATACTAACCTGTTCCCAATCGTAAACATTAAACTCGACAGCTTGCGATTCTGGATCTTTAACTACCATATTAAACTCCTCGTTCCATTCAGGATTCAAATTCTTATGTTTCACCATTGTCTTCTTTGATGGAAGCTTATCCTCAGTGAGCTTTATTTTTACGTAAGGGTCTGAGGCACCCAGTAAATCTTTCTTTTTCAGCTTCATTGCCCTCAGAACCTTAACGTGAAGGATTCCTACAGGCTTCCTCAGGGCCCTGAAATTTAATTGAAATTAACTTTAAATCAAAAACCAAAATTTTTGGTCAATATACCACAAAGGGCAGGAAAGAAACATACTTAGAAGGGTCCAAAATAGGTACTTCTAGAGTTCTAGGCCAGAGATACATGTTTGCAACTTGATCTTTGATAGTCTCCTGCATAAATAAAGCTTTCAAGATCATTATCTACAGTTTGAAAGTGGTATAAATATAGGTTTAATATATAATTTGGTCCTTGAACTTTACACCATTTCCTGGTTCGGTTATAGAACTTTGACATTTCCTATTGTGGTCCCTGAACCTCACTTTAAGGCGTACAGTTAGTCCCTTGAATGACGGTCGCCACTTTACATGTTAATTTTTGTATAAAATACCCAAAATGCCCTTACTACATGCTGAGTGTGATTCCACAGTGGACAAAACGTGTCTACTTGGAATTAATTAAAAAATATATTTCTAACTAAGTTGCACCGTCCCTCTCTCTCTTTCTTTCTCAGTTAAATCATTTCCCCACTCTCTCTTTCTCTCTTTCTTTCTCTCTTCTATTTTCTCTCTCTCTCACCACTTTTCACCGTCCCCACCCACTGCACCATCCCTCCTCCCCCCCCCCACCTTATTACCAAAATCAAGTCCAAGCCAAAATTAAGCAATTCTTTACCCATTTTTTCACTTCCCTAAATCGGACCAAGTAAGTCACCACCAAGGTAATATGCTATCAAAAAAATGTTTCTTTCTCCAAAAAGTGTGTTGGATTTTAATTTACAGAAGAGAGAAATGGTTGATGGCAAAGGAGGGAAGAGAGAGAAAACTTGAGAACATTGAGGAGAGAAAACAAAGAATAAAAACTCGATTGAAATCCCAAATGGATTTTGGTCAAACAAAAGCCAAATCAAGAACCCACTAGCTAATTTCAAGTAACAATAGAAATCCTAAATGGGGTTTTCGATTAAACACAAGCTAATTCAAAAAACCTATCTTTTTTTGACCAAGAAATCAAACAACCACTAATCCTTAGTTCTTTCTTGTACGTACAACCGTTGTCCTAAATATGGAACAATCCCATTCTCCAGATCAACACACACACATATCCCCTGTTTATGCGTAATCAACAATTTCTTTTTGAAAATACAAGCAAATTTGATACTCACTTGAGCTGAGGGGCCAAAAGATTGAAGGCTGGCAGATGATTGAGGGGCCAATTGTCATAAATTGACTCTAAATCAAACAACATCATGTTCATCACCATTCCAAAAGCAAGTGTAGGGTTTCATTGAGATGCGAGAAATCGAGAGACAGAGACATTGTGAGAGAGACAGAGAGAGTCTTTACTTTTATTTACAGAAGCTTCAATGGGTAGGAATCTCTTCTCTCCCCTGCACCTCACCCCTAATCCCATAAGTCGAAAGCCCCCAGTCCTGAACGGGTAGGAATCCGAGTCGGAGTTGAAGGGAGGCTCGTGAATCTGGGTCGAAGCGTGGAAAAGGGCTCCGCTGTGAGCAAAACCTGAACCTATTTGAGAGCCCCAAGAAGGTGGGATCATACTCAGCCTAGGCTTCCCAATCTAGAGACCGTGAAGAGAGAAAGAAAGAGAGAGAGAGTGTGTGTGTGTATGTGTGTGTGCGAAACCAGAAGAGAGAGAGAGAGAGAGAGTGTGTGTGTGTGTGAGAGAGAGAGAGAGAAAAATCAGAAGTGAGAGAGAGAGAGACAAACCAGAAGAGAGAGAGAGAGAGAGACAAACCAAAAGAGAGAGAGAGAAAGAAAGAGAGAGGGGGGGAATGGTTTAGTGAGAAATAAATTAAGAAAGAGAGAGGGCGGTGTAAATTAGTTTATTAGTTAGCAAAAAAAAACATTAAATCCAAGTAAGCAAGACTTGTGCACTGTGTAATCACATTCAGTATGTAAGAAGGGCATTTTAGGCATTTCATAAAAAAATTAACGTGTAAAGTGACGGCCGTCACTCGAGGGACTAACTGTACGCCTTAAAGTGAGGTTCAGGGACCACAATAGGAAATGTCAAAGTTCTATAACCTAACCAGGAAATGGTGTAAAGTTCAGGGACCAAATTATATATTAAACCATAAATATACTAAGAATGATGAGAAGAATTTCTTATTTAAATAAAAAAGAGTTTTGCCTCCAAAAATGATCAATCCTCTGCACATGGACCATGTTAGCAGCCTGCTTTAATGCCAGCCAAATTATAATGGAATTCCTTGCCAGTTTCAAGTTGCATATAGCCAAAAACAACGACTATACTCTAAAATTCATAACTGACACATGATTAAAAGTTCTATTTAGTTGAGATGGAAACCATATATGTTGAAACAAGAATGGAAACCACACGTTTATATGCCACGAGCTTGCCAATAGTAGAGGTAGTAATTAAAGAATACATCGGTTGTAATAATTAAACAATATTGAACTACCTTTGTATTGATGTGGGATATTAGAAAATTCAAGAATTTAAACTAACTACAACATGGTTTACGGGAGAAAGAACTGAGTTGGTAGAGGATTATTTGAAATTAAGTACAAGAAAAGCAATCAGTTAGTGTAAAGCATATAAACTACACAGATGAGGAGTAAAAGGAAAGAGGACATAGTAAGTAGAAAGCGTGGATGCAAACTTGGGGGGTTGGAGGGGGAGAGAGAGAAGAGAGAGAGAGAGAGAGGGACGGTGTGTGTGTGTGTGTGTGACAGACAGCCAGAGAGACAAGTAGATTTCCCAAACAAACTCCAAAGGCTGAAGGTTTCAACTTCTTCCGGGAGAGTGGTCGGGGGGAGGAGAGGACTTCAAAATGATACTTTATTTTATATTATTTCAATTTTCTATTATTATTATTCTGTAAACTCCCCAAACTATGTACAGAAAAAGTCAAGAATAATTGCAATTAACTAAAAGAAGCATTAAAATACCACTAAAAGGAATACTCCTATCCTGTTAGATAATCACTCTTTCCTTATGTCCATTAAGAGCATCCTTATGTCAAAACTAATATTCTAAATTTCATAATGTTCTACTTAGCCCTGTTAAGTTAGATAAAGAAATACGACATTGAGCATTTTGTTGTCATGAATTAACAATGATTCCCACGGAGATATAATGTAATCATACAAATATTTGACTTTTCAAAATGGAAATGTCCAAATGGACCTAGAGGGAGTAAAAGTAACAAGTAATAACTACACCAGTACACTCAAACACATGAATTTGTCTTGCTACAGCAGCCTGATCAATAACTACAGCAGCAAATCACATGAATACTAAAATATCTCAGAAATTCTGTGGATTACAAATGAAAAACTACAAGGCATATTCTAAATGTAAGCTTCTATAATTATATGCACATAGGTATCGTTTGGTAACCGGGATTAGCCACCCGGATAGGAATAATAATACGATCACCCTATAAGGAAGGTGATTGGTAGGAATTAAGCCCCTGAATAATTAAGCCGCACCATCCGGATTGACCCCTTTATTCCCTTCTTAACAATACTCATGGGCACGTGGTATTAATAAGACCCGTATTAGAGACAATAGGGATACATTTTTTTATGGAAAGCAACACCATTTAGTATTATATTGCAAATATAACTAAACCCTTGCCTCTCTCATCATTTTTTTCACAGACCTACTACTTAATCCCCTGAACCCCTCCATGGCTATTGCTATGACCTCAATCGTCATGGCCACCATCACCTTCTCTGCCATATATCTACAGCTGTCATCTCTCCCTAACGTCATCATCTCCACCAACCGGTCCAACATCGTCATCTCCTCCAATGTCTTTGTCATCTCATCACCCCTTAACTACAAAAATTTGACTTCACAATCTGAGATTTGGAATGGAGGAATCTTGATTATAACTAGTAGGTGATAGATCTTGCCGATGAAAACGTAGATCTGGGTTCTTAAAAAAAAAATACCTAAATTCCAGTTTTGGCTCCTTCAATTTTTAATTGAACTTCTTTTTACCTTCTACTGCTACTGATAATATTATGCTTTCGTTTAACTATTCTTAACTGCAGGAATGTTTTGGAATTCTGCTTTGTAGGGGAAAGAGAAAATTTGATATCAAATCAGATTTGATTCCACTAGTAAAGGCTTCACTCCAACTCTTTATTCAATAACTTGATTTTTACACTAAATTTTATATGGAAAATGCTAGAGGAACAGAATTCATTTAAATATTTGATTTACAGCATGCATTGTAGTGTTGTGCAAAACAGCTACTAAAGCATTGGTAAGTTGTACTGTGCAACACTTTGAAGCTTGTTGTAAACCAATTATGTTGAAAAATTATGTTGCCCTAGCATTACTCATTTCATATTTTGGTACATATCTTCAAATTCAGTAGGTTGAATCCCCAAAATTCTACTTTCTTTCATCTTTTTTGTGGGTAGTTTGGTACTTTATCTAATAATACCAAGTCAGAGAAATGGTGAACCAAATAACAAAATGTAATACAGTTGGGATTGTTGTATTTTATAATTTATACTACTCCTACCAAACATTAAGATAAACTTTTTTGGCTGGATTGTTATGACTCCTCTTATTACCCCTTGGCATAATAAGCCCTTTCTTAATAATACTGATAATCCCTCCCTCACTACCAAACGAGCCCTAAGGGATAGGAAGAAGAGGCTCAAAAACCTTACAACACTTTCCCCCATCAAATTAAATTGCTAACTAGAATGAAGCCCGAGTGCCTAAAATTCTTTCTAGCATAATAAGTTCCTCTAACCAAGCAATTGCTAGTAAATAACTAACATCCAAGCTTCTTCTCCTTTTTGCTTTACTTCGCAGCTTGCTCCTAATACTGCAACCTCCCTCCCTCTCTCTATAAATCCAATTTGGATATCCCCTGATGATGTGGATTAAACTGGAGATGTTCATGGGGCCAACAATTTTGATGTGCATTAGTGAACCAATAAAGAACACCAACTCCATGGGAGAGAGGCACAACACCAGGGATAAAAAAGGAGGGAAAACATAGATCAAAACTTAAAGGCACATAGAAAGCCAATTTTCTATTAGTTCATTTTTAAAGACTGGAATTCTTAATTACAACTTCTATATGCAATTTATGAATGAGATCCAAGTTTTAGAATAGTAATTGTATAAAGTAGACCCTTCCCAAAAATCATGACCATGCCCAGTAAATTTACACACGAATGAAATCACAGTGATGACAGATCGGGACAGTTTGCACGCTGCACACGAAAGAATTTTACCTGGACAAACCTGTACAGACCAGGAATTGACATGAGGTCAGCTCCCATAAGTTTGAGTCCAAAGTCAACGTGCGGCTGCAAAAACAGAAACACGTTATGGAAAGAAGAATAACAATTGACGTTAAGATACTACAGGTGGTCCCTACCATTGAGTTTTTCATTTTCCTTTTCGAAATAAGAAACATGCACAAGAAATTAGTATCTGAAGTAGCACCTAAAGCTCCCCTTTCCAGGGTGGCAAGAAAAAAAATAATAACTCAAGGTAACAACTGGCAGTCCATAAGTGCTTAATGCAAGACTTAGCGGTGATAGCAATTCCCAGAGACTCGTAGCCATCTAATAGAAGGTATTAATGCTACGATATATTGTCACTAACTTGACCGCTAAATAGTTGTAAAATCAAAAAACAAAAGGCTTCAAGAATTTTACCTTCTCCATGAGCGATACATAGATTTTTGCAAAACAAGGGAAGCTAGGAACCAGTGGCTTTAGGGTTATACGAGGTGCAGCAAAGATTTGCAAATCCACCACCTGAAAAACTTCAAATAATTAAGTATGTGATTTTTCACTGGGCAAAGGAAGCAAAAACTTGTAGCACAGATTGAACCGTAGCAAACATTTCCTTTAGCAATTGCCAAATTGTATAACCTGAACAGTTGCCTTTAACCCAAATGCCTTTACAGCAACTGTGACATTAGGATTTCCAGCCCATTTGAAGGATGGTTCCATGATCAGCTCCTTCTCATCAGTAACATAGACTTTCATCCCTAACAATAATTAAATGGCCACAATCAAGAAGACTTTCAGAAACAGATGCTTCACAGTTCATATCCTAATTCTATCAAACGATTCAAACCAGACTAAGAAGGAAAAAAAAAACCACATTTGAACAATAATCTCACTCCCTCCAGTCTTTCATTAACAACTAAAATTAGACCACGAATATAGATCTGAGGACTGGTACTCATAATGAATAGAACGTGCAACTGCAGAAACTTTCTGATGCAGTTGAAGAGACAATTTCACCTTACAAACCTAAAACCAAGACAATCGACTCCATGCCACTTCAAAATGCTTTCTGGTAAAAGAGGACGTGCCCTTGGTAGTTTAGTTTCATCTCTCCTTGTACGTGTGTGTGTTCTATTTGTTTTCTGTGGCACGCAACACATAAGATATTTATAGACGACCAATTATTGTGTCTATTTTCGGATATGGAAATGATTTCTCTTTGACCACTTTGGTGTCAGCAATATCAACTACCATGTATCATGCATACTTTTCAGTTTTCAAAAGACTCAAATCAATCATCAAATTGTAGAATAAGTAACCCAAGACTTCGATACTGGTTTTCAGATTGGAAGACTCCTCCTCACTTGCCATTTGATATTTCAAAAGAATAAAAAAAATATATTTGATTACGGAGTGATAGGGCGGACTTGTACTATGTAATTCCTATGTTTTCCGGTCTTATATTTCGTGATTTCCATGTATTTAGTTAGGTTTGATGTACTTTGAGTGATTTTATGTATTGTGAGGATATTGAGAGAAACTTTATGATTTGAGAGAATTTTAGAGAGTTTTTGTTGTAAATGTTTTTGGTCCTCAAAAAGTAGCTCAAGTGCATCAAGTTCTTCACCCATGGAAGTCAAGTCAAGCTCATTCGAAGAAGATCGGAAGCAAGCTAAGGAGTCAAGTGAAAGAAAAGAAGAAAACTTTTGTCGTCCCCATTTTGCCCAATTATTCCCCATCAAATACTGAAGTCTCGGTGAAGCAAGTCGTGCCCATGTTTTGAAGGCTAAGGGACGAGTCGTTGGATTCGTGGTTTTTGTATTTTTGGCAGTTTTTATTATTTTGAGTTTATTTTATTTTTCCTTTTTTATCTAGGTTTTAGGAAGGAAGTATAAATACTATTTCTTTTATTAGTTTTAGGGTTGTCATATACTTTGTTTAGTTTTCATAAAAAAAGAAGATTCAAGCTTTGAATTTCTATGGAGAACTAAACTCCATAACTTTGGATTTGAGAGCTTGATCCGGGTTTTTAATTTTATTGAGGTATTTCTTTTTCTTAATTAATTCTTGTTCATAATCTTGCTTGTATTAATTTAGATTGATTTCTAGGTTTGTGGATTTGGCCAATTCACTTGTCCTCTTTATTAATCTTTGCTAGATTACTCGTTAAATAAGAGTTTTCATTGTAGCATCTTCACGAATTGTATATGTGCCATAGCAATTCGGAAGTAGGCAAGATAGACGATTATCTAATTAATTTTAGAAAGCGTTCTTGATTTTAGTCTCTTAAAACAACATCAATTAATCTTTAGACCTTTGTTTAGGTTTAATTTTAATTAGGGTTTATAGTGAGTGTGCATATAAACTTTGAAATATATCTCGTAATCAATTGAATAAGTATTATGGTGAAAAAGAATTATCAATGATATTAGAATTATAATCATATCAAATCAAGTTCCTTTAAATTATTGTTTTAAACACTTAGTTTATTTTTCCCGTTGTAGGAATTAATCAAGAACTCAATTTAAACCCCAATCGGTCAAGTACGCAAATAATCACTGTTCTTCGTGGATCGACCCTGACTTACCCTAATTACATTATTAGTGGCCGAGTTTAGGTCTAATTTAGTGGGCGTGCGACTAAGCCTACCACAGAGAAAGATATTCAGAGTCAAACAGGATACATGGTTGAGGTAGCCACTATCTGATTTGTGTAAACAAAATACGAAAATGGAAAAGAGTGTCTTTGGCAGTGAGAAAGAGGAAGGATAGACGAGAGAGAGAGAGAGAGAGAGAGATGGCAAGTGTGTAATAAATATATATAGATACTTAAATCTTGCACCTGGAGTACTGAGATCAAAAGCCATGCCCCCGGCATAATTCAATTTGACCAATACCCTCTCTCGGCTACATTCATATCTCCCAAGAAACTATAGTGGAAGTGGCTGTCAGGGTGTAAGGCTGTAAGTCGGAAATTTAAAGCAGTTCAAGGGTTGTATAACGAGTGTGTCCACAGCTTTTGTCAAGTTGCCACCAACTTAGTCATGTATCGGTTGTCACCTACTTGGTTACTTAAAACTTTTGTCACCTAATTTGCTCCAAAGTCTTATTTCCTTTTCATCCTTCTTCTTTTTTTCTTGATAAATGTTCCTAATGTTTTAAGTACTTAAGAATTAGGCAAGTACCTAACTTTGCTAAGAGATGTAATATCTAATTTCCAGCCGTTATGTACTTTGCTTGAAAGGATGATTTCTCTTTTTTCTTCATATCCATTTCTCTCTAATCTTTCCATTACTTTCTCCTCCAAGCACTTGAGACCTATCTTCCCTTGTTTTACCCCGCACAATCTCACCCTTCCCAATAGCATTCAGTGCAAGACAGCCCACTTTCCGAATATTTCCAACATTGTCCTGTGTCATCTTTACCCATTAATACTGTTTCTCTTTGCACTTCATGTGGGACCTGTGGGCTATGTGTTACAAAGAGGGAACATAGTGGATAAAAATCCACGTACACACTTGGGATCGTAGGCATTCTTCGTTAAGTAATTAGCTAGCAGAGCCAAATTACCTGAGTAATATAATTAGATACGGTTCTGAAGCATCTTTCATATGTATATCAGGGATTATGAAGCTAGAGTGCCAGCATTAACGAGGTTTTCAAACAAGCATTCCATTGTACAGCAGAATGACCCAAAGAAGAGAAAATATTATAATGTAATAATGGTATTAAGCTCGTCACCTTGAAAAGTAGGTGGTAGAGACCCTAGAGTAAGCGTATCAAATTCAACGGATTCAATTTTATACTTTGGAATTTGTTCAGCAATAATGGGTTTTGCAATATTCTTCGCAGTCTTGCAAATTGCCTACGAGAAAGAGCATGGGAAAAAGTTAGCCCTATATGCTGATTGCAAAGTTTAACGAATTAATTAGCAGCCAAAGAAGAATGGTTTAGCCTTGAATACCTTGTCCAGGTAAGGCCACATACATTCTATGAACTTGTTAAGCCAGTCAACCTACATTAAAAAACAAATTAATAAACGAGAAATTTGAAGAAAATGCAGACAAGAAATAGGATATAGAGTAGCGACAGTTAAATACATACTCGGTCATAATCTGGACTTTTCACCCACAGGGGTATCTCAGGAAGTAACCTCAGCAAACTTTCTGAGTCTTGTTCAACCAATGAGCGAATAACAGGATCCTGGTCAAGATAATATTCAAAAGCCACAAATTTTAAAGCCAAAAAGTACAGAAATGTTCCAGCTCTCAAATCACCTCAACATGCAATAAATTTGATTTCTTTCTTATTAATCATGTGTTGTATATCACAATTTACAGTTTTTTGTTTAAAAAACACATAATTGTGTGTGTGTTGGGGGAAGAATGCATGCCAGTTATACTGTTTTCTAACATCTCAGGGCAAATGGAACCTTAGCATGGTTACAAATATCAACAAACTCAGGTTTTGCTGAATGTATCATTACCTGTTTATCCCTCGTATAACAAAACCCTAAGATTGCACAAAGATATAAATATCACCAATTCACGTCACATCACATCACACACAAGCCATCGTTGGTGAGTAGACTATATATAAAAGACACTAAATCACAGAGGGAAATCTATGCTTCCAAGTTCCACCCAGTAATCAACCAGTCGCTGGGACCATTCTTCCTGCCTTTTAGCTTGCTTGTTATCTACCTGCAAATTCAATAATCACTCCATCTTATCCATACGCAGATTCAACCTACTTCACAGCCTCTCCTGCCTATTCCTGAGTCCTGTCAGCAGTAGCAGCTTCACTTCTATATAGCCTGTCTTTCCACTTTGTTACTTGCACTCCTTTTCCTACTATGCTCGGGATCCCCCTAGCTACTTTTATGAGTAAAATAAGACAGAAAAAAGGACAGATTGATACAAGCAGAAAGTTGAGCTTGCCAATGAGATATTAGGTCCTGGGTAAAGACAACAAATTCAACTAACAGCTAAGGCAATTATAATAGCAACCTCAACAACTTATATCATGATTAACACTCCCCCGGCATACTCGGCAGCACGTGGAGACACAACTCAAGTTGCACCAATATGCACAAGTCAGACCAATTGTAGTTGGGCCATTGTAACCGGAAACAAATGCAAGCGTAGGGCTTGAACTGAAGACCATCAGAAAAAAACAGAGATTCAACATTACTTCGAGTCACCAACTTACCTAAGAGCTCAAACAAGACTCTACAGGGTATAATGTGCTTAATAGTATGGACCTAATAAGAGCAACATCGCTTAAAATATTCACTTGCACCATTATGATCATGATTTCATTATCATCTATCTGGCCTCAAACACCCACATACTTAACTACTCCTATGTAGCGCTTTGATCCTCACATCCCTCATTCCTATTATTCTTGAAGCGAAACCAGTCAATGTTAGTTATAGAGTTGCAGATTGGCAGATAAGAAGCAGACTTGTTATGCTTGATGGTTCATGTATTAAATGTTAGTATTAATAGAAGAAAACAATTTTGGATTTGCTCTAACAAGGGGTGGCTTTGGTTATCCTCAAGGCTATGGCAGGATTCTTCTGCCCCAGAAATTGGTTTCTCCATTCCAACTTTTTGGTTTATTAAAAAGGGCAGTAGCACCTGGGTGACTGAATGCTCCGTTTCCACCAGAATAGCTAGTTGGAATATGTGTCCAGTGAAGAATGCCTCATCAAATGGCCATCAGGAATCATCTGCACTTTTGACTTGCAGTCTACTCCACTAGTTATATAGTTGCTCCAGCAATTGACTAAGGGCCTGTTTGTTAAAACTGAAAATTAAGCTCTGAAAACTGGTGTCTGAAAAAGTAGAGCTTAAAATATTAAGACATCATCTTTTGACTTAAAATTTTGGCTATTTTTAAGAGATACTTAATTTATTAAGTGATATAATATTGCATTATCAAACAATCTTATTTTTAATATCACTTAAAACTTTCCTAATTAAGCTCTTAATTGAATTACCAAACATGCCCTAAGTCAATTTACGAACACGGTTACTATATTATTTTTGGTTCAATAACGCACCCAAGTACCAGAATATCTAAAAACCAAATACTCTGAGATGTAATTTATGGGAATTCTGATATGCATCAAAATTCCACGGAAAGAAAGTCATCCATCAAACAAATACAGTGCTTCAAACATATAAACCACAACTTAAAGGAGATAAAAAGTATGTCTACTACCAATTGTTCATGAAACTTCATATGTATTGCCACTTATCCATCAATGAGACAAACAAGAATTAAAAAGGATAAGTAAGTTCAGATTAGCAAAACTCACATGCATACATACAACTTAATTCAGCTCAACTCAGCTTAATTTCAATTATCAATTACTTAGGTCGGCTACATAAATCCTTCTTTGTCATTCAGTTCGGTTCACATGCGTACACAGATAGATATACATATATGTATATATATATAGAGAGAGAGAGAGAGAGACCTTAACATCTGTGGGCTGGAAGTAGATGAAGAAAAAATATCCAATCACAAGGCCAGCAGAAACCCCAACTCCAAATCCAGTTAAACCCAATACACTACTCACAAACCCCATCTCCTTCCTCCTTCCAAGAAACCCAAAATCAAACTCAAACACTCAAATCAAATCCGCAATTCTTTCCTTCAACACCTTCTATCTCCAAACCAAACTCAAATCCCAACTTCTAGTCAAAACCCATTTCAAATCTCCTTGAATTCTCCTCAAATTACCAGTCCATCCTCTAAATTATTGTTAATATACCCCGCAACTATCCTTTCTTAGAACAATATTATTATTATATTCTCCAAGTCGAAGAGGTCACGACTCACGAACCCACACAAAATGATTATTGATAGTGCGTAGAGTGATAAACCAGTAAAGATTCGTTGATTTCAACTGTGTGACAGTGGCCAAAGTTGGTAATTTTCTTTTTTCTTTTCTTTTTTTAAGAAGTTGGTAATTTTCTTGAAAAGTAAAGGTTGGATTTTTTTGACAGGACCACGTATTCTTAGGGTGTGTGTCGGGGCAACTAATTTGGGCCCATTCGGTTTGGGTAAGTGGGCCGACTTTGACGTGTTGGAAAGGTCAAGGGCGATGAGAAATGGACAAATGTGGAGTTTTGACATAGACGTGGGCTTGGATTAATTTGAGGTCAGAGATGTTGATGCCTGATGGGTTCACCAAGGGACAAAATTCGGTTAATAGGTTTTATTTCATTTTAAGAAATACATAAAATATTTATATTGGTTTCAAGAAAAAAAATATTATATTAAACTGTATAAAGCTCATATTAACAAGTTTCAGTTTACTATAATGAATGAAAAATGATGTAACCGTATTGATATTGTATCACATTAATTTTTGATAATTATTTTGTAGACACAATATAAATACAAGAGTACCCTATTTTTTTATTTCAAGCGTCAGCTTAACTCCCACAATTTTGATAATGCCACGAGTAGGCAGGAAATGATGTCTTCAAAATTAAAATTTTCTATTATAGTGTCAAATTAGACTCTTTATTGAACTATAACAATCATGGGGACTCGTTAATGGATCCAAACAAAGTGGAAAACGTTGATCTGCGTAAATCATTCCCAAAACATGTAAATTGTATTTTATTACATCCTTTCATTTTACTTTGACTGCTAAGCTATGGCACGTAAGGCAATTGTTATGCTTTCTCGCAAATGATATTGGGCAAAATTTCATGAATCTTGTTGCTTAATTGATTCTCTTGAAACTCTCCCCTTAATCCCTTATAATGAAGCAAAATATGTCTTCCCTCATTGGTAGGTTATCTCGTTATCTCAATACTAGCAAGCGGCCAATGTGTTGCACAATGCACTAGCTAGTTTATTTAGAGCCCGTTTGGTTACAGTATTTTATAATATGCGGCGTTTTAAAAATGGTGCTTTTTTAAAATGCAGATTTTTTATTATAAATGCGTTTGAAATAACACTTCAAAATGCACCTTTTTTTCCTAACAGTATTTTGGAAAAAAGCTAGGAACCTAGCAGCGTTTTGAAAAAAAGTTGGGAATTTCAGTGTTTTAAAACGCAATTTTTTCTGTCGCAGCATTGAAACACAATTTATGCAAATGAGCTGCATTTCATCCCTACGTTTGGTCAAAATGCATAACCAAACAGGCTCTTAATTTAGCTTTTCTCGAAAGTGTTACTGGTGTTATGTTATGGCCCTATTTGTTAAATCTGAAAATTAAGCTCCAAAAACTGAAGTCTGAAAAAGTAGAGCTGAAAACATTAAGTCATTGAATTTGAAGTACTAAAAAATCAATTGCAGTGATCTTAAAATTAAGTGCTGAATTTAAATATTTTGCTTGATAATAACAAGCCACTTTTGTCCGAAAATTAGCAAAATCTCAATTTTGCCCTCAATACATTAAACCAATGCTTAATATTATCAAGATTTATGAATTGAGATTGAAATTGAAATTGAAAAAAGGTAATCAAAAAAGTTTTCTTTCTGGCCAACCATATAGAAAATGATTATTTCTCACAATTGCTCCTTGTGATGCAAGAGAAGGATGGCAATTAAGATATCAGGAGTCAAGACGCAGCAACACCTATGATGCAAACTAGGGCTTACCCAACCTTTCAATTCAAAGCGGATGGATTTTAATTGCACACCCTTTCATCAATCCTTGGCAAATAATTAATGCTTTAACAAATTTTCTGCCTTCAATTAGGTCATACCGCAACAAGTGCTCCGCAGGTGAAGTAATTTAGCGAGAGGAAAGGGACGAGAGACCTGACTTATTCGGCTCAATAACTTCATTATTAATTGGTTTGCATATCACATGATAAGATTGCAATTTGCGAAGATTTACCAAATTTCCTAGATTTTAACCCAGATCAGTGATCTTTTTTCTTTCCGTCGCCGACCATCGTAGAGACTGGGGGGGAGTCGGGGAGAGAGAGAGAGAAAAAAATCTCTACGTAGGCTAAAAGCCTCCCATGGTTTGGAAAATTGTGTAAATGAAATAAGGAGTTATTTTCTCACAGAAAGACATGGGCAAATCTCCCTTTAAGTGAGCGGTGGAGCTCTTTGCAAGTCAATTCCCCTGCCCGGATGTAACAAGAGGGGTTCCATGTCTTCGAATATGAGCTTCGGCCGCCTCAAGCAACGGTGGCAGTGAGGAGAAAGACGGTAGCGGTAATGGTGATGGTGGTGGCAATGACAATCGAGGGGAGGCGGTACAGTGAGATGAAAAGGGTGAACGGTTGGAGGAGGATAAAGGAGGTGTACCGTGGGACTACTCAAAAGCGGACGAGGACAACGATGGGTATTTCCGTCTCAATTGGGAAAAGTTATAAAACCCTACCTCTTAAGATGTTTATGTTGGGAATATTCATATATTCACTTATTATTATATCTCTAAAGTGAATATTTCCTATTTACTTAAGATTTGCTTGTAACCATAAACCATAACTTGTCTAGGTTAGTATAATTTATTTTTAGATTTGACTAGTAGCTTGCATGCTATATACTTAGTTATTCGGTCTTAGACCATCCCGACTCACTATAACAGGACAACTAAATAGAATGATAACCAAAGACTCAAGACTGCTACGGATCTCGCTAGACACTAAGCATCAAACCGATAAAAGAAGCTGAAGCTACTAAAGCTGAAGATACTAAAGCTGAAACTGTTGAAGCTGAAGAAACTCAAAAAAGCCACGTCACCGACTGATGACCAAGGCAAAGCTCAAACTGACTCTCAGCAACTAATGTCCAGCCCAAGTCCCAGAAACTCACATCAGCTGATCAAGACTTTAACGGACAAAAAGGAATATATTTTTAGATTCACAAAAAATATATTTTCTCACACAAACTTGATGTCAAGTACTGTTCATCGTGTGGCCCCTGCCAAAAAAGTACTTTATGATGTGACAACTCTTTGAAGCTTTTCAAAGACGCAAAGTATTTCCTGGAAGATCTCAACAATCTTCCTCAAAAGCCATAAATCCCGGACACAGCCTTCAAGACTTTGAATTTAACCACTACAAGAAAAAATCCAACGGTTGGATTAAAAGTATCTCTCAATGGTTACCCTCACCTCTCTCCCTATAAATACCCCAGGCATCTTGTAATACCCAAGCATTTCGTTGCATAGCATTTGCATGTTAATCTCATGGTTATATGTGGTATGTGTTTAACTTGTAATTTCATGGCTCGTAACCACGAATAGATGAGTCGTAAACTCATCTTTGTATGTTTCGGTATGTTACTTTCTTGCATTATTCTGTGACATAAATCAAACCGAAATGAAAGAGATGAGCCATGAAACTTTGAACCTATATATACTTGATGTTATATAGGGTTCATAATGTTAAACCGAGCCTTGAAAAAGATAAAGATGTTGTGTTATTTTGAAGTTGCAAAACGAAGAAGTTTTTTATGTTATTTTCGGGTTTGTAAACTTTATCGTGATTTTGATTTGATCCTAGAATGATATGGAACCTTTAGGGACAACCTTTAACGTGTTATAAATGTTATACGATCAAACCTAGGAGTGCCTGAGTGATTAAACCAAGAAAATAGAGCAAAACAGTAAAATTGGACCGAGGGATTGAACAGAGCGCGCCTCATCACCTGGTGCGACCGCGCCGGCCCATAAACTGTTTACGAAACTCACTTCTTGACTAATTTCTTGCTGCCATCTCCTGGTTTAGGCTCCCTTAATTGGCCTGGGTCGTGGGTGAACATGGGAGACTTAATTCCAACACCTAAGAACACCAAAATACTCACAAATCTCTCCCAAATTCATACCAAAATTCATCAATTCAACCTAGGGTTTCTAGGATTTCTTGCATGGTAACTTGTTCTTCTTCTAAGGCAGCAACAAAGGGTTGGTTTAAGTGAGTTCTTGACTGGTCAATGCACTGAATTCCAGGGATTAATTGGTGGTTTAACACTCTAACTAGGTAAGGGACGTCTAGCTTACATATGTTTGTAGTTAATCGATTAATTTTGATTGTATGCTATTATTGAGATGTTATTATGATGAAATCCTGAATCTCAACCGTGCTAAGATGTTTAATATGTTGAGATGATCATGGGTATGTGTTATTAAAGTGTATTGGTTATTATATGAACCTTAAAATTGTTGTAAATTGATTGTATACTTGAATTGGTGAAACCGACGGAAAACTAGTTGAGTTAAAGTATATAACATGGCTACGAAATGATGTTGTGACTTGGTATTGAGTTGGTTGATATGGGTAACTTTTTCATTATGTTAATACATGAAAATAGAACCCGAATTGATCCTCGAAGAATTATCGAAATACTTGAAATCGTAAACGAACACGGAATGATATGTGAATACCGAATGGGTCAATGAATGTGCTCATGTAAATAATAACTTTCAAGGGGTTTTGGTTAACTACCGACTGTCATTCGGCGGAGTGCGGTGATAGTCGAGTTGTGTCGACCTTAATCCGGCCTGCCTCCCTATTTAGGCTAAAATAGGGTTTGTACACCACGTAGATTATACGTCGTGTAAAGACTCAATGAGTGGTATAAATATGTATTGGTAGTATTTTAGTCTCTCCGATGTGGGATGACGAATTTATGAGATCTTGATCGAATAAACTTGAGTTAGGTTGACTTAGTCAACATCGTTGACCACGTGACTACTTGAATTGGGTTGGATGATTATATATACACCTTACGTCTAAGCTTTGATTAATTATTAAAGGTACTCGTGACTTTATATAAGTTACTAATGAGTTGTGTACGATCATGTGTGACGTACGTTGGGAATGACTTAGTCACTACACATTGAGTGACATATTTATTATGAGTTAAAGTTTTGAGATACCCCAGTTATCACCCAATAAGGGTGCGAGAACTAGTGTTGAGTTGCTACGAACGTATTACGTAGTGAGTTTAAAATGTATAGATTATGATTGTAAGTACGTGTAGGCTTACACATGTTATGATTATAAAAGTCTAGCATTCGCAGACTTAAATGATTTGGTGTATGCGTGGTTGTTCTAGTAAGCAATAGGACAATCATCCTACTTTGATGGTTGATTGTGTGTTTAGTATTTACAAACACATTATGTTGATTTAGTATGCGATTCAATAGAACACATTATAGTTTGATTTCGTTAAGTTGTGATTCAATAGAACACATCATGATTTGATTTATTAAGTTGTGATACAATAGAACACACTTTGATTAGTTTGGCATCAGTAAACATCTACTTATGCATTGCATCGAGTCCAACTGGCATATGTGCATTGGAGGTATATTGACGCTCGGTTATTGCGGGAGTAGGGGCTTCGTAATAGCCGAAGGCCAATACATTGGGCCTCTCCCTACTGTTGGCCACGGTATGGGTTTTCTCTAGCCCCACAGTTGAACGGAATAAACGATGACTGTGCATTGTCGACATCTTTTATCGTATGCATTGGGATACGGACACCGGTCCCTTGTGATACCTATAAGTGGCTAGATCCATATTATCTCAGGTCGTAGGGGATCGAGCGATACGTCGACGTGGATACAAAAAATGGTCTACAACGGGTACTTTAGATTGTCCTGGACGCGGTCGGGTACATTTATTTGTTGGGTACTTGTAGATCGTGCTTGACGCTATCGGGTATATATATTTGTTTTGGGATACGAGCACCGGTCTCTTTGTGATTTGTGTATGGTAGTAGCAGCACGATCATCTATTTCTGTTCGTTGGTCGATATTGGAAGATATGTCCTGCATCAGCGAAACAATTATTTATTATGGTTCTCTGAAGCAGAAGCAGAGGAATCTATTGTTATTATTATCTTGTTGGATAGCAGCAGAGGCATCTTTTATAGTTCTGTGAAGCAGCGGCGTAATCGTCTTCTACGGCTTCATGGAGCTATAAGGTCGGAAGTGTTTCAAAGGATTTTGGAGGTGTACCTCGAATCCACCGTATCCACCTTTATGTGTTTACTTCACGTTTTATGTGCTTCCTATACGAGCGAATGTTGGTCGTGGTCTCCAACCAGTGCATGTCGATTGACAGTTACTGAGCCTCTCGTGAATATAGGGTTGGTTGTCTTATGTGCTACAACCTGTTTATTATCCTGTTATATTAATGTGCATAATGCCGTGCCATATTATTACATTAGTAACTTACTCGGTCTTCGACTCATCCCTTCCATATTTGTTTTCCTTAGTTTGCAGGTTTGAGTTTCGGCGCAGTGAGGCTTTAGTTAGAAGTTCCTCTAGTTGCATTCAGTTAGTATTTTGTATTTATCTCGTATTCTGTGAGATCGTAGATTTAAGCTAAGTTATGTAAACTTAGTATGTCGGGTAGAAATGTTGTATTTTATTTAGTTATGTTTTGGTGGCAACTCGTGGAGTTGGCCCGTTGTACCTTATTGTAAACAGTAATTTTATTTACATTCGTTGAGGCTTTGAGCCGTTTATCTTTAGTTATTTTCCCGAGCATGTTAGCTTGTGGGTTTCCGGTATTGTTATTTCTCCGGCTCGTGTTTGACCGCGGAGGTTTTATATTGTTGTTGGGATTTTGTTATTCGAGTTTTTGAAACTCCTATTTTATTTAGTATTCCGCTGCTTGGGTTGGTTTGAGCTTTTGTGGCTCGCTTAATTTAGTTCTTTTTCAGTTTGGTGCTCCGAGTTGGGGTTCAATATCGAATCTCGGACCCGGGTCGTCACACCAAGTAAGGTTTTCACCTATAGTGGAAGCAAGAAGAGTTCATCGAACAAGTGGAGCAGAAGAGTACGCCGCACGTCGCCGTGCCGTGAGAAAGAAAGATAATTGATAAGAAAGTGCTATGGTTTTCTTTCTGGATGAGTATTGTTGTGTAGAGGGATGGAGTTTGCTGGAGGCGGAAGAGGGAGAGAAAAAGAGTCGTATTTTAATTTTTTTGGCGAGATAATGAGTGAGAGAAGGAGAGAACTCGGCAGGGAGAGGGGAAGAATACGAGAGGAAATAGAAATGAATGGGGTCAAATGACGAGGAGTGGGTGTGGGTAAGTTTGTCCGTCGAGAACAGGTAGAGAGTGGTTTGAGGTGTATAATTGTTGTCAGGGAGGAATGGAAAATGGGAATTTGGTTGACTTTCTTGCTTAACATTTTGGAATTGGTTGGAAGAAAAGAATGGGGAAGTGGGGGCGGCCACATGTAGTTTTTTTTTTTATTTTACTTTTCTGTTTTGTTCTCTCTCTTTTTTTTTTTTGTTCTTTCTTTTAATAATAATAATAATACTTCTTCCTTTCCTAAATTATTGTTTGACTAGGCACACGGATTAAAAAAAACTTAAAAATTTATCTTTGATTCAATGAAAAATTGAAATCATTGTGTCGAATCACTCTGTTGACATTGTTTTACTGTGAGAATGTTGTGATTCTTATTTAGTTGTTGAAATTTGGTATAATTTTGGGCATAAACAGTGTGGTGTGTATGTAGTCAAGGTGTTTGTTGTTTTGTTTTAAAGTTTAAACTTTGGAGTTTGGAATGGTACTATTGAATTTGATTTTAATTTTTAACTATTAATCTTGTAATGTGATCATTACTTTTAGTTTATTTGGTCATATTTAGTTATTTACTATTATTGTAGCATGTATTGTATAAATCTATGGTGTAAATGTGTAATTACGCCTTAATTTCTAGGCCCTGCCGTCTAGCATCTGCCTAACGATTTTTAGAACACTGATATATATGTCTAATATTGGGTGGTTGTGTGTAGGTGAGCGATGGTGGGGTCGAGAGGAATGGGACGTGGTTCACATAGAGCCGGCACGAGTGCGGCAGGGCTCCAGGAAAGAGCTGAAAGTCATGTTAATGTTCCCCCTATTCACCGAGCAGGTGGAGTACAATATGAAGGGCTTAGTAGTGTATATCAAGCTATTGAGAGGTTGACTGATGTGATAGCACAACAGAGTACCAATAATCAGGCTGCAGTACTTGAGAGGTTGTCTACGTTGTTAGCATAGTAGGGTACAGCTAATCAACAAATGGTGAATCAGAATTCGGGTAACCAGAACCCTCATCCAGTTCTTATTAGGATTATACAGGGTACCACACCACTTGAGAGGTTTTTGAAACTGAATCTCAAGAGCTATGATGGTGAACCTGATGCATTGAAGGCTAAAAGATGGCTCGAGGGAATGGAAAAAGTGTTTAAGACACTCGGATGTTCTGAGGAAGAGAAACGATCTTTGCAACTTTTAAGATAGAAGGCATAGCAGACAATTGGTGGATGTTAATTAAGTGAAAGTGGGAGACTAAAGAGATTCCTCAGACATGGACTAATTTTGTACCAGAATTCAAGAAGAACTTCATTCCAGCTGTAGTTCAGAAACAGAGAGAAATGGAGTTCATGACACTGGAACATGAAAATTTGAATGTGGCTCAGTATGAAGCAAAGTTTACTCAATTGGCTAGGTATAATACTCATTTGCTCTTTACTGAGGATAGAAAAGTGAGAAAGTTTGTGAATGGACTTCGTGCAGAACTTCGTAACAAGTTGTTTCCACTTGATCTTACTTCTTATTCATCGATAGTGGATCGAGCTTTAACTGTAGAGAATGATCTAGAAGAACAGAAAGTGAAGAGAGCTGCAGTGTTTGGGTAGCAGACGACTTAACAAAGTGGAAGAGGTCAGGGTAACATTAATAGAGGTGGATTTAACTCACCAGGTGGGAGAGGACAAGGAAACTATAATAATAGAGGAGGACAAGGTAATCGGGATAGTCATTCCCAGGGACCACCACAAGGGCCACAACCGACACAACAACAGGGACAACAAGGGAATCAGTAATTTAATCGTTAGACGGGACAGCAATCGAAGAATAATACTGGTAGTTCCATGCTATCAGAACAACAGACTGTTAGTAGTGGGTGTACTTTTTGTGGCAAGGACAATCATACAGTAGAGAAATGTTGGGCAGAGCAGGGAAAGTGTACTACTTGTAGGGAATTTGGGCTCCCTTGACTAGCCTGGGTCGTGGGTGAACTTGGGAGACTTAATTCTAGCACCTAAGAACATCAAAATACTCACAAATCTCTCCCAAATTCACACCAAAATTCATCAATTCAACCTAGGGTTTCTAGGATTTCATGCATGGTAACTTCTTCTTCTTCCAAGGCAGCAGTAAAAGGTTGTTTTAAGTGAGTTATTGGCTGGACTATGCACTGAATTCCATGGATTAATTGGTGGTTTAACACTCTAACTAAGTAAGGGACCTCTAGCTTACGTATGTTTGTAGTTAATCGGTTAATTTCGATTGTATGTTATTATTGAGATGTTATTATGGTGAAATCTTGAATCCCAACCATGCTAAGATGTTTAATATGCTGAGATGATCATGTGTATGTGTTATTAAAGTGTATTGGTTGTTATATGAACCTTGAAATTGTTGTAAATCGATTATATACTTGAATTGGTGAAACCGACGGAAAACTAGTTGAGTTAAAGTGTATAACATGGCTGCGAAAATGATGTTGTGACTTGGTATTGAGTTGGTTGATATGGGTAACTTTTTCATTATGTTAATACGTGAAAATAGAACCCGAATTGATCCTCGAAAAATTATCGAAATACTTGAAATCGTAAATGAACACGGAATGATATGTGAATACCGAATGGGTCAATGAATGTGCACATGTAAATAATAACTTTCAAGTGGTTTTGGTTAACTACCGACTGTCATTCGACGGAGTGCGGTGATAGTCGGGTTGTGTCGACCTTAATCCTGCCTGCCTCCCTATTTAGGCTAAAATAGGGTTTGTACACCACGTAGATTATTGGATAAGAGTGGTGTTGTCGCATGGTTGCCAAGGTTGTAGGGACTCGGGGCATGTTGACTTATTTTGCAAAATATACAAGATACGGATTATATGATCTAAAGTGATCTAATATGAATTTCAAAAATTGAATGGTGTTATAAGGGGAGCTGGTTAGTCGGAGGTGTACCTCGACTTCTATATCCTGATAAACATGACTTCATTATGTTAATACTTGTTTAATACTTGATATGAGATGTTGTTCAGCTCATTGCTTTGTATGTTGGTCATTACTTTCAACTGTTATGGGACATTTGTCGGTCGTGAGCCTTTTGCGTTGGTAATGAGGCTTGATTGTTGTTGATTATGATGATTATGTGTTACTGTGTATGGACATCCTATTACTGCTGCATACATGCATAACATGCATAAGTATAGTGAAATTTTACTGGGTCATAGGTGACTCGCCCTTTCACTATTGTTTTCTTTAGTTCGAAGCGAGACAAAGGGTTCACGTGCGTGAGGCTATGTAGCTCGCTGTGAGATTAGCAGGTGGTTGTTTTCTTTTGGGGTAGTTTTATTTTGTGTATATGGTTAGACAGTGGTTTGTTATACTGTCTAGGTTTCAAACTGGTTTCTTTTGTATTGTATATAAAGGCTGGATGTCTTCTCGTTTGGTTTGTATATTAGTTGTATGAGTTGTGTAAACTCAGTTGTAATATATTTCAGTTTATGAGGTTGAATGGCTTGTCGCCATGTTTTTATTTCTGCAGTTGTATATTGTTAAACAAGTGATTATATTGATTATGTATAGCCGGTTCATGCCCGAATTTAGGCTATGTGTAGTAGTTTGAATTGGGTTATGATATATCTGCTCAAGAAAAGTGTTGAAAAAGGAGTGGAAAAATACACCGAAAGCAACTGCTTGTGGAAAAAGAAAGAAAGAGGTATCCAAAAGCAATACAATTGTGAAGTTAGAGCCTACTCAAGCGTGTACAATCAGTCATCTAACCTCTCAAAAGATTGGAGGATGAAGACTTTACTCATCAAGTGTATGAATAAAAGAAAGAGAGAAGATGGAAAGAAATGTCCAAATAGATCTAATCTGCTAGCGTCTAGACTAGAGTCTAAGTCTTCACTCCATATCTTATCCATGCACACAACCTTACTAATCTTTGTAATGGTTGGTGTGGATTTGATTACACACCCTTATATGAGTCTCTAAAAGGGATGTTTAAACCTTTTAGTTTGAACATCGCTTTTAATACTCTAACTCATCTTACTTGCTTAAGTCTCCGATCATCAAAGACAATTTTCCCAAATGTTTCTAGATGATGGTTCTGGAGATGGTAGCAAGTGAAATAGCAAATGGATAAAACAACCATTTGCAACTCAATAGGAATAGACAACTTTTAAGTTTCCTTTAATAGATTAATTTACTTTCTGTAATATGTACTTAGGCAAGTTAGTTAAATAACATGTATAACTTGACTGAATTCTGTTATATGAAATATCTTATGCAGTGATTGTTCTCTAGTCAACTGTTGAATTCAATATTGTGTCTTGTTGCTATATATATCATTGACTATCTTATTATTTGATGTAAATTGCTCCTACATGTGAACTGAACTTAGTTGCATTACTATTCCATGTATAAGCTATCATACTAAAAGCATCAGCAAGTATTAAGTGACTGAGTCTCTTTATGTTTTATATCTCACACTCGTCACTTAGTTATCAGTCAATTGATTTTATCAGCTAACTGATTAATCAACTGTTTAATGAACTTCTGCTGTCTATACTGATTACTCAGTGTGCCTATTTGATTCAGTTGACTGCTTGCCATAAATTAGCTGATCTCGTCAGCTGACTTACTCACTGACTGATCATTCCTTATTTTCTGCTCTTACTAATAAGTCAATATAATTCTTCATATCAGTTATAATATTTATAATTTAAAGTTTCAATTTTTTTAAAAAGTTTGTTGAATAGGTTATTCACCCCCCTCTAGCCTATTCTTGAGCTTTACCCTTTAGGAAATCGGGACCTACAGTTTAACAATCAGACTTAAGTCATCTCATTTTAACTTATAATTTTGGCATATTTTTAAGAGATGCTTAATTAATTTATTAAGTGATACAATATTGCATTATCAAACAATTTTATTTTTAAATTTTCTTAATTAAGCTCTTAATTAGGTTAACAAATATACCCTATATAATGGTATTTACAATTTTTTTAATTAAGCTCTTAATTAGGTTAAAGAAAAGGTAATTGACTTTATTACAAGAAAAAGATAAAGCAACATAATGTATTTACATAATTGGTTTACAGTAAGTATTTTACTGTTGTGCATCGCAACTATTGATGCATTGGTAAGTTGTACTGTATTACAACACCTTAAAGGTTGCCATAAATTAATTTTGTTATTAAATTATATTGCTCTAACATTACTCTTATTACAAATATTAAAATATTGTGTATTTTTCAATGATACCACTTTGGCCTGTGGGAATGGGATCCATTAATCAAATAAGAGTCAAGCCAAAGGTGAAATAATGGCTAGTGTAATCAAAGTCTAAAAGATTTGTAAAAACATATTTCAACACTAAAAGCTTCTTTACTCTTATCATCACAACAACGTCCTTTTATACAATTCCCAATTGCCCGTATCTGTGTTCAGACTCACACATTTTTCTCCAATTGCACATCTCGTTTGGTGGCTTCATAATAAACATAAATCACCTCAACAAATCGAATTCATTATTATCGAGCCGCTTAGAAAGTTCATAGGCCAAGAGAGTTGGCTGGAAACATCAAAACAATACACACGCAATCAAAGTTGACATCTCCTTGTATAATAAGATCAAACCCTAAACCAATACTTTAAAATGATGGTGGGGAAATATTGTGCTAACCCTTAGCATTGTCATGGTCAACATTCTAACGATCAAGTAGTTGTTTCAAGAATAAATATTACTTTAGTAATGCTAAAGTCACTTAATGAGTACTTAATCTATTGCATAAAGTGATGTGACATTATATGTGTCATCTTATTTGATATCTTGTGGGCTCTACTATAAGTTAAAAAGTAAAGTCAATTAAATGAGTTTTTCAAGTAGCATTTCCTAAAAGTTATAGAAGCATCACCAAGTAAGTTAAAAGTATGCATAAACCTACCATCGAGAATCATCGTATACATAATCTTGACCGACACATCTCAACAAACATAACCAGAACAATCAACTGAGTCGACAATATATACTTAACATACGAGAGTCGAAAACTAGTTAGTAAGTTATGAAAATTGTTGCTGTCAACATTTACTCGCTTCGTGGTTGGAGAATCTAGCAAGTATAGATGAAGATGGAGATGCCGATTGAAAATTTAATGGTGTAATGGTTAATACCAACATCGTCTATTTGGTGAATGGGGGTTCTAAGCCTATTTATCAAGCTTGTCAACACGAGATTGGAGAGGGATAATAAATGTGTTTGTCTTTATAATTTAAGAGCTTAATTTTAGATTTTTGAGTTTTATATTGTAATGATTGAATAAAAAGTAAGACATGGATAAAGCTTAATATCAAAGAAAAAGAAATTCAAAAACTAAAATCAGGCCTTAAATGAGAAGGCAAACGGGCCATTAGAATCAAAGCCTAATGATCTTACCGAATTGGTAGAAAGCCCAGACCCGGAACTAAAAAAGTCGTTTGTTTTCACTTCAGAATTTGTGGTATATATCAAGTACAACCTTTTGATCCGATAAAATAACTTATATGGCCTTTGACTAAAAATTAACACAAACTTTCTATAATACCCCAAAGCCCTTAAAACCTAACTCAGTCTCACTCTCTCAAATCTCGGCTTCCTCTCTCAAACCACAGCCGTCTTCCTCCCATCGTCGTCGTCTCCCCCTCCCATCTCCAACCACATCGTAGCTGTCTTCCTTCGTCTCCGATCACATCGTCTCCCTCTACTGTCATGAATCTTGTAAGTCTTTCTCCGTCTTCCTCTCATCTACTACTATGAAGCCCTATCTTTGTCTTCCTTCGTCTTCCTCTCATCGTCTCCCTTTGAATCGTTTAAACGAATCCGTTAATCGTTTAAACGAATCCGTGAATCGTTTAAACTATGTTTGAGTCATTCAAAAAAGGAGGTATTTTGGGGTTTTCAAATAAAAAAAGTCATATAAATTGTTTTGAAGTAAGATAAGCCAAATAAGATGTTAGAAAATTTAACCAGCCATTTGTAAAGAATCCCCTCAGAATTTCGTACACGATCCGATTCTTACGTGGCACCCTCATAGGCAAAACACACACACACATACAACCCGTCACTGAAGAAGCCCTCCCGATATTACACTATAATTATACAGAGAAAGAAAAGAAAAAGAGAAAAAAAGCGAAAAAGACACAGCATCCCCGTCGATCGATTTACTATTTTATTTATTTATTTATGGAGTATATAGATATTAATTATACACACATATCTATATATATAACAACCACCTCAATTAGGGTTTTCTGTTGTTTAACCCTTTCCCCTCTTCCCTTTTAATTATTCCCGTTCCTCCTAAGAAATCCCTTAATTCCTAATCTCTTTCAAAAATCAATCCCATTATCGTCGTTGTCAATTTGTGAAAGACTGGGAATTGGGATTTTTAGGGTTTGTGATTTGAGGGGTTTCGTTTGGGGATTTGAGAAAAAGATTTGATTTTTCTTTCTGGAGGATGTTGATAAGGGATTTTGGATCGATTAGAGTTTGATCGCCGGTTAATCGGCGAGGTGGATTCGCGATTTTGCGGGGGGTTTGGGGTTTTGTATGGAAACTCGTAGCCGGAAGCGGGCGGAGGCCACCTCATCAGCCCCTTCTTCTTCTTCGTCCGGTCCCGCCACCCGTTCAAACAAGCGCGCTCGTCTTTCTTCCACCACCAACACCAGCACCTCGACAACCCCTGCCGCCACCGTTGCCGCCAACTCATCATCAGTCACCGCCGTTGCTGCTACGTCTTCATTTTTGACTCGCTCCCGAGCTTCTAAGTCACAGGACTCGTCCACTCCGATGGATTCCTCCACCAATGAATCGTCCGGGTCTGCCCGAGGCCGCCGCGGGAAGAATCAAGGGTCTGATAAGGATAATTCGGATAAAGGCAAAGAGAAAGAGCACGAAATTAGGGTTAGGGATAGAGAAAGGGAGAGAGATAGAGAATCTGAACGCGAACGTAACTTAGGAGGATTAAACATCGACGGTGGGGCTGACGATGACGATGACAGCGAGGGCGGTGTTGGAATTTTACACCAAAACCTAACTTCAGCCAGCAGTGCACTCCAAGGTCTCCTTCGCAAACTTGGAGCTGGATTGGACGACTTGCTGCCGTCTTCAGCTATGGCTTCTGCCTCTTCGTCCCACCAGAGCGGGCGGCTCAAGAAGATTTTATCGGGTTTACGTGCCGAGGGGGAGGAAGGGAAGCAAGTTGAGGCTTTAACGCAGCTTTGTGAAATGCTGTCCATTGGGACTGAGGATTCACTTAGCACATTCTCTGTGGATTCTTTTGTTCCGGTGCTTGTTGGGTTGCTTAATCACGAGAGTAATCCGGATATTATGTTACTTGCAGCTAGGGCATTGACACATCTGTGTGATGTGCTGCCCTCTTCGTGTGCTGCGGTCGTGCATTATGGTGCAGTTTCTTGTTTTGTTGCTAGGTTGCTTACGATTGAGTACATGGACTTGGCTGAACAGGTGAGCTAGTTTTTCACCATAGTTATAATTAATGTGTACTGAATCTGTTTGTCATGTATGAATTTTATGGCAATTATGTTATAGATCAATATGTTTTTTACAGTACAAGAGCTAATTTAGTTATTTATGAGTTGTGATATTGGTGTTTAATGGGTACAGTCTTTGCAAGCATTAAAGAAGATATCTCAGGAGCACCCAACTGCCTGCTTGAGAGCAGGGGCACTAATGGCAGTACTTTCCTATCTTGACTTTTTCTCCACTGGTGTCCAGGTAACTTAACTTTCTTGAAGATTTTGTGTGTTGAAAGTAATTAATTTTTTGCTAGACCCAATGGAATAAAATAATTTTCGCTACGTGGATGTTTTAGAGAGTTGCGTTGTCTACTGCCGCAAATATGTGCAAGAAACTCCCTTCAGACGCAGCTGACTTTGTTATGGAAGCTGTGCCTTTGTTGACAAACCTTCTTCAATATCATGATGCTAAGGTGATTGTGATAGCAAATTTGATTATCTCCGACTGGAATGCTTCACAGTAGGCTCTTATTGCATTGGCCAATCCCTTACTTATCTTTGACATTACTTCTCCTTTTTGGGTGTTCTTCTGTTTTTAGGTTTTAGAACACGCATCAGTTTGTTTGACTCGAATTGCCGAGGCATTTGCATCTTCTCCAGATAAGCTGGATGAACTCTGCAATCATGGACTAGTTACGCAAGCAGCCTCACTCATTTCGACCAGCAGTTCTGGAGGTGGTCAAGCTTCTCTGAGCCCATCTACCTACACTGTAAGTGTTATTATTGCCTTTGAGTTAAAATATATTGCATTTTGGAGGCTACATTGTAACTGAGAAGCTGTGCAGGGCTTAATCCGATTGCTTTCCACATGTGCAAGTGGTTCCCCCTTGGGCACCAAAACTTTGCTACTCCTTGGGATCAGTGGGATCATTAAAGATATTTTGTCAGGTTCCAGTCTTGTTGCAACAATGTCTGTTTCACCTGCCTTGAGCCGACCGCCAGAGCAGGTACATGCTGTTTCTTTATCGTTCTCTCTTTGGAATTCTGTTGTTCTCTAGTCATTATTTTGGCTCTCTCCTCATGACAGTTGGGTTTTCCTGATTTACTATTAGTATGTTAACCAGTTTCTTATGGATCATTGCGTTCAATGGCTTTACTGTGCATCCAGTTTCTTGGATGATGACAAGCCACCTGCTGTATGTTCTTGTATTGGCATTTGAACAACGTTAATGTTGTGAATCAATGATTCTTTTTGATTTTCTGATTATTAGTTGCACAATATCACATTTGCCAGCGTGATGGGAAAGGTTTACACAATTTCCCATTACGCAGCTTTTTCAGAATATTGCTTTCTGGTATTCTGATATATCATCAATTAGCGTCTCTTATTACTCTGTATTTCTGTCAACCGGATTGGTAATGGTATGATAAAGAAAAGCTATTTGACTTGTTGATATGGATATCTGAAGAAAGTTATTTTTGTTCCATTGCGCAGATTTTTGAGATTGTGAACTTAGCAAACGAACTTCTTCCTCCACTGCCACAAGGCACCATATCTCTGCCAGCCAGCACTAGCTTATTTGTTAAAGGGTCTCTTCTGAAGAAGTCTCCTGCTAGCAGTTCTGGTAAACATGAAGACCCAAATGGCAGTGGGACAGAGGTTTCAGCACGCGAGAAATTATTAAATGATCAGCCAGAGCTTCTACAGCAATTTGGGATGGACATTCTTCCTATTTTCATTCAGGTTAGTATTGCAGAGAAATAAGGTAGCAGAGGCTCCTTTTGGTACCATTTTTAATTCACATTACCGTTTGTTGTCTTGCAGATATACGCCTCTAGTGTCAATGCGCCCGTCCGTCACAAATGCCTCTCAGGTATTGGGAAACTGATGTACTTCAGCTCTGCAGATATGATCCAGTCTCTATTAAGTGTGACAAACATATCAAGGTATATAGTTAGCGTACAAGTTCCTCTTCATGAGTTACTTGTTTTATTTTCATAAATAGAAGTACTTATTCTGAGTGATTAAATTGATTTATAGTTTCTTAGCGGGAATTTTAGCGTGGAAAGATCCGCAAGTATTGGTTCCTGCCCTTCAAATAGCAGAGATCCTAATGGAAAAGCTTCCAGAAACTTTCTCTAAGATGTTTGTCAGAGAAGGTGTTATTCATGCTATTGATACACTTATTTTAGCTGGTTCTCCTAGCCAACCATTGTCCAGTGAGAAGGATAATGATTCAACACCTGGAATATCATCACGCTCAAGGCGCTATCGTCGCCGCAGTAGTAACACAAATTCTGATGTAAATTCTACCGAAGACTCTAAAAGCTCAATCCCAACTGTTGGTTCCCCTCCAAATTCGGTAGAAATCCCAAGTGCAAATTCAAGTCTTCGGACGACAGTAAGTGCATGTGCCAAAGCTTTTAAAGATAAGTACTTCCCTACTGATCCTGGCGGTGCTGAATCTGGGGTTACAGATGATCTTCTACATTTGAAGAATCTTTGCATGATGTTGAGTGCTGGTGTGGATGATCCAAAGACTAGATCCAAAGGAAAGTCTAAAGCTTCTGGGCATCGCTTTGCTGATTTTTCCCCTAGTAAGGAGGAGAACTTGGTTGGGGTTATTTCTGAGATGATGTCGGAGCTAAGCAAAGGAGATGGTGTCTCCACATTTGAGTTCATTGGTAGTGGAGTTGTTGCTGCATTGCTGAACTACTTCTCGTGTGGATATTTCTCCAAGGAGAGAATGTCAGAAGCTAACCTACCTAAGCTTCGACAACAAGCTATCAGAAGATACAAGTCATTTGTTGCACTAGCCCTCCCATCAAACATTGATGAGTCAAATGCAGCTCCAATGAGTGTTCTGGTTCAGAAGCTTCAAAATGCTTTGTCGTCCTTGGAGCGGTTTCCAGTTGTGCTGAGCCATAGTGCTAGATCGTCTGGTGGAAATGCACGCCTCTCTTCTGGTCTTAGTGCATTATCTCAGCCGTTCAAGTTACGCCTCTGTAGAGCTCATGGAGAAAAATCTCTCCGTGATTATTCTTCAAATGTTGTACTGATTGATCCATTAGCTAGTTTAGCAGCTGTTGAAGACTTCCTATGGCCTCGGGTTCAGCGTAGCGAGTCTGGCCAGAAGCCCTCTGCATCTGTGGGTAACTCAGAGTCTGGGACCACACCTACAGGAGCTGGTGCTTCATCACCATCAACTTCTACGCCTGCTTCCACTACTCGTCGCCATTCCGCGAGATCAAGATCATCTATTAATATTGGAGACACTGCCAAAAAGGAGTCATCACAGGAGAAAAACACAAGCTCATCAAAGGGGAAGGGAAAAGCTGTTCTGAAGCCAGCTCAAGAGGAGGGCAAAGGACCTCAGACAAGAAATGCTGCTCGTAGAAGAGCGTCTCTGGATAAAGATGCACAATTGAAGCCCATGGATGGGGACTCTACTTCTGAGGTATATATATTGTTGATATTTAGGTTTTCATATAATGAAATTATGATCACGTAATCTTATATATGTGAATGCCACACCTACTTATAAATGCATGTGCTTATGATGGGTAGGGTAATCTAGATTGTGTATGTACAGAGAGTAGCTTACGTTAGAAGGACTCAGGTACAAGAGTCAGGCATGTGTGTTCGGCTTGAGAGAAGTCTAGGATTTTACACTATGTAGTAATGTAGGTGGCCAGCTGCCACACCATGTCCCTGTTGCCTTTTATTGACATGGATACTTTGGCTGAAGTGAATCCATGTTACAGAGGTATCAAAATTTTAGTTTATGTTCAACTCATACAAACACAATACTGTTACTGCTCTCATGCAAAGAAGAGTTATGTAGCCTGTAAAATAGAATATATGTACATTTTCTTTTTGGTGGTGCAGGCTCTAGAGGTAATAAGCTTTTTAACGAAAGAGGTAGTTATATTCTATTTAGGGCCATTGTACTTCGTTCCTGCAGAGTGCTGTCGCCAATGTGCATTGAGTCGGTTTGTTGCTATAAGTCTTTTTCAACTTTCCTGGTGTACATGGGTCCTAGGTGCCTTCACTTTCAAATGTTATTGCCTTAGCTTCTCAAGCTTTAGATCCGCTGGGACTGTTCTGTCCCTTTCATTCTGGCACGACAGAGGGATCGTGCCATTTGAACCTTTTTGATACTTGTTTATTGATAGAAAAGGAACAAAGCTTCAATATTGTATGAATTCTTTAGAAGAAACAACCAGTTTATGGGGCCGTGGTACTTGGCTCCAGTGGAGGGCTTTCAGCACCATCAGAACCTTTACCAATGGTATGGTGTCAGTCAAACTCAAAAAGGTGACGAGTCCTATTCCTTATGTAGTGCTTTTAGAGGAAAGAAATAGGTGAGACTTTGACGCAGAGGCATAGGCTGGGAACACTAATGTTTCTTTCCCATGGCCTCACTATACTTCTATGTCCTCCTTAGGTGAATTGTCTTTGGGTGCATAATAATATATGTATCTGTTTGTGGAGCTCGTTCATATGTAGGAGCGAAGCATTTTGAGTTTGAGTTTGTGAGCTCATTGTGAGATGTTTTCATTATGCAAATAGATGGGGCCTATATCATATTACTTCTATTTATATTCTTCTCTCACTTCTATCTTGAAAGGTGAGGTGAAAAGGACCCCCATCAGGGAGTGAAGTGGAACATGAAACCGTAAGCTCCCGAAAAAATCCACTGAATCCCAGTCTACTCAGAGAAGTGCTCCTTTTCCTGATAAGGGCAAGAAGGACATTTAGTTCCAGGGTTTCTCCGAATTTGAAAGTTCTCACTTTGCAAGTTTCCCTTGTAGGGAAAATTGATGACGAAGTGAAGAAACCAATCTCTAGACTTGCAAAGGAGTGGGAGAAGAAGTTAAACCTATCATATGCAAGGAATCTGTTATTAACACAACTTCAGCTTGGTGCTTAGTCTCAATTCAGTAATTAACTCTGAATACATTGAGAGATTACATCATTATTTCTTGGCTACGGAGTTCTCCTAATACCACCAACTAGGGGAGTAAATGGTAATATCATCATTTGAAAATATGAATAAATATCCCTAACTATTAAGTTAATTGATTAACTATTTATCAAATTCTTAGTAACTATTAATAAAGATAATCATGAACTAAATTGCTAACAAGGCCTTTTTTCCTTGAACTGAAGAGGTTTGTTTGATTGCGCAACAATCCTTGGGCTTTGGCATGGGCTTCCAAAGTTGATTGTACGAATCCATATAGCTAATGTGCCTGTATCACAAGTCCTCCCATCTCTTCTTTCTTCTTCACTATACTCCAGGGCAGACGAAATTACAAGAATCATAAAATTAGGGTGAGTGTGGAGTGGTGGCGCTTATAATTAGCTTTGTAGTGTAAAATGAGTTGCATAGCTTCTCCTGTCAAATGTAATTAAGCGTTCAAATTTGCTTATCAGGATTTTTTTTGAGAGCTGAAACTCCCTCCAAAATAAGAGCTGTTTGGACATGGTTCCTACTTGATGACCGGATTTTATTTTCAAAAACATGAAATGAGATGCTCACGACATGTTATATGATAATTTTTGAATCTAATAGTGTAAGAATTAGGCCATCCGTCCCAAAATGAGCGTCCTTTTCTATGAATTTACTAAATGCATCGTTAATAAATATCATATTCTAGTGTGCTCTTATAATGCTATAATGTGTACAAAAGGCCATTCAAGTATATGTGCTAGTAAACTTGCCTTAATGTGAACTTTTGTAATTCCCGTGAAAAACTAAAGAAATGCTCTCATTTTGGGAGTGGAGGAGGTATTACATATATTTTCTTTTTGATAATAATAAAAATGGAAAATGGATACTAAATACACTCATAGACATTAAAGTGAATGTTCAAGCAATCTGCTTGACTGATGACCGGGAAAAACCAACTTTAGGGTGTTGTCCAAAAGAGCTCATTGCAGAAATTTCAAGTTTAAGTAAGCTTCTTTCCTTTACCAGATACTTGACCTATTAAACTAAGCAGCATGTTGAACTAGAACAGCTAACGTATAAATGAATTTAATGGTGGTCTTTGTGGAAGGGAGAGGTATATGGACCAACTGTTTTTCAACCCTTACACTGCTTTTTTTGACTTGTAGTCTGCTATTTTTTTTGGTTTAGGGAGCTTTTCCAGCTTTAGAATGTTTAATATGAGAAGCTATCAGTAACATTACAATTGAATGTTTGGAGTGGTAATTATTTTATACACTGTCTGTCCCAATTGAATAAGTATACTTTGATTTTTCTGGCAATTTGACCAATATCCGGATTGATATTTGACAAGGATTTAATAATTTTTGCAAAAAATATAGAACACGTGAATTATAATACTTTTTGAGTAGGTTCTGCGTATAAAAATATGTTAAAAATTCTTCCAAAAACTGGGCAAATTGACCAAAAAGTTTGAAAGTGTACCTCTATATTGGGGACGGAGGGAGTAATAGGTGCCTTTCGCCTTTTTCTTATTCTTTTTTCTTTCTTTCTTGTCTAAATGGGACTTGGTGATCAAGGAAGTCCTTCTTACTGTTTTGTGTGATGGAACTTTTTGTAGTCAATATGCCTTTCTTGGTGTTTATAAGATGAGGTTCTTGATCTCAACTGGTTTATCCCTTTTTGTTTATAGCTTGGTTCTTGTTGCAGTCCTTGCTCTGATAGTTCTACGCTTAGACTTGTATTGCTCTGTAGTAGGTTTAATTGGAATGGCTATATGAGAACTTGAAAAGAAGTATTTTCTATTTAATCTGGAAGGAAGTTCACATAGGGCGTGTTCTCCTCGAGTGATTTTGTGGTTTGGTTTGTGGATGTGGACTTTCTCTATTTGGTCGCACCCGTTTCTTTCTATCTCTCTTAGTTTTTCTTCCAATCATTAAAAAAAAAAACAAGACCCCAAAATCAAGTCACCTAAATCGCGAAGCCAAACGGACCCATAATAATTTAAGATGCTGTTTTGTTATCTAGTAGCTAAGTACAGGTGCTAATATGTGCTCTTTCTGTAAAATTGACAGCTAGACTCAATTAGGCATCTTTAAAGGTGATTGACATTGATTTCGTATTATGTGATTTCTTTTTCTTGCCAACGTTTTTTTGCTACCATCTATGTATAGTCCCTAGTTTTGCTAAATCTCATCCTCTCATTACGCTTTGTTTTGGTTCGTATTGCTCTCCTCTTTTGGTTTCTGGGAAGTTCTTGCTCCTGTGCTATTTACTGGTGTTACAGATCGTCTTATCTTTTTCTCTTTGTAGGATGAGGAGTTTGACATATCTCCAGTTGAAATTGATGATGCCTTGGTGATTGAAGATGATGATATCTCTGAGGATGATGAAGATGATCATGATGAAGATGTATGTTGTTAGAATTACGTGATTAATAGTGATTATTTACTCCCTCTGTCTCTAAATTATTGGCTTGCTTGACCCGGCACACGGATTAAGAAAAACAATTGATTTGATTATTAATATTGGTATAGTGTGTAGTTTTCTTTAATGCCCATGTGTATGTGGTCCATAATTAAAGTTGGGAGAAAAGTAAGGGTAAAATGGTAAAAGTGATGTCCTAAAAGAAAAGTTTCAAATAAGACAATTATTTAGGGACAGACAAAAAGGAAAGCAAGACAATAATTTAGGGACGGAGGGAGTATAATTTAAGTTTGAGTTCTGCTCAGAAATGTCCTTCGGCCACTGTTCCAGAATCTAGTTTTGGGAAGTTCCTGCATTCAAATTCACGTTAGTGTCAAGAAGTTAATAACAAAGTCACGAGGGAAATTTTGTGCAAAATCTTTCTAAAGAAAATCTTGCAAACCTGTAGCTGATAGTTTGAAATGAAATATGTGCAGCATTTTCAAGTCTTCATTTGTATGCTTCTAAGGTCTACCAACTTATTTAACATTGTTGGTTACGTACTGTCTACCTTAGACCAGGCGATGTATGTGCACATATGGGAGGGAGGGCAGGGGAATAACCAAGTCTATATTGCCACATTTTGGCCTATTTACTTTATCTGGAACATATGATTTGAGTACAATTGTCAAGTGTTCCTATTGCAGCATGACTGTTGTAATCTGGGTAGTTTTCCTGATTGATTTCTTTGGGTTCATTTTTTCAGGTACTTGGGGATGATTCTTTTCCTGTTTGCATGCCAGACAAAGTGCATGATGTTAAGCTGGGTGACTCTGCTGAGGATAGTCCTGCCGGACCTGCTACAAGTGATAGCCAGACAAACCCTGCTTGCGGATCAAGCAGCAGACCTACTATGGTTAGGGGTACAGATTCTGTAGAGTTTAGGAGTGGGAATTCTTTTGGTTCAAGGGGCGCAATGTCTTTTGCTGCTGCTGCCATGGCTGGGCTTGCATCTGCTAATGGTAGAGGTATAAGGGGAGGCAGAGATCGCCACGGGCGACCCTTGTTTGGTTCGAATGATCCTCCCAGATTGATATTTTCTTCTGGTGGGAAGCAGCTTAACAGACATTTGACCATCTATCAAGCTATTCAGCGACAGCTTGTTCTTGATGAGGACGACGATGAGAGGTTCAATGGGAGTGACTTTGTCTCTAGTGATGGAAGCAGGCTATGGAGTGACATTTATACCATCACATATCAAAGGGCAGATAGTCAAAGTGATAGGACTTCAGTTGGGACAGTGAATTCTGTTGTTCCATCTAGATCTACCAAAGCAGGTTCTCTGTCCAGTTTGAACACTGATTCCTCTCTACATCAAATATCACTCTTGGATAGCATTTTGCAAGGGGAACTCCCTTGTGATCTAGAAAAAAGTAATCCTACTTACAACATATTGGCCCTATTGCGTGTATTAGAGGGGTTAAATCAGCTTGCACCACGTCTTCGAGTACAGGCCCTGACTGATAGTTTCTCAGAAGGAAAAGTTTCAAGTCTAGACGAGCTAAGTGCTACTGGTGTCAGGGTTCCTCATGATGAGTTTGTGAACAGTAAGCTCACTCCAAAATTGTCAAGACAAATCCAGGACGCCCTTGCACTTTGCAGTGACAGTCTGCCGTCATGGTGTAGCCAGTTGACCAAAGCTTGCCCATTTTTGTTTCCTTTTGAGACTAGGCGTCAGTACTTCTACTCGACTGCGTTCGGGTTGTCTCGTGCATTATATCGACTTCAGCAGCAGCAGGGTGCAGATGGACACGGATCAATGAATGAGAGAGAAGTAAGGGTTGGGAGGTTACAGCGGCAGAAAGTTCGTGTCTCCCGTAGTCGTATTTTAGATTCTGCCGCTAAAGTTATGGAGATGTATTCAAGCCAAAAGGCTGTTCTTGAAGTAGAATATTTTGGTGAAGTTGGCACTGGATTGGGGCCCACCTTGGAATTCTATACCCTTTTAAGTCATGATCTGCAAAAAGTTGGACTAAGAATGTGGAGGTCTGATTCTTCGTTGGAAGTGGATCCTAATGCGAAGAAAGATGGGAAAAGAAACTCTGGGTTGGCTTCTGGCGGGGTTGATAGTGATCTTATCCTAACACCCCTTGGGTTATTCCCTCGCCCTTGGTCCCCAACTACTGATACTTCTGATGGTAGCCATTTATCCAAAGTTATTGAGTACTTTCGACTTCTTGGCCGTGTAATGGCGAAGGCTCTTCAAGATGGACGGCTTTTGGACCTCCCACTATCAACAGGGTTTTATAAACTTATTCTTGGTCAGGTAAGCCGACCTTTGGATTATGAGTTGTGATGATGTGCGTTTTGATACTCTTCTACTTACTGCTTTGGTGCTCTTGGCTGAGCATGCTAATTTGGCTAATTCCTTGCAGGAGCTTGATTTGCATGATATTCTTTCTTTTGATTTGGAATTTGGGAGGACTTTGCAAGAACTGCAAGCCATTGTTTGCCGGAAACAATACCTTGAATCAACAGCTAGTCATGATTACAATGAAGTAGTTAATCTACGGTTCCGCGGGGCACCAATTGAGGATCTCTGTTTGGATTTCACTCTTCCTGGCTATCCAGAATACATTTTGAAACCAGGGGATGATAATGTACAGTATCCACTAATTCTGTGTATTCTATCCTTTATTTTTCTTTTATTTTCCTTTAGCATTTCTAGAGCAAGTTGTTTCCTTGTTGAAATTTACAGGTGGATGTAAACAATCTGGAGGAGTACATTTCCCTTGTAGTTGATGCTACTGTGAGGACTGGGATCATGCGGCAAATGGAAGCATTTAGAGCTGGGTTTAATCAGGTTATTTTTACTTTCTGATTCTTATGGAATCTTCCATTTTCGCTCTGAATCTAAATTGTTCCAAAGTCATGCTTGCTGTGCTGTATTCATGTTTTTCTATCTGCTTTTGGAATGCTAAAACAGTCATCACTGTGCAAAACCCTGTGGTCATGTTGCCTGGATATATCAGGGTTCATTTTGGTGGAGCTAATTTCTTGTACTTGCAGAGTTCTGCTACCCTTACAGCATTCTTCTCTTTTGGGCATAGCATATGTATGCCTACATTATTATGTTGAAGATTGAACAGTAATGGCATCATTCTTCATATTGCTTTCTTACTTGTACATGTTTTTATTTTTGTGTGATTATGTATCTTAATGCTGCAATAGGATTGGTGACATCTGGACTTGCAGTAATAGCATCATCCGAATGATTTTCTTTTTCCCCAAATTTCTTTTGTTGGACAGTTTGCTTAGCAACTGGCTGAATATAAATTTATAAGTATACAGCTAATGAAACTTACTACTGCTATTTCCCGTCTGTTTTTAATATTTTTTTATCGGTGCTCACCATTTTTACATACCCTCCAACAACCTTCCCACACATGCAAATGTGAAAGGAAAGGAGAAACGATAAGGGAGGAAACCAACCGAGATACAAACAAAAATCCTCGCAAGAATGAACTGTATATGCTAGCAACTGGGTTTTGATTTTGTCACATTTATACGTAATTTCTGTATATGCTGGCATGCGTTAGTTGCAATACTATCCTTGTTCATATACAAGTCCTGTACAATTCTTGTAATCTCTGGGTATATAGTTTCTATATGAATCTTGAACTCTTGTGTTCTACCATCAGGTCTTTGACATTTCGGCTCTACAAATATTCTCCCCAAGTGAGCTGGATTATTTGCTTTGTGGCCGTAGAGAGATGTGGGAGGTACTGGATCTTTCTTTGTTATCTACTTGTAGCATGTGACTGCTTAAACCTTCATTTCTTTTACTTAAGTTGAGCAACTTCCTCCCTGCAGGCTGAGACACTAGTCGATCACATAAAATTCGATCATGGATACACTGCCAAGAGTCCTGCAATTTTGAATGTATGCAACTCCTTTCTACTTTCACTTTTATATTCTCAATTATTAATTCCCATTCCAATCCGTGAACATAGATACAGAATCTAACATTTGTTGTCGCATGTTGATGCGATTCCAGTTACTTGAGATAATGGGAGAATTCAACCCTGAGCAGCAACGTGCTTTCTGTCAATTTGTTACTGGGGCGCCTCGGCTTCCTCCCGGGGGTTTGGCAGTGCTGAACCCGAAGTTGACGATTGTGAGAAAGGTATAAACGAAAGCATGCCAATGCGAGTTTCTCATATGATTATATCTCCAGTGGTACTTAGTCTTTTCTATGTTGTGTTCAGCATTCTTCAACCAGCAACAACAATGTATCCAACGGGACTGGGTTGTCAGAATCTGCCGATGACGACTTGCCAAGTGTGATGACTTGTGCTAATTACCTGAAGCTTCCTCCCTATTCTACTAAGGTACAGCACTGCTACTTCTTATTCGTATCCTATCGTTATGTTGGGGATGATGTTTCTATATCAGGTTGAATAATTACTTTGATTTAATTATGTACTAATTTCAGCTTTTTCAAGATTTAATTTTGAACTTTTCTATAAACAGGAAATCATGTACAAGAAACTCCTCTATGCAATCAACGAAGGACAGGGATCATTTGATTTGTCATGAGTTTTCAAATCTAACTGAACTGTGTATATTGTATCTTGAAAACCTTTGGGATCAATTTCTTAACTGGGCTGTGTTGGAAATAGCACATTTACTCTGCTCAATAAAGGCTTCGTTTTTGGCACCCTCTGGGGATATTAAGGTCAGTTTCTTTTTTATGTTTAGTTGGGTACGTGTTTGTGGGACTTGTGACCAATGAGGTTTGCAAGTTGACCTTAGGTGTTGTAGGGGCATAATTGAAAGTTAAAGGTAGTCCATTCGAGATCTGGCGATATTGGTTCTTACTTTTTTTTTTTTTTTGGGTTATTAGTTGTATATAAGTATAAAACGCTTGTAAATTCTCATAATAGCTTCAAGATTGAGAACTGCTTTCCTTTGTTTTGCCGATTGCTGTGTGTATTGTCTCTATTGGTTTTTGAATGGTATCATCTCTCTTGTCAGTTAAAAATGTGGATGTGGTGTTCGGAATTGGTTTGATCATTGGCATGTTTGGAGTGGCTTCGTGTTAGAAGAACGAGTTTGTGGAGCTTTTATTCTACTGGAAAACTGTTTGTAAATAAATTTACATTTGTAGTTCTTGGAACAATTATAAGATTTATATGGTTCTTCTTGTCTATTCCAATTTATTGCCCAGTAGAGACTGACTAGTCATACGTGTGTGCGTCCACTGTTTGGTTTTATGTGTTGCTGCCTGCTATGCTACTCGGTGGTTTGCTCAAAGACTAAATGTCAAAAAATTAAATATTTTAAGAATTGGAATAATCAATTTCTCACGAGTATTCTTAGTCTTGATGATTGAAATAATTTTGCTAATTATTATTTTAATACAATGAGTAGAAATTTGAAAAGTTTAATAATTAAAGGATATATAAGTAGTATTGTAGTTGATAATAATTATAAAAATACTTAAGATGTTTATTGTATATGTGGTGGATAAAGTTGAAAGTTTTATGAAGATTGTGGGTGAAATATTTTAAAATAGTATAGTGAACTCTTTATCTGAAACAAGGGTGTGACAAGACTAAGCGAGGAACGGTTCCGTTCGGGAACTAGTTTTCAAATGAGAAAAGCTCTTCAAAGTCATTCATTATTTCAGTAGCTTGTGCTTCATAAAACTGTGGGCCCTGTATTAATGACGAGATCAAAAAAATAATCAAGTAGAGTTCTGCTCGTGATTGAAATTCAACATCATTTAACATACTACTAATATTTTACATTTCAGTACTTTGGGGAAAAAGAAAATAAACAAAAATTGAGCATTTCAATCGAACCCTTCATGCCATTTGCTTTAGGTGGATTGCCACTCCTTCCGTTTCTAAATTATTGTCTTATTTGATTTTTTTGTCAAACAAAATATTTTTTAAATAAAAATTTAATGTATATTTTTTTTCAAAACTATAAAACAAATAATTCATATTTTAAAAGTACTACTATGAATTCAAAAAGTACTACTATGAATTATTACGTATATTATGATTTTTGAAAAAATAAAAAGATATGCGTCAAATTTGCATGCAAAAAAAACATCAAAAAGTCAAAAGGACGATAATTTGGGAATGGAGGGTGTACAAAATAACCGAGAATCTCAAAAATATCTTGTTTGATAAAAAAAAAAAGTCAAACATGACGATAATTTAGTGACGAAGGGAGTACAAAATAATTGAGAATCTGAGATTACCGGTGGTTGCGAGGTTCAAACCATTAAAATTTTCGTCTTTATTTCTCTTGAGCTTTTCTTTGATCTTGCCTCATGTTCCTGACCTCTATGGTGTTGAGTTTGTTCCCGGCGATTTCTTTATACTGTCGAGCATGTGTTCTTGTTGTCTTCCTCACCTTCCTTTGTTCTATACTCAACTTCACCTGTAATACTCCCCCGAAGGATACAGTTTTTCAGGAGAAGGATGATGGATCTGGTTGGTATAGATCTCCCCCCAAAGGAGTGAGTGGTGGGTGTGCTTTAGTGATTTCTGGCGTGGAGTTCATGTGTGTTCCTGATCTCTTGCGTCTACGGTCTCGTTTCTTGGTGATGCTCTCTCGTATGGTGGCTGTTTTGGATCGGTGAGATGTTCCCTGCTACGGTGTCTTGTTTGATACCTTTCGTCCTTGCTCGGTGGGATATCACGACTTCACCGTCCCCATTTCCCTTTGGTTTGGCATGTATTGGATTCGCTGTTGATGCATTGGTGGCTTACATTAGTCGCTGCCTATTACATTAGTTAAAATGTTTATGGAAATTGTAGGCATTATTATTATTATTATTTTTAAGTGGACTCTTTATGTAAAACATCTCAAAATAGAATATTAAATTCTTTACCTGGAACGGAGGGAGTAATATTCACGGTGTGTTATGTATTTTGGTGGCTTACAATTCTCAAGTGTATTGTCAATTAGTTGCTGCCCGGTGGCGGTTTGTTATACCTCAATCACTTTGTTGTTGCTGTCGTATTTCTCTTGTTCCGAGATAGGCTGGTTTTAGGAGCTGCCTTTGCTGTCCTTCCCGTTTGCCGGCAATCTTGGTGAGAATTTTACTTTCCTATTTCTTGCCAAGGTAGGGGCTCAAAACGTGACCACTTGGAATGCCCAATGGCTACATGGCATGTGCTTTTAAGAAATAACAAAGACAATTATGAAAGAACGTAAATCACTGTACAAGTCCTTTGGAATACGAGAAACACAATTCCCAGCTTTGAGATGAGTTACTAACTCAAGTTTGATTTGTGTGATAACTTGGCTTGTGGAATTGATGGAGCTTTCAAAGACAACCCGGTTTCAATGCTTCCATAATTTACAGAGAATCAATGAAGGCAGCAAAAAATGAGTCGGTTGAGAAGCCACCACGAGAAGCAGGCTTGGGGAATTGAGATCATATATATGCGTGGTGACCTTGCAAATAGTACTGAAATAAATAGGACTAAATTTCCGTGGCAATAGAGCTAGTGAGAAAAAAACATGAGTGAAAGTTTCTGAATTGCCCAATTGACAGCACACACATTTAGAGTCAAGATTGAAACCTTTCGATAATAATCCTTAATCAATCGGAAGCTTTAACTGAAAAAAGTTTCCAAAAATTCGCTTTGAAAGATGTTTGTAGCATTTGAATTTCGCAGACAAAAGAGTAGGTTGAGCAGATCGAACAATGTGCCATGCCGAGGTAATACTAAACTAGTGCCCATTAGATGCCGCTGTCCAGCAAGTTATAGTATATCCTCTTCTCTTGGGATGATAAAGAAATGTTCCTAGCAGTTATCTCTTGAATAACAAATGTCTGCCAAGAGATACAAAGTTGCCTCTGGTATCAACTGCGAATCTGTTTGGAATAGATCACGGACAGTATGAAGAGGGCAGGGCAGGGCAGCAATGTTCCTATCACTTACTCTACTAATTTTGTAAATTTCGAATATGAAAGAGATTTTCTTATGTTTCTTCAGCAAAGATATATAAATTGTACAAATAAGAGGAACTAATTAATTAAATTTTGTCGATTAACTAAAGGATGATCTTTCTTATTTGATTTGATAATGAGTAATGTTATGGGTACTTTAAAGAGTACCAAATTTTTTGCACCAAATAATGTGTCAGCTCATGTGTTACAAAAAACAAAATTAAAAATCATAATTAATACATCACATCTGCCACATTAGCTGACATATTATTTGGTGCAAAAAATTTGGTACTCTTTAGATACCTATAGCATTACTCTTTGATAATATATGGCAGTTTGTTGTTTGTTAGCGATTATTCCAAAATGTTTAAGTGCTTTTCTTAACAAACGAAACATGGGATATATAAGAAATCAAGTTTTCTTTTTGGGAGTTAAGCATGTTGTTTATAAGCAAAAATATATACTCCTATAGAATGAAATCTCGCAAAATAGAGTTTATATTCAAGTTGAGCTGTTCATACATAATTCGTGAAACAATAACCAAGATCTAAATAGATGTTTATGTATTTATTACTAATAGATTAGGAATACATACATTTCTGATGAATTGGAGTATATATATATATATATATATATATATATATATATATGTTAAAATATGTCTCAAATTTATATGAATTTCGGAATTATATGCAAATTATGATTGTATTAATTAATCCTAGAGTTAATTAGAGAATATTAAACAAGTTGTAAAATGATTCCTTTATTAACATGGATTAAGAGTCTTAATCCCAATTTGTTTAGCTTTTTCTTAGGGCCTATATAAAGATGTGATGAGACGCCAATTAGAGAATAAGACTAAAAGTGAGAGAGACACAAATCGTGAAGAGACGGACGACGGACACAGTTGGTGGTCGAGAGTCTCGACGGACACAGTTTTGTCTAACACCACCAAGACCTCAAAACCCTCGACCACCAACTGTCTCCGTCGTTCGTCTCAAACGATTTGTATCTCTCTCACTTTTGGTCTTATCTCTAATTAACGTTTTATTACCTCTTTAAATAGGCCTTAAGAAAAACCTAAACAAATTGAGATTAAGACTCTTAATCCATGTCAATAAATGAATCCTTTTACAACTAGTATCAACTTGTTTAACTTTCTCCAATTAACTCTAGGATTAATTAATACAATCCTAGTTTGTACAGGATTCCAAAATTCATATGAATTTGAGACATATTTTATCAAATCTCCACCTTGGCTCAAATCTCATCAATTGTCTATCCTTATTGTTGCTTGCCCATCATGCATCCCACCATAGGTGTCTAAAATTGATCTCAAACACATGAGTCCAAACGGCCTTTGAACTCGCTTCATACTACCAAACCGAATACTTCCAATTTCTTCATACTTGACATCTCACTTTGAAACATAGCACGAGCTCCACCTTAAATAACACTATGTGAAGGAGTGTTGTATAATTAAGACTACGAAGTTTGGTAAGATTAATTACTAGCTAACCAAACTGAATAACTGCAGATTTTGATATCAATAATATAGAATGTTATAGATAAACGTTTACGTGGCTTGTGTATGACCTTTGTGTTCACGTAGCTGACCCAATCAATTCGCACACATGCCTAAACCGAAAAGATTGCACCTTGGGCTTGGAAGTTGGGATATCAAAAAACGAGGTTAAGTCTATGATGGGCTTAAATCCATTTCTAGAATGTGTAATGGATAATGGACACTGTCCATCCATTACTAACAAAATAAACCAACAAAGGATTTTGCTAAAAAAAATATTTATGAAAATATTTGACATTGAATAAATAGGCTTGCCATTCCAACACATCAGGGAATCTTCACTAATACGTGAATGCAAAATCTTCCCATTAACCGAATACCGTGTGATTAACCGATCGGGATTTGTTCGAGTTCAAGTTCGAGTCTTACCCGTGGTAATCAAATCTTATTTGTGTGATCATCATTCATACGAGCCAGTTAGACATAAAACCGTGGATTCAATTTATGGACTTTCTTGAGCCTTATGATGGCCTAAACCTTTATCTCAAGGCACACGGTTCAAATTCAGTCCATTTCGTAGCATTGGCATACACAAGAGCATTAAAAGAAATTACACATTATACCAATATTATTAATCAAGTCAATTATTTTTTCTTCACTCCATTCTTGAGCTTTTGACAATTACGAATAACGTGACCTATCTCATTGCAATGCGAATACTTTTGCTTGGAAATCTTCTTATTCTTCTCAGCACCATTTGAACTTTGATCGGAAGAATTTCTAAAATGATTAATTTTGCCTCTCACATACAAAGCATCACTATTATCATTATTCTTAAAACCCTTATTCATAGAATCATCAGCAAATAATGAAGTTTGTACCTCACCTAAAGTAAGTTTGTCTTTCCTATGCATAACAGCAGTAACTAAATGCTTGAAAGATGGTGACAAAGACTTTAGCAAAATTAAACCTTGATCTTCGTCCTCAACTTTAACACCGATATTTGCTAACTTACAAAGTATCTTGTTAAAAGTATTTAAGTGATCATGAATATTCGAACCTTCGGACATCGTGAAGTTGAACAACTCCTTCTTTAGGTACAATCGGTTTGAGATAGATTTCCCTATGTAAAGACTCTCCAACTTCTCTCATAATGCCTTTGCAGATTTTTTGGAGATAACGTTGTAGAGAACATTATCCGCACAACATCGCCGGATAGTGCTAGTCGTCTTTTGATCAATTCTCTTCCATCCTCATCCTTCATATCGTCGGGCTTTGTTTTCTTTCCTTCCAAATCAATCTCTTGATCTGCTTGGATCAACATATCCCTAACTTTAACTTGTCATAAACTAAAGTCATTACTTCCGTTAAATTTTTTCAATTGGAACTTCGTAGAATTTTCAACTTCTGTCATCTTCAAAACTTCAATCTCTTGATTCATAATTTCGACTAGTGCAAAGCTCATATACCAGTTTGTTATAACAACGAGGATATATATTCTTGAATTAAAAATTTCAAGTTCCTATATTCAATGCAAAAGCGAATCGGTTGAAAATAATAGTACCAAGTATTTGGATAAATAATGGCAAGAAAATATAAAATATAACGGAATCAAACAAAAGGGAACTAAAGATTTACGTGGTTTAATCCACTCCAAGGCAAGCAGCAAATCTACTATAAACGATGAGAAATTAGAATAGAGAGTACAATACTCACCCTATCTAGTACAAGGATTGTCATCCGTCTCTTCGCGATTTGTGTCTCTCTCACTTTTGATTTTATCTCTAATTGAGATCTCATCACCTCTTTATATAGGCTTTAAGAAAAACCTAAACATTTAGTAAACAAATTAGGATGAAGACTCTTAATCCATGTCAATAAAGGAATTATTTTACAACTAGTATCAATTAACTTGTTTAATTTTCTCGAATTAACTCTAGGATTAATTAATACAATCTTAGTTTATATATAATTCCAAAATTCATATGAATTAGAGACATATTTTAACAAAACTATAGGATTTTGACGGAACAATTGGTCGATGTGTAGAAGGCATAACACGCCTCTCTAGGAGAAACAACAAAGGGGCATCATGTGTGTTAAGTTTTATGAAATGGCAATCATGTAAATTCGTATGTGTGAAAACAAACCGAGTTGAGTTGAGCATTCGAATGTTTAAATTTGTTAAATGATTTTAACAAATTAAAAAAAGGTATTTAAACTTGACTTGGGTTGTTTCAATCTCAAATGAACTTTTAATGGAATCAAACTTGAATAACTATTTTGTTTTCTTTTTTGTGATAAAATTTTGTACTGTACATTTATCGGGTCTAACTTAATTGTTAAATAGACTTGAAATTGAACTTATTATTTTACGAACCATTAGAAATAAATTTTTTATTGAATCAAACACAAGCTAATCTTGAGTAGTTCTGTTACTACATGCGACATGGACAATGAATCCTATCTCTTACGAATTAAATCATCAAATACATAATTTGTATTAATTTTGGTGTACTTTCAAATGGTTATAATTTTATTATTGATGATTAATAAAAAATTTAAATATTTGTCAAATTGATTTTAAAAAGTCAATAGATGATTCTTATTTTGGAACCGAGGTACGTACGTAGTACAATAGAGAATCTGGCATGCACAGTTGTATACACGTCCCATATGATGAGAAAATATTCAATGGTTCAAGAGTACTAGCTTACGTACTAGTGCACCATGACTAATAGCGTCTATAGTGCCGCTAGTTCAATTTACATAGAAAGCAGCCTATCTCGAGCTAGTTCAATTTCAGCTGGTATATGCTTGCAAAGCAATTAATCAAGAACAAAAATTGTACTCCGTACACATATAATTGACCTAATTGGAGGGAAAAATATAAACTTTAAAGATGTCAATGAATTCCACATAGCGGCTTTGAATCCACAAAAACCAAACTATAACATTACATGAATCTCAATTACAATCCAAATCGTTGCCCCTATCTCTCTTAAACTTCTCTAATTATCATTATCCTCCTTGTCGTGGCCGCACCTCACTTGGACAGCCAAAGTCTTTGAGTCGTTAGGGCATAACTGCTTGCCCGGATCATCGAAGGTTGATCTGTCAACTGGAATGGAACAACTAGATTTCCCAAGCAACGCTGTTCAATTCAAACAGAAAAATCTTTATATTCTTAACAAGAAATTTGTTTCGAGGCATTTAAGAAACACACTAGATATATATAGTAGTACTAATATTTGTACCTCTTCGACAACTTTCTTGCTATTGGCTGAGTTGCATTTTCCAGCCGTGTAGGATCCACAAGCACCCCAAGGATCGCCATAGCTGGCAAATTCAACTTGCTTGATTACTTTGCCGTCAGGACAATTTAGCTGACCTTCTTTTGTGTTTTCCACCACTGCCTTCATTCCTTCTCCCTCCTTCTCAAACAAATTTACATTTGGTGGAGAATTCTCGTTCAAGTAAATGCATATCGTGTCTCTGTTGACAATTTGGATTTCTATTCCATCTACGCTTCCTCCACTCTCCTCGAAAACAACCAAGAGGTTATCTTTTGGCTTTAAGAAGGCCCTTGGAATGTGATACCTGAAATTCATATTGAAATAACAATCCTTAATTAGCTATCTTCCCTCTACAAATTAAATATTGGGCAAACCACTTCTGCAAATTGCGGGAAGAGTCTTATTAAGATGCAGATGCAACCTTATCCCTGCATAGTTCTAAAGCTTTGGCCAATGAATGATCATACTTACTCGGATTGAGAAGGCATTCCAAGAGGGGAGCGATAAGAAGTCCAATAACGCCCAATGCTTCTACCATTGACCCAAATCATTCCTTTTCCCATCTTGTCCATCTTAATAGCGACAGGTTGGTTGCCCTCAGGAGCCTCAAAGTAGGTCTGCAAGAAAAAAAAACTATGATTTCTATTTTCTAGATAAACAAAAGAAGAACATTTGCCCAATATTATTGCGACAAGAAAAGGCTAATCTTAGGCATTACCTTGTACCATGTAATAGGTGTGCCTGGGCCAGTGGCTGGACTCCATTGTACTTTACGAGATCCTTCTTCATTGAACAATTGGAGCCTTTCTCCGTCTACGCCAACCTATTATGTAAAATTGGCATATACAAATATAGACATGGATAATCACTATTAGATTGTATATAGCCACATAAATTTACAAGTGAACTATATATTCTACCATGTGGCCCCACTGATTGAATGTGACATCAAGGGTACCAGCATTCAAGCCTTGGATCGTTACAGCTCGAACCCCAGAAAATCTCTTCTCCATGTAAGCTCCGCTATTCTACATTGATTAAAAAAATGGAAAGAATGAACAGAAGAATAAGATGGGAATCTGAAAATGATTCATACCCCTGCAACTATGTTAAGTATGATATATTACCGGAAGTCCCACTGTCATGGTCAACAGTGATATATGATTATTTCCGGGCTTCAAAGCCACAGGTTTTGAGAAGAGAAAGGACTTGGCGGCGAAGCTTCCATGTCCAAATCCTGAAAGATCATGGAACTGTTGTCAGTGGCATGATGTAGGCTTTAGCGTAGTGAACTGGCATGAAGCTGTCTGGCCCACGTAACTTTTTCTTATATACCCAAAAAAAAAAAGTGTGTGTGTGTGTTTTCTTACCAATATATTCTCCATTGACAAATGCAGCCATTGCATCGCCAAGATTTGCAATCTGGAGGACAGGCAGGATGTCAGACCGCATTGGTAGATCATCTTTGTCGAATTTTATGCTGCAACCAAAATGTACATATGGAATCCATTATTAATTATAGTACTACGTAAAAGATGAGACTTTCAAAAGTATTTACACAAAATTTAAACATCATCTAGCTGCAATTACTTGAATGGTACTTGTCGAATTTGATTTACCTGGTGCCATACCACAAGTAGTCGGAGGTATCTTTGGTCACGCTAGTAAGCTCCAAAGGTGATTTGCTCTTCATTGGCAAATCCTTAAACCTTGGAACAGTTTCCCTGTACATTTCCCATTTAAGATTGCTGGCCTTCTTAGAAGGATGGAAATTCCTCGAATTATGTTGTGATACAATCTGTGTTACAAATTTTGTAATGGAATTAAATTAATGGACATTAATTAGTATGCTCAAAGTTTTGACACAGCCTTGTAAGAGAGAGAAAATTACCATGTCAGTGCTGAAAAGTAGAGTCTTGCAATCAGGAAGAATGCTCACTGATCTCCTTGGAAGGAAATAGTTTTTACCCCGAAAATTGACAGTGGATGGTACCTTCTTATGGCTGTTGCTCAGGAATGCAGCACAAATCTCAGTCCCTGGCTTCTCATACGTAATAATCTGTTGAAAAGATTTTGAATTTGAAGAAATGCGAAAATGAAAACAGAAAATAGGACTAAGCAAACAAGCCTATAACTATTGTTCTTTTTTGATTTTGGAGCTATCGTTCTTCTCTTTTTTCTTTTTTAGGGTTGGGGGCAGAAGACTGTAACCGACTCTTGCCTGAACATGCTTGTTGATATCTTGGATCTTGGGAGTTCCCCAAAGTAAAGCTTTCTTTGCTAATCGCATAGTCTTGTGGAGATCTTTAAGGTGACTCCATTTCGGATCCCTTTTTAACCCTGAAAAGAGAAAAGCATAAGAAATTTTTATTAAACTCTTGAAATTAGGATAGTACGTAGTTTCTTAAATAACAATCAGGGTGATTTAAACGTTGCTAACCGAATTCATCCAGGGGAGCTTCATCGTAGTAGCGAGTAGTCACGTAAGATGAACTTGTCCTACCAAAGTTCGTCCCACCATGGTACTGAAATACGAAAATAAATTAGATTTAAAGAAAAAAAAAAGAAATGATTTCCTTAATCCATCATTTGATTAAATATACCAGGAAAAAGAAAAACAGAAATGATTTCCTTAAACCATCATTTGGTTAAGAAAGCCAAGAAAATGAGTGCATACCATATAGTAGTTGGTCATACTTCCATTCAACGCAATGAAGCGAGCAACTGAGAATGCAATATCTTCTGCCGATCTTTGTGATGGGGGATCTCCAAAGACTCGATATCTGCAATTGTAAATCGTTCAATGCGATATGGTCAATTCAAATACCAGAAACAAAGAAGTAGAAAGAAAGAGAAAAAAAGGATGATACTGACTGAGCAGTCCAATTCTCGGTCCAAAGAGAAGGCTTATTGGGGCTATTCGGGCCAGAAAACGTTTCTGCACAGTGCCTTCCATTGCATGTATTGATCTAGACACAAAACCAAGTAACTTAACTAGCTTAAAAAAAAATTGATACAGTTCCTCCTTTTAGAATATCAAAATTTCCTCAAATACAACATAGTTAGCGACTTTTCATGTTTTTTCTGAGTAAAGAAAATTTGGATATGAACAAAGGCTTCCAAAGTAAACTTACGACAGTAGGGGGGGCGTCCTGTTGCTTGCACATGACCCATGGGATCTCAGGATATAGACCCGTAGCCATATCTGCGGCCCATTTGATGTACTTGAGTCCCATCTCCCTGTACGATAGTTGGACATGGTTGTACTCATTTTCAATCTGCAATACGAAATGAAAAGTACTCAAAATTTAATAATTGATAACCGAAAAGAATATTTTTTCTTTTAAATTTAAATTTTCACACCAATTAGACTAGAAGCAAACCTGTGCCATGATAATGGGGCCTCCTTGTGGTGCAAATAGGTTCTCTTTCTTCATCATGTTTATGATCTTTTCACTGTATTGTTTCATATGAAACTGGAATCGAAAGAACAAAAAGTTTTGCATAATCATCCTCTCTTTTCTTTATTTATCCAAAAAATATAAAATAAAAAAAATTTAAAGGATAACCACCATGAATGGATCATTGTATGAACGGAAGGTGATGTTGGGAACCTCTCTTAGCCAAAAAGGAGTCCCCTGCTCATAACAACATCAAAAACTTGAGAATCTAATGAATGATTGGTTAAAAATATAGAGTTAAATGCTGAAGAAAGTTAAATTGTGTACCCGAGGTTCCATTCAGCCTGGATGAAGGGGCCTATTCGAAGGATTGCATACATGTCGTTCTCATCAATCAATTTGATGAATTTCACCAAATCATAGTTGCCTTCAAAATTGTACTGCACATCAAATAAGACACCGTTCAGTGCCTTGTTTGTAAAGGGCTCTCATTTTTCATTTTACTTTCTGCTTCTGATAATAGTTTTTATACTCTAAACTAACTCATCTCTTGTCTTGAAAATGAAAACAGAAAATAGGTCTAAAGCACTAATCGGCCTAATAACAATTTTTCATATGCACAATCAAGAATGTATTTTTTTCTTCTTTTTCAATACCTGTCCCTGAACGGGCTCATGGATGTTCCAGAAAACATAAGTCTGGATCGTATTCAAACCTCCTTCTTTAGCCTTTCTTATGAGATCAGGCCACATCTACGCCAAGAAAATCCAAAATAAACACTGTCAGTTTTGATTCGTATCATTATAGATCACACACTAAATATCAAGAATTTAGAAAATGTACGTCAGGAGTGCTACGGGGATAATGGATAGAACCAGAGACGATAAGTTCCCTGTTTCCATTAATGATCATTGATGTAGCATCATAACTGACCGCACCCCTAGGCTGCTTCTCACCAAGTGCAGAAACAGCCCACAAGGAGAGCACGCTAAACAAAAGTATTGATCTTCCATTGGTTATAGCCATTTTCATGACTTCTCGGGTTACTTTGGATTTTCGAACAAAAGGGAACAAAAGTTTTTCGACTTTTTTCTTTTGGAGGACAAACAACCAAGAAGCAGGAACCTCTTCCTTAAGTGGAGGAGGAGGTGCCCGGAAGGGGGTGTCTTGAAGAAGAAATCATGTTAGAGAAAGACTTGTTATAGAGGAAGGTGCGGTAAATCTAAGGCCTTAGAGCAACTCTCGGAACTTTCCCTTTTAGTTTTTGACTACTTTTGTGTATGGCTCTCTCAGATATTGTTTGGTTGTCCTTTCTTCTATCTCATATGTGACTCTCTCTCCTCCCCGGCCCCCTCTCTCTCCCCTTCGTATACATACACATGTCTATAATCTATTTACACACACACAGTATATGTATATGTGTGCGTGTTTTCTGCTAATATAGAGGATGAATTGAACAATGAATATTGGCCAAGTGTAGCCTGTAATATTGCTATGTATGTGTGACCATAAACATTCAACAAGAGATCAGAATATGGCGGGAAAGTGCCAATGTGTCAGAAATTTAAAGTTCCAAAAATGAGAGGTCAAGATTTGTCAAATGGTCCGAAATACCAAGAGGGCAAATATGGATGTATGTCTCAATTTTAAGCTGTAATTTGTAATTTACCTATTGATGTTGCACAAAAAATGGGGCACGCCGGGGTGCCGATCCAATCGTTCAGCGTCAGACAATTTTGGATATCTAGTTTGTTTGATCAGCAAAAAGGACATCGTGAGAGGGGCGAGGAGGGTTCCCTGCCAAACCCTCTGCCCTCCGGCTAGTAATCAATCTCTAGGTCGAGAGAGAAAGTGAGCAAACCGTATACGTTATGTAAACATCACCTATTGATCCAGACGTTCATTTCAAAACAAAAGGAGTCGGAAAAGTTCTTCCATTCTAGGGATTCGACAAGCAATTCCTATTTTTAACAATTCAACTCAACTCAACTCAACTCAGTATTTTTCCCAATCACTTGGGATCAATTACATGAATACTTTTTTGCCATTCGATTTGGTACAAAACAAGGTCATCACACATACTATACTTGTTCATATCTTTTTTTATTACGGATGTCCATGTTGATTTTGGTCTTCATCTTCCCTTATTTCTAGTGTGGCTGACGTTGGTACATTCACACTTTTTAACGGGTACACCGATTGGTCTATGTTGTATGTGTCCAAACCATCTTAGGCAATTTTCTCTCATTTTATCTACTATTGAGGCGACTCCGAATTCGTTGATTACGAATTCTATCTTTCCTAGTTTTACCACATATCTATCTTAACATTTGCATTTCAGATACATTCATCTTATTAATATGTTATGACGCAACAAATAATAAATGAGACACTTTCCACGAGTAATTCTTGCACAAACAAGCCTTGACGGCTAATTAAGAGTTTAATATCAATAATATCAAAAGTTGCCTAATACACGCATAAGAAGGGTATTTATATACCCTAAAAACAATCCAAACCCTAAACGAAAAAGAAAATATAAAATAAAGAAAGTAAAAAAATAAGGAATGTTAACGGAATACTATAAAACATGGATGACAGAGCCTAAACGAGCTCAGACGGCCGTAAGAGGGTGGTGTCCATGGCAAAGCCATATGTCTTGAAGAACAAGCTGTTTCGGATCAACTGTGACAGTTTCGTTGCAATCCAAAACATCTTCACTTTACTGAACACGCGCAAGTCTTAAAATTTTAATTTCCACTAGAGCGAAAGTTTCAAAACTGACGCTTCACACCCCTCCTTCCACATTTGTTACCAAAACCCTTACCTTCCAACTTGGCTAGGAACGCATCAGCCGCAGCCTCCAGTTCTAGATCATGTCCTTTCTTAGTTGCTTACCATTTGGTTCCATAAATTCCTGTTTTATACATGATTCTTTTTTTCTTTTTTGGTTGATCTCTTGGATCATAAACTAAAATATTTACGGAAATAGCAACCTCTCCAGCTAGTTTAAATTCAGCTGTAATGCAAATAACAATAATAAAAAGCAGTACTCTCCCTCCGTTCACACTAAAATGTCCACAACGGTAAATGTTGGACGGATTATAAGACACATGAATGGAGCGTCTATATTCCATGTTAGGACAATATTTTTACGAAAAATCTAATTATGGAGGTTAAATGACGATGTTTCATAAAAATATTTATATAATGCATTGACAGAGTGTCTTAGTTGAAAAGTGGAGGGCTCAAAGCTTGATAATACGAATGGCTTACAAAGCTTGATACGCCATGACTGATATCATGGTAATCCCAATAAAAAGCACTCCTATGTCATAATCATCACTGTACCATTAGGCAAAGAAAATCTCCAAAACAAAATTCAGACACCTCGATCGAATCTATTGATACATATCAAAACAAAACTGACGTTTCTATTGTAATTGCATTAGTGCATGGTCGTGTCAAGTCTAATGTCATATGAATATTGCAGACAGTTCTAGCCTGGAGTAGCCATCTGTTGATCGTCCTTTCGGAAAGCACCAAGAGTTTGTTGATCAAACAAAGGTTTTGAACTGTAACTTGTAAGCATAGCAGCAAACCAGTAGAAAAAACCTTCGCCTGACCACACACCAAACCAAATTCTTCGTAGAAGAACCAATGTTGTAACCAAAAGGAGAGCGAAAAAAAACTTCAATATACTCCATTCAAACTTTGATATAATACCCAGCACTAGGAAACTCGAAAGATCAACTGAGAACTTGGAACGGCAAGCAACACGATAAAAGCAGGTTATACATGAGGCGTATAGACAGAAGAAATGAACCACTTGATCAATTGTTGCCCTATTTCTGATCTAAACGTTCTCTAATTATCATTTTCCTTGTTGTGGCGACACCTAACTTGGACAGCCAGTGTCCTTATGAGGTTGTCAGGGCATGATCCCTTGCCTGGATCATCGAAAGTTGATCTCTCAAGTGGAATCAAACAACTAGATTTCCCCAAGCAATGCTGTTCAAAATCAAACCAAAATAAAAAATAAAAAAAAGGTTAAATCCTTAACAAGAAGTTTGTTTTGAGGCATTAAATTATTGCTAGATATAGTAGTACTGATAGTTTTACCTCTTCAACAACTTTCTTGCTATTGGCTGAATTGCATCTTCCAGCCATGAAGGATCCACATGCACCCCAAGGATCACCAAAGCCTGAAAATTCAACTTTCTTGATTACTTTGCCGTCAGGACAAGTTAGCTGAACTCCTTTCGTGTCTTTCACCACCGCCGTCATTCCTTCTCCGTCCTTTTCAAACAAATTTACATTTGGCGGATGATTCTCGTTTATGTAACTGCATATCGTGTCTCTGTTGACAGTTAATTTGGATTTCGATTCCATCGATGCTTCCTCCAGTCTCCTCGAAAACAACCAAGAGGTTATCTTTTGGCTTCAAGAAGGCCCTAGGAATGTGATACCTGAACATTTCATAATTAAATGATCCTTATCTAGCGCCCACAAATTAAAGGGCAGAGTAGTGAACAAGATCCTTGCTATTACAAGAGTCTGTGACGTGTCTAACCAATATGCGTATGCAGTTACCCCTGCAAGCAAAGAGGTGGTTGTTCCATAGCTCTAAAGTTTGGCCAAAGAACGATCATTACTTACTCAGATTGAGAAGGCGATCCAAGAGGCCAGGGAGCGATAAGAAGCCCAATAACGTCGAATGCTTTTCCCATTGACCCAAATCATTCCTTTTCCCATCTTGTCCATCCTAATAGCGACGGGACTGTTTCCCTCAGGAGCCTCGAAGTATGTCTGCAACGTCAACAACAACGAAAATGACGATTTTAGATTCTAGATGAACAAAAGATAACATTTGCCAAATGTTATTGCCAAAAAAATAAATAAATAAATACAAAGCATTACCTTGTACCATGTAATAGGTGTGACTGGGCATGTGGCTGTACTCCACTGTACGTTGTGCGCTCCTTCTTCTGTGAACACTTGGAGCCTTTCTCCATTTACGCCAACCTATTTATGAATATTTGGCATATTATATAAACAGGGATGATCATTATTAGCTTGTATAATTTACAACTATACATATATACAAGTTAAATATGCATTATACCAGGTGGCCCCATTGATTGTATGTGAAATCAAGGTTACCAGTATTCAATCCTTGGATCGTTACAGCTCGAACCCCAGAAAATCTCTTCTCCATGTAAGCTCCGTTATTCTACATTTATTGACAAAATGGAAAGAGAAAACAAAAGAATAAGAAGGGTCTCATAACCAGCTGATATGTCTTTGGAAAATGATTCATACTTCTGCAAATATGTTAAGTTTGATATTTTACTGGAAGTCCCACTTATTAGACAATGAAAATAAAATATTGTAAAATGTATATACTACTTTCCCTATTCTGTATAGCTCCAATTCAATGTATATATAGCAGTCAAACCTTTCCTTTTGTAAGCTCAATCGGTTCATCTAGCAGTGCATTGGACCGATTATCTTGTAACACAGTATATATAGGATGCTTTGGCATAATGAAAGGCAAGTGGGTTTTCTCCAAAATAGTGCAGTCCTCTCATTCTTTTCTTCTCTCTTCCTTTCCCTTTACTTTTCTTCTTGAGTCATTAGGCTCTTGTTTCTTCATTTTATTTCCAATCTATCATGGTATCAGAGCCATGAAAGGCTCACGCCATTAAAAAAAAAAAAAAAAAAGGGGCCTCACGCCATAACTGAAGAAACACCCACCTCCAACTGTCTTCCTTCTTTCTTCTTCAATTTCCCTCTTAATCACCACCACAAGCTTTGCATCAACAACCTCAGCAGAGACCAGTGGTTCCTTTAGATAATAATGGTAAAGTTTTTTGTAGACCTGCCCAATTTGGTCAACAGGGGCCTCCCATGTTGCCACTGCCAATGATCAGTACTGGTGATCAAGGTCGGGGGAATACTGCCGAGTCTCCTATCTCAGCTTACATGCGTTACCTTCAGCATTCCATTATAGATTCAGAACCAAGACATTTCCAAAATCATAGTGCTATATGATTATGTCCAGGCTTCACATTTTTGGGTTTCGAGAAGATAAATGACTTTTCAGTGAAGCTTCCATGTCCAAATCCTGAAAAATCATAGCAATTTCATCAGTGGGGTGATGCAAGCCTTAGTCCGATGATATGGCATGAACACAATCGTGGTGTACGCCGTGTGGGGCATTAACAAGGATGTCATTCTCTCCCTCTGACAATGAAATGATAAGTACGTACCTAAGTTTAATGACAAATGTTTAGATCAATTAACTAGACTAGAAGCAAACCTGTGCCATGATAATGGGGCCTCCTTGTGGTGCAAATAGGTTCTCTCTTTTCATCATGTTTACGATCATTTCGCTGTATTTTTTCATATGATACTGCAATCAAAAGAACAAACAATCTCGCATATTCATCCCCCCTGTCTTTTTGTACCCAAAGGATTGGGAAAAAAGAAAAGAAATATAATCACCATGAATTAATGGTTCATTGTATGAACGGAACGTGATGTTAAGTTGGGAACCTTTCTTAGCCAAAAAGGGAGTCCCCTGCTCATAACAACATCAAAAAACTTGAGAATCTAATGAATGATTGGTTAAAAATATAGAGTTAAATGCTGAAGAAAGTTAAATTGTGTACCCGAGGTTCCATTCAGCCTGGATGAAGGGGCCAATTCGAAGGATTGCATACATGTCATTCTCATCAATCAATTTGATGAATTTCACCAAATCGTAGTTGCCCTCAAAATTGTACTGCTTGAAAAGAAGATATAAAACGGGTCTAAAGCACTAGTTGGCCTAATAACACTTCTTCCTTATGCAAAATCAAGAATGGATTAAAAAAGAACAATTTACCTGTCCTTGAACAGGCTCATGGATGTTCCAGAAAACATAACTCTGGATCGCATTCAAACCTCCATCTTTAGCCTTTCTTATGAGATCGGGCCACATCTAAACCACTCATAAAAAATAAAAAAAAAAACCAACAACAACAACAACAAATATAAACAGTCAAACTTTCTGTTCGTACCAATATAACCATATCACACGTACAAAAACACACACTAGATCATGATCTGGAAAATGTACCTCGGGAGGGCTTCGAGGATAATGGATAGAACCGGAGAAGATAAGCTCTCGGCTTCCATTAATGATCAACGACGTTGCTTCATGCTCGACTGCACCCCTCGCCAGCTTCTCGCAAAGTGCAGAAACAGCCCACAAGGAGAGCACACTTAACTTGAGTATTAATCTTCGACTCATCATAGCGATTTCTAAACCGACTTCAATTCTCGGGAACAATGGTGACTTTAAGTTCTCGAGCATAAGGAATTTCCGACGTTTATCTTCTTTTTGTCAAGAAATGGCTCTTTCCGAAGTGAATAAACCTCTTCTCTAAGTGAGTAAAAATATGAGGTGGCCTGCTAGGGGGTGTCGTCTTGAAGAAGAAGAAATAATGTTAGAGAATGAATTGTTATAGAGAGGAAGGTTCGGTAAATATACGACCTTAGAGGAACTCTCGGAATTTTCCCTTTTAGTTTTTGACTTCTTGTCTTGTCGATGGCTCTCTCAAAATAATTGTCCATAAGTCATCTGTGGCTTCCTCTCTCCTCCCCCTCTCTCTATGGTTCATTTCATAATTATAAATAAAAATAAACATTCATTTTGAGACGGAGAGAATATTATTTTAAATTCAAATATAACTAGAGTGAAGCTACACAACTAAGAGGATAAAAATTGACATCATGTGAAAAGTAGAATCATCAATAAGACTATCAAGGCCGTTTATAGAAATTATGGGTCCGTTCTCTATACATAATTTAATTTGTAATTTTAAATTATTTATCTTCTCTTTGATCCCACTATCTTTCTCTCTATCTCTCACTTACTTTTTCTTCAAATATTACTATAAAAATCTTAAATTTTTTTTTGTGTCCTAAGGAGGCATGAGAAGGGATCGAACCTAAGGCCTCACACTTTGTAAAGTCTCAACTCTACCACTGGACCAACCATCCCTTAATGACCCCTTAAAACCAATTCACCAAATGACAAAGCAAAATACATCCTATATTTGTCAATCTCAATTCAACGCAACCTTAATTCTTGTCCAAATTACTTGGATTTGCTACTTGAATCCTTTTTCATCCTTTGTATCAAAAATCATTAGACAAGCTACACTTGTTCGTATAATTCTTTATTATGGTTGTCTATGTTAGTTTTATTCTTTCCTACCTTTAGTCTAATTATAGATATTAGGGTTAATTATATAATTAGTTCCTTAATTATTAATTTTTTCACTATTAGTCCCTTAAGAATTTTTTTTTAAATTTCAGTACCTAGAGTATCAAAAAGTTACACGGTTAATCCTTTTGATGAATGCCGTTAAAAAAATTCTGTTAACTCCTCCATGTGCAAGTCACATGATTTTTTCTTGGGCATTAATGGAATTTTAACTACATCTTCTTCTCCCTGCACCCCTCTCCCTCTCTCTTTCTCTCCAACCACTCAAGAATTAGGGAATTTCTAAACTAAATCCACTTTTATATTCGGCTTCCTCCCTCTTCCCACCATGGGGAATCTCTAAACCAAATCCACTTTTACATCCAAATAGCCGGACCTCGAATCCGTTAATCTCGCCGTCGATGATTTAACTCCGCCGCCCAAATTGGAATTAAAAGACCACGAATTGCGGCCATCAGAAGAGATTGTCATTAAATTGGAAGATGAATTGGCGGAGGCAAAAGTTTAAGACGAAGAGTCGAACTGTCAGATACCTTTGTTCGGTTATTTAGCACGAACTTCACTGTTTCAAATAGGCTTTCTTTGAAGGCGTAGGTGTCTTTTAAAGACCAAGAAAGATCCAGAAGGAATAGCAACTCTCTTCATCAAATTCTAAAAGAGGCTAACTATCGAATGAATCAGAAAGGGAGGAAAGATCCTTCGCAGCTAACTGAAATCGCTACCTGTGTGTGCGCGATAACTCAAAAGCTCACATTAGCATTGAATAAGAAGAAAGAAAGATTCTATTTTCTACTCGTCTGCTACCTTTGAGCGATTTGAGTCGAGATCTTCAAATCTTCATCTTCGGGAACAAACTCTCGATAGCTCTATTTTGATTCGACCACCCTTTGGGAGTGGGCTCCTTCCCCCTTCCTTTCCTGAAACCTGAAACTTTTTGCCCACACCCAGTGATTGAAGCAATTAATAGCGATTCAGTTACAAATTATTGATTGTTTTAATGACGGTCTTGAAGGTGTGGTTAAAGATGTTATTAAGGAGGAAATGGTTGTGGAGAAGGAGAGTGCTGATACTGTAATGGAGGATGGTGCGAATGCGGATACTGCGAAAATGAAAGGTACAGAGAATGGGAATGTATATGAGAAGAACCATAACTCAAACCTAGAGGAAATAGTGCAAAATGCTGAGAATGTAGATGAAGGGAACAAAGAAATTGGAGAGGGAGTGGAACATAATTCGGGTGAAGTTGTTTCCAAGTGCGTTTCGGGGAACAATTCTTGGCTCTTCTAAATCCCTTGGTGTATTCAATTAAAGATTAGGGTTTGAAAAATTGAGAGAAAATTTGGGGATTAGGGTTTGAAGAATTGGTGAAGAAGATGATAGGGTTTAAAATGTCAATTTTGCCCTTACTTAAAATGCACGTGGGAGGCACATTTGTACTTAATGAAATTTTACTAACGGCATCCATCAATCAAAAAGACTAGCCGCATAACCTTTTGGTACTTTAGAGACTAAAATTTGAAAAAACTTTGTTAAGGGACTAGTGGTGAAAAAATATATAATTGAGGGACTAATGGTATAATTAACCCTAGGTATTAATAATACTGTAGATACTATATATCATGCTTTTTTTAATCGATAAACTTAATAGTGTATGTCGTACATAATTATTTTATTTCTTTTTCTTAATTTCTTATTGTTACCACGTCTACTGCCTTGTCAATTTGTTTTATTTGTAATTTTAGCATTCTCATTTTTGATAATCGAGCTCGTGTGTGAAAACATATACTCCATCCATCATTCTAATTTTTTATTTTTATTTTTTGGTTTCCCATTCTATTTAGTGGCATATATCAAGTATGGCCGCCTGACCCGACAAAACAACTTATATGGCCTTTGGTAGTCACCTCTTTAAAGGAAGAGAACAAAAGGGAGTAAAAGTGAACTTCCAAAATGCCCATTCCGCTAAGACGGTGACTTACGTGTCGTTTAATCGACAACGAAACGATCACTAAACGGCTATTTGATCGTTTAAACTAATACTAAACGTTGAATAAACGATTAAACGTTCATTAAAAGGTTTATCAAACGGTTAAAGGAAAGTAAGTTCACCTTGAACGTTTAAACGTGTACCAAACGGGTGACCAAAAGTTTAAACGAATAGTTTGGTTTAAACGCCTTGAACGATTAAACGTGTACCAAATGTTCACATCGCGATTCACGAATGTTCACATCGCGATTCACTAATGTTTGCATCGCGATTCGTAATAATAGCATTACGATGAACTTATTAATCATCGCGATTGGAAAATTTTAAAAATGCGATGAACCAAACTACAAACTAATTTAAGCCATAAATAAAACAAGCGCGAAACACAAAAACGAACGTTTCATTGAAATAGGGTAGAAGATGAAGGTTTTTAGTCTTTGGTTGGAGGGAGCATTGATAGCCGGGTCGAAACGTGTTGACATTTGCAGATTGAGACTCTTCTTGGGTTGAGGATGATTCGGTGAGGCATTAGAGGAGTGAGTGGTGAGGGGTGTTTGTTGCATTGGGTGTTACATGATTTGGTGAAGGAATCCATGGAATGAAATTTGACACATTGTTCCTTGGATCTCGCAAACGATTTCTTACTCGTCGATCGATTGAGCGAGGTCGACGGATCACTTGTTGAGGAGTAGCTTGAGGAGTGGCTAGGAAGATCATGATTCGTTGTCGCATTTCATTATAGGAGATGGGTCGATGTACGTAATTGAGTATATTTGGCGAACACATGATGAAGGTTGGTATGTTTTTGTAATGACGACGAAGAGTTGGATAGGAAGATGAAGAAAAGCTAAAGAGATAATGAATATATTTAGAGAGCTTTGAATGTAGGTTATCATTTTATACATCTTTTCGAAGTTTTGAGAAGATGAAGGGGTTTCTTGATTAGAGGAATGTGATTGAACATATTAAAATTTTCCTACCGTTTGTCGAAAGTCTCCTTTGGGCTTTGGGATTACACTTTGGGAAACGGGGAAATAAATGAGCATATTAAACACATATTTTAAACTAACCGTTTAAATGGATAGAATAAACGAGTAGATTAAACGGTTATTTTTAAACTATTCCACTTAAACCCATGTGAAGTTTATCTTTTTTGTCAAAAATATGAATATGTACTTAATACAACAATATGAATATGTACTTAATACAACTTAAAAACTAATATTTCAGTAAATATGAATATGTTCGCTCGCGATTCACTAATTTTTGCATCGCGATTTAATGTTTGCATCGCGATTAAAGAATGTTTGAATCGCGATTCACGAGGTTGACATCGCGATGTACTAATATTTGCATCGCGATTATGATGAACTTATTAATCATCGCGTTTGGGAAATTTTAAAAATGCGATGAACCAAACTACAAACTAATTTAAGCCATAAATAAAACAAGCGCGAAACAAAAAAAAACGTTTCATCTCACTTCCATTGTCTCGCACACAAAAAATTTCATCTCATTTCCATTGTCTACACCAGAACTTCTTCTCTCGAAATCGAGTGTTAACGTATAAGAGAATTATTTCTTCTCCACGAACGGAATACAAAAATAACAAAAATGGCCAAAACGACGAAGGAAACTCGCACAACAGTGTGTATTTCTTCTACATTATTTGAAAAATTATGAAATGCTTTTATTCAATTTGTGAGTCCGTGTTAAAATACACAATTACTAAACGAACATTTTGACCGTTTAAACGCATACTAAACGATCATCGTTTTGTTCACAACTACTTAAGTTAATTTCCTTCTATTTTCGACCACGCTTACCTTAAACCCTTTGCCCTAAACGATCATCGTTTTGTTCACAACTACTTCAACTCAACCGTTTGTGCTTGAATCGAGTTCCATAGTTCGAATCTTCTTGCTTGGGTTTACGACCACACTTCAACATCCGTAAAATCACAAAAAGGTAATTCTTCGAAAGACCACAACAAAAACCCTTTCCTCTATTTGCATTTCGCTTATCGAGCACACTCCAACTCACACTTCAACATCCGTAAAATCACAAAAAGATAATTCTTCCAAAACGTTTAACCCTCGTTCGGTTATCGTTTATAATTTATTTTTGCAACTTTATTTGCCGGCAATTTATTTCAGTTCTATGTTTGGTTTAGGTTTTATGTTCTTTTGATTGCACTTTTTGTAAAAATTTTAAAATGAATTGTTTTCGTCTTTTGTTTACGGTTATATTTCAATTGCACAATATGGCATTCCTTCTTGAGCGTTCAAAATGGTTCGACTCAAAAGTTACTTGCGTGTAGACTACATAGTAGATGAAGTGTATAACAAATTAGACGATGCACACAAAGATCTATTCAAGACATCCCGCTTTGGAAACTTGTACAAGATGCGGGATAATATGAATATGGTGGGCAAACTTACCCATGCACTAAATATGATGAGGATTAAACCAATCAATGATTTAAACGAGGTCCGGTTTTGTATTGGGGGTAAAAAGATCAGATTTGGCTTCTCGGACTATACCCTCATAATCGGATTACACCCTGTATTGAGGAAAATTTCATTTCGAAATCCCCGGTGGAAACAGATCGAGGAATGAATATTTTGGTGGAGTGAAAAATCCATCAAGCCTAAAGAATTGATGGAGGCATTTCGAATCGGGCAAACAATGAGGAGGACCGATACAAGCCGGCTCTCTTGTATATGAATATGTTTTGAGAGCTCGGAAAACACGACACAAATTGACGCAATGGTTTTGGATATTGTCGACAACTTAGAGGTGTTCAATAGATATCCATGGGGAACAAGGACTTATAATCACCTCCTAGTTGGACCGACAAGAAAAATTGAAGGTCGCGCAAACCATGTATCGTACTATGGCTTCACATATGCACTACGTGTAAATGTTTAAAATCAGTTATTGATTGAATAACAACTATTTATACTCATATCATGTTTCTAACATACAATTTTCCGTAGGTTTGGGCATTTGAGTCCTTCTCCGCATAAGAAAGGCGTTTAATTTGCAAGAGACGGAGCAAAAACACCCTAGGATGTGTAAGTGGAAGATGGTGGGAAAGTTTGCGTAAAATGCCAAATATGATAAGGTTCTTGCATTGTTTGAGACATCATGTAAAGAATTAAGAGAACTTTCATATTTTTGTTGTTGTTTGTTGATATGATTTGAGAGAGATGAAGAATTGAGAGAATTTTCTTATTGATTTATGAAAAAGAAATACATTGTAGAAAGGAAAGTTCATACCATTTTACGAGAGATAGAGAGTATATATACAACTCTCTTATAACCAACTTAATCGCCGAAAAAATTAACACATCACTTACACCCTTAAGCTATTAAGAAATTACACACCCCACCCATACAGCTTATATGTGTTGTTTGTGAATTGGCAGGATGGTGGTTTCATGCCATTGACCTCGACCTCTGAAGAATCTCTTCTCCCTTACGTTCTTGATTATCCGTTGACGTGGGCACAAAATTTTGATTATTATATTGAGGAAGAGGCAGATGAGGCAAATGAGGCAGATGAAGACGTTGCACCTGAACACCAATCTCCACAACAGAGAGAAGCATCACCTTCGACGTGCGCCAACCTGAAATCAATGTGGGAGATGCTCGTAGGGATGCACGTATAGATGCCAATACGATGCCACTACGATGCCCCTAGAGGTACCCTCCGCATCATTTTTTCATTGATTTGATGAGGGAGGTTTTGGATTCGTGGCAAATTTGGAGAGGTCTTTGGGGAGCAAGATCGATGCATTAGACCAGAAGGTCGATGCATTAGACCAAAAGGTTGATGCATTGATTGTGCAAAGGAGGGAGAGGTCGAGCCCTAAGGGTGATAGTGTTTCAGCCAGACATCAGTCTATGAGGGGGGGAGACTGGGATGTTTTGGGAATGGAGACTGGGCAGAACCCTGAGGCTTGTGTGGAGACACACAATGAGGATCAAGTGGAGATGGGGACGATACAGAGCCCTGAGAGGACTCTTACTGAGGATCCTGTGGAGGCAGCAGTGCCGCCGCCGGGATAATGTCGAGGAAGAGCAGCCGTGGATAATTCGTAATCGAGGAGAGCTCAAATCAAGGAGGATTTAGAGTTAAAAGGACAAGAAAAGAGCTCGAACTGGGAATGTTCTCGAGACCGGAGTGAAGAGACAGAAAACAATCGGCGTATGTGAGAACTCCCTACACTAAAGACCTGTAATATAATGAAATGGAGGAAGAAGTTAGCTGCAGACCTTTATTGTTTAGATCTAGATCCATAAAGACCTGTAATATAATTTGTTTATAATTAGATCTGTAGTTAGTTTTTTATAGTTAATATATTATGTTCTGTTTTTTGGGATCTTGACATGTCTTTGATTCAAAAAGGTGATTATAGCGATGCAAACATTCATAAATCGAGATGCACATGTGATTCATCGCGATTTAGAAATCATGCATCGCGATTATGAGACTTTGCATCCTGACTCTTTACAAAAATTACATGTACACTTGACTTAAAATTATGAATATTTAGTAAATTTATCATTCATTACACTACAGCCACCTTCAGAATTCAAGTTTCATTCAAAATCTACTAAAGTACAAAATTTGTGTGTAGTCATCCTGATTAATTGATCGCGATGCGAATGAGATACATCGCGATGCAAAACTAATTCATCGCGATCCATATATCCATCGCGATTTAGAAATCATGCATCGCGATTTCTGAGACCTTGCATCCTGATTCTTTACAAAAATTACATGTACACTTGATTTAAAATTATGAAAATTTAGTAAATTGGTTACACCACAACGTCCACAACCATCTTCAGAATTCAAATTTCATTCAAAATTTACTAAAGTACAAAACTTGTGTGTAGTCATCCTGATTAATTCATCGCGATTCATATATCATGCATCGCGATTTAGAAATCATGCATCGCGATTTAGAAATCATGCATCGCGATTTAGAAATCATGCATCGCGATTATGAGACCTTGCATCCTGATTCTTTACATAAATTACATGTACACTTGACTTAAAATTATGAAAATTTAGTAAATTTACCATTCATTACACCACAACCATCTTCAGAATTCAAATTTCATTCAAAAATCACTAAAGTACAAAACCTGTGTGTAGTCATTCTGATTAATTCATCGCGATGCAGAAATCATTCAAAAATTTACCAATGTGAATTACATGTACTCATCATATATATATATACAAAAATTACAAAATTCCAAAATTTACAATTATTACAAAATTGGATTAAGCCAGTTTATTTCTTCATGTGCCCCCCTGCTATCATCATCCCCGAACTATTCTTGCTCGTATTTGTTGCAGTGATGAATGTCATATTGTTGGGGTATTGATGTCCCGTTTAATAGATATTCAATCAACATGCAGACGATGACGCCGCAATCTTCTTGCTTGGCGCTTGTTGGGGTGATTCTCGCACATGTTTTTATCGGACATTTGACGTTTTTCTCGGCTAATCCTTTGAATCTTTTGGATGTTTTATCCAGGGCAATTCTTTTATTATTTCACGCATCTTTCCTTCAACGTGGTTTACCCGTAAAGTAAAATATTCACAAAAAAAAAAATAAAAAAACAAAACAAAAACAAAAAAATAGTTAATGCGTGATTATTTTCAGTTGTATTTTGATTAAATAGTCGTAGATTACTCACTAGTTTCTTTGCCCTTTCCAAATGCCAATCTTTCTTTGCCTTTGGTGGATGTAAGAGTTGTAGAGGGTCCGGACATTAATGGTTCGAGAAAACCAAGAGTCCAAAGATCACACTCACTGCTCATTTCCGCACTGTGTGTGATAGGGAAGATGAATAACTCATCATCGGTTTTCATTGCCTCTCTCAACACGTTGTCTATCTTTTCTTCTACGACTTGTCCGAACTCTACCCCACCTCTTACAACATAGTTCTAAATTACGCTTTCAATGTTAGTTTTCAGCAATCAATTAATAATCTTATACGTTAAGGAATTAGGATGATTCTTACCCAGTATATCGATGTAAAACAGTTCCATTCGGGTTTTTCTTTTCTGGAGGATTTGTTTACGACATGTGCCCATGTGTCGATGTCTGTAAACAAAGAAAACTAGTTATTCTTTCGAAAATAAAATATCACATATCAACGACTTCATAAGTACAATACATACAAAATTTTCTAGTTTATCGTTGTGTAAGATGGGCAAGTACTTCGAGGTCCATTATCGATAATGTCCCACTGCAAGACATGCTACGCATAATGTGAGGAGCATATTAATATGTCGAACAAAACCATATTGACGTAAGTATTATCGAAGCATGAATAATTTGATATTTTGAAATTTAACAATATTAGTTTCACTTACTCCTCTCCCCATGCCTTTGGTAAATATAGATCATAGCATCCCTCACTTCTTTCGCCATGACCTTAACGTGCTCATGATCATCGTTAGTGGTAGTTGGGGATCGTGTTTCTTTTCTTATAAAGGGAATATCATCCCCTTTGTCCCCGCATGAATCCCCTTTATTCTTCCTTTGCTCCGTCGTTCTTTTACGCCTTTGGCCAATGAAGAAGGAGACAGGGCACTTTTCTTTCTAGACTCAAGAAGATTAACAAGATCATCCGAATCATCATCTGTTTCAGATCTTCTTCGATTCTTTCTTTGACGTGGTTTGTACGTCCTTCGAATCGATCGGATGGTTTCATCTGTTTCGCTTGGTTTTGGGGTTGTTGCCGCTGTGCCCTTAGCATCTCCATCTCTTCGCCATTGTTGATAGTTTGTTGCTAAGAGCTTGAACCTCGCCACTTGAAGAAGTTTCAAATTCATGGCTTGTTGCTCTTGGGCCAGTCGGTTGATTGTTGTTCAAGCTTTGCTAATTCATGTTTCGATTTTCAACTTCCGTAGCCTTAGCTTCTAGTGTCTTTGATTTTTCAACCAACTCGCTTTGGAGCAGCTGCATTTGTTCTTTGCTCGCACCGAATTCAACTCTTAAGCTTGCTATTTCTTGACGTAGCTTCAAATTCAATTCATCCGTATGCTTTTCGGATGATTTTTCCGTAAGCTTGGCTAATTCGATTTGAGAGAATCTATTTCAAAGATCATTAGCCTCTATTACAAAGATATTTAGCCTCTATTTCAAAGATACTTTTCACCAACTCGCTTTGTAGCCTCTATTTCATTGTGATTGTCATATAGTTGAGAGGAACTTTCATCCAGTGGCGTTGAGCGACTTGCTTTTATTTTGCTCTTCAAGCAACCGAGTTTTCAACAATTCAATTTCATTGTCCTTTTCTTGAATTTCTTTGTCCTTTGATTCAATTGTGGACAATTGCTTGATCGCTCCTCTTTATACCTCAACAATTGTTTTCAACTTGTTGCGTATCATCAATCTCTTTGAAAGAGGCCGTGTCAAAAATTCTCGTTTCTTTTTCTCGCTCCTCGAATTTGAAGTTGAGCATCCTCATCACACATTTCTTCATCATGTGTCTTGATTCCCGAATGTTTCTCTCTCTGGTGTTGCCTTGGGAAATGATGCAATTTCGCAAAAGCAAGAAAGTAAATGTAATACAATGTTAGGGAGATGCATCGAAAATGCATTGTTTGTTATTTGTAACTAGATAATAAAGGCACATTTTATACACTTACTTTTTCTTCATGACGTAATTGAAATCTGATTTTTAAAAATGTTTGACATCCCTGATAGATCCCATTTGAGGAACCTTGGGATATCCTCTTCTATAATTGGTTTGATGATGTTGCTTCGCCGCATAACCAATACCGCATGTGCAAATTCAACCCTCTTGTTAGTACAAACAAATCATTGACACCGTATATGGAAATTTGAAATTAGTTACAAGTGAGTGTAAAAGTTACCGGTAGCAGCAAAGACGCATTTCTCCACGTTGTCATCCTTTCTAGTTTCTAAGGCATTTATCAACCCGTCGACAATATGGTCCGACCAATTGTAGGTTGAAATTTTGTCGAAGTCCGATATTATATTGATATATGCCCATGGTATGTAATCGCTAGTTGTTGGGACAAGGAAGGTTGCAAGAACAAGCGTGGTCGTCAAAATTGCAACGTCGTTAATTTCCCTTTGATCTTCACTAGGCATAATGGCTCGAATCCGATTACATATAAGGGTTGGGCTAAGCTTGAAGTCTTTTGATTTCCTTGATTCCTTTTCGGGAAGTGCCTTAGAGGAAATCGATCGTTCAATGTTGTAAAAGTTAATTTTGATTTCCTCCCCCCGTCATTGATTCCAAGCGTAAGCTTTGCATGCCTTGCTTTAAGCTCTAGGTCTTTCTTTCCAACCAAGAAAGACTTTTCATCCTTTACATAACACTTACAATCATTGCGACGGAACTATCCACCGTACAATGTTTTTCTATAATTTTGTCTTGGATAATGGCTTCAATCGCCAAAACGGTGTTTTATTCAGGGCTTGTAGGTGATTGTCACCGAATTGAAATGTCTTAATCGTTTATTCAGAGTGTGAGATCGCATCCGTATTTTAATGGTGCGCTTTGTTTCCTCGTTGAAGCCGCATAACAACAGGATATTCCATGTTATTACCAAAAGTAAATTTATTGAAACAAGAAAGTAAACCAATATGCATAGAAATCATCTTGAATACAGAAATCCAAACAATTTTTATATGTCACCTTTGTTGTATTTCCATGCACACACTATGTGTCTTTATTCATATATTATACGCTAGTGCCCTAAAAGTTCTCGTTTAAGAACCCTAGAATTGATTAAAGCATTACATAATTTTTATATGTCCCCTTTGTTGTATTTCCATGCACACACTATGAATTATTATTCATATATTATACGCTAGTGCCCTAAAAGTTCTGTTTTAAGAACCCTAGAATTGATTAAAGCATTACACAATTTTTATATGTCACCTTTGTTGTATTTGCATGCACACACTATGAATTATTATTCATATATTATACGCTAGTGCCCTAAAAGTTCTGTTTTAAGAACCCAGAAATCGATTAAAACATTACATAATTTTTATATGTCCCCTTTGTTGTATTTCCATGCACACACTATGAATTATTATTCATATATTATACGCTAGTGCCCTAAAAGTTCTGTTTTAAGAACCCTAGAATTGATTAAAGCATTACATAATTTTCAAGTCTTAAGAACCCTAGAATAAATTGAACCCTAGAATCGCGATTTCCGAGTCTTAAGAACCCTAGAATCGCGATTCCCAAGTATTTTAACACGGACTCACAAATTGAATAAAAGCATTTCATAATTTTTCAAATAATGTAGAAGAAATACACACCCGTTGTCCGAGTTTCCTTTCGTCGCTTTGGCCATTTTTGTTGTCTCGGTATTCGGTTCGTGGAGAAGAAATAATTCTCTTATACGTTAACACTCGATTTCGAGAGGAAGTTCTGTGTAGACAATGGAAGTGAGATGAATTTTTTTTGTGTGCGACAATGGAAGTGAGATGAAACGTTCTTTTTTTGTTTCGCGCTTGTTTTATTTATGGCTTAAATTAGTTTGTAGTTTGGTTCATCGCATGTTTAAAATTTCCAAAACGCGATGATTAATAAGTTCATCATAATCGCGATGCAAACATTAGTGCATCGCGATGTCAACCTCGTGAATCGCGATTCAAACATTCTTTAATCGCGATTCAAACATTAGTAAATCGCGATGCAAACATTAAGTAAATCGCGATGCAAACATACGTACATCGCGATTCGAACATATTCATATTTACTAAAATATTAGTTTTAGGATAATGACATTGGAAGTCCCTTGACTTTGTTTAAGGTCATTATTGGAATTTCACTTACCCTCCGACCAAAGAAGAATTCCAAAATTGTAATTGGCGCGAATCCCTCCCTCCCAAGATTCTCCCATTAAAACAGAGTGTATGAACACGTAATAACCCTGTATACGTAATTTTGCATTCATTAACCCCAAAATACATATGTTCAAAAACTACCATGTGCAAACTACATCAACCCCAAAATACATATGTTCATTCCCACCGGCCACATCATTCACATACCCAATAACCCCATAATACATAGTCATTTTTCATCAACCCCAAAATACGAGAATCCAACACAATGTTCAAATTGACAACTTTTCAATACATCATTCCCAACTACACTAAATATTAACATAGGTGTTTTGACCCTTTTCTACTTTTGGCCTTTTCATTTGTCCGCTTCGGCTTGTTGACACATCCGTTGTGATGTGCCTTGAGTAGGCCGTGATGTGCCTTCAACAATGCTCTTCTTCGCCGCTTGGCTCCACCCCGTATAAGATAAATAGTGAAAAATTGTTGCAAAACAATTCCAAACCAAAAACAAAAAAATGAAGCAAAAAATCGAAAACATAGTTTTCTTACCGTTGGTTTCCTTCAACAATGCTCTTCTTTTTCTCTTTTGGCTTTGGTTGGCAACCAATTCCTCCTTCCTTTGTGCATCTTCTAATATTATGTCCATCATGTCCACACCTATTGCATCTCAATTTTATACTCCTTCTTCCCAACTTAGTTGCACCCATATCCGACCTTGGCCTCTCTTCGCCTCTTTTTCTCAACTGTTCAGTGAGTCCCAAAGACAAGTTCATTGCTTCTTTTTGGCCCTATATGCTTGCTTCCTAGAGATATCAAGTTGATGATCGCTCACCGTTGTTCTCAAAGACTCCATCGGCCATCTTGGATTACCTCTTATAGTTTCCATGTACGCTTGGCCACCCATTTTGATGTTGCATACTTAATCTTGTGGTCTGTAATTACACATATGTTCATCCCTATATGTTGCAACTACCCACGACATGAGTCTTGATTATAAGAAACCAACAAAAGCCAAGGACATGCAGCCTATGCATCTAACCCTAATCGACCTTGTCATTCTTCGAAATTTTAGTCTCCTTCTATTCACAATTGAATAATTCTTTATTGCTTCCCTAACATCTTGAGCTCTTGAACTTCATCCCAATCTCAAATTTTGGATCATTTAAATCAAGAACAATATGAAAGTCGGATAACAATCCCTTTTCCGGCAATAAACTCTTCCTCATCATCGAGCTTGATAAGCTCCTTAGTTCATCTCGAGTCGATACTGGACCCTACATAGTCTGAATCGAATCCGAATCAACAACTCGTTTTTACCCTTCTTGTACACAGGAATTTGAACTTTGCCGCCAACACTCAATAAAAACAGTCCTCATCATCTTCTTCATCTTCCTCAAAGATCAAGATCATCATCATCATCATCATCATCATCATCATCATCATCATCATCATCCGCCTATTCACCCCAAAGAACATTATCTAATTCAAAATCAAATGGCCCATTACCTGGCACATTAACCCTACATCATGATCCAAATTAATTGGTCCATCACCTACCTATTAACCCTATCGCATTAGTATCCAAATCATTATCGTATCATGCTCAATATGTTTAATAAGTTTCACATTGCCACTAACCCTATGTCTCAAAGACCCTCTTCTACCGGGTTGTCGGGCTAGATAGTACTCGTTGATCATCTAGGTCTTCAATTACTCACGTAATCCTGACCTGTGATGCAAAACATTATCAACAAATGAATCAATCACGTAGTATCTATGTTCAATGTACATATCAATCAC